>BPLQ01010363.1:0-549128 GCA_021605075.1 Caerostris darwini
CATGAAAGAGATAAACATACATCGCAAAACGTATCCAGCAAAATGTTTTCTATGCAACATATCCAGCCTTATGACTGAATATTACACACACACACACACATATATATATATATGTGGGGGATTTGTTTGTCGGTAATCAGCAGCCGGCAACACATTACGGATTATGTGTGTTTGAAAGAGACGGCTTACCATGTGAGGAGTGTCGAAATTTGACTTCTGACCCCAGTAGAAGGGAAGAGATCCCTAGTAGATGGGAAGAGAGACAGAAGGGAGAGTGGCGGCGGACGGGATAGCTGCGGGACGCAGCGAGAGAATGAAAAGGACGAACGTGTTTGTAACGAATGAATCAATGCAAATAGCATACAGTGTAAATGGCTGCTGGCCTTAAAAGGAATACCTGTCTCTTCATTTTGTCAGGAAAATGAACCCCTGGACACCACAGCCCCACCCTACAAAAAGTGGGAGCTTCGGATGAGATGAGTTCGTTGTACACGTTTGCAGACTACAGCATATATTGTATATAAGATGATATATTTCAGTAAGTATGTTATGAATGGACTCCATGCTGAAACCCGATTCTTTATTTGGGATTTTCACTAGGAGTATACAATTCCTTCGAACGTGGGGATCCTCTTGTCGCACGTGTTGGGGGAAGCGTGTCCCGAGTGTGTTCCCGATCTCGGTGCTTTCTTGCCTTTTTCTCCCGGGGATCGGCAACAGGGAGGAGAGAGAAAAAACAATTTCAGAGCTGTGAAACGGAAAACAGGAAATGGGAAAAGACTTCTGCCTCCTGCCCTTCGAGGAGTTTTCTGTCGCCGCGGCTTACATCGGAGGGATCTTCTTAGGTTGCAAACTACTTTTTTAGAATATTTAGGGTATAGATAACGCACTCTTAGAATGTCAGATTAGAAGTTATGGACTTTCTACCAAATATCTGTTCACTCGAACCACTTCAATATCTTAGATTAAAAATAAAAATAAAAAAATCAGCAACATCATCATTAAGAACATTGTAATGTACAGGGTGATTATAATTAAAGTCTCACATTTATATGTTGTCAAAAAAGAATTCCTTCACAATGAGTTCACATGTGAACTGAAGTTACTTGAGGAAGGGGGCAAACGGTACGTCATCCAACAAACGTTCCAAATTGCATGAATAGAGGGCGCTGTAAGCGGCATCAAGAAAGTGAATTCGGCTGCCAATGCTATTTTGAGTCGAAATGACAACGTATTGGGCACGAGATGCACATTCAACCCACTGTAGTGTTCAATGTGCTGGATGGTTTCGGTTTTTGGATGGGAAAAGTGACTTCCATGTCATTGAACAGTTGTGACACTAAGAGTGGAACCACCACGGCAAGGTCATACCCAATCGGATGGGAAAAATCGGTGGAAATTTTACCACCTTCTTCAAATATCTCCAGTTCAAATATGTGAACTCATTGTGAGAAGTAGTTCTTTTTTGACACCCTGTAATTCTTTTTAATAAATTGTCGTTTCTAAAAAAATGTATTTGTTTTCTGTTTATAGAAGGAAAAAACCCGTTCTATTTTTATATTCAATGTAGGTCAACAAGCAAGATTCCCATCTTACTGCCATTTTTATGAAATACATTCTTCTCACCCACCTTCCAAATGGCTTTCATAAAAACTAAAATATTTAACGTTACGTTCAAATGCATCTCGAGAAATCATAAAAAAAAAAGGTATTCTTTCCACTTTGCAGCAAGTTGAAAGCATTTTTTATCCCAAGGTGTCTCTTATTCGAAAATCGCTTCTTATTTTTCGAACCTCCACGTTCCGTTCGCGGGGTTCCGTTCCCGCGTTATCCTCTGCTTAAGTAAACCCCGGAGGGCATTTCTCTCGCGTAATTGGCTTCTGGAAGGACGCCTGCTCTGCGGCGGGGAACATTCTATCGAATAACCGCCGCATTCAAAGAGAGAGGGTGAATTTTTTTTTCCCTCCCGCCCTTCATAAAAAAAACATTTCATTTTTCGAAACAGATAGTACTTTTTGTTCGCTCGATTTATGAATCACTTGACGCTTAGGTTATTGAGTTAAGAATGGTTGGGCATCCATTTTTATATGTCTCTCACGCTAGACCGACGGGAAATGAGGGCATTTTGGTTTGCTTCGTTGCTCTACGGTCATCTTGTGCACACGAGGGCTAAACAGATCGGGACCTACAAGTTAAAAGTGGATTCCGAACCATCAGACACCCTCCATGCCACTGCCAGGATTCGAACTTGGTGCCTATGGTATGTGTATGTATTCTGGAGCCAGTGGAGAGTCAAACGCCAGACCGTTGGCCAATTGGCCATCAGGCAACGAACAATTAGGGGAGAACTTTAAAGGGTAACTGACCGGCATTTTCGTGTCACATGAGAGCAAATACTGAAAACTCCCCCCAAATTATAGATGCGGGAATGTTACAAATGCCAGGGTGTCTCCTCTTTTCCGAAAGTAGTAACTGCCACTGCAGCCGTCGGCGGATTTCCTGCTCATCAATCGGGTTTTATTCATACTGGAAACTCAACTTTTCTTGCATACTTCATGAAGACTTCATAAGAGATTTTTTTCTTGCAACATCCGATCGCGTGGTTCTCCCTGTTTCTCGCCACTCACTCAATGAGTGTCTGATATTTTACATCGAAACTTGTTAAGTAGTCACCTCATTAATTGTATCCATTGCGTTGGACGTTATTCCTATTGGAATTTTAAACCATTCGTGAATTCTTCGCAAAGGTTTCTCATTCCTCTACGATTATAATTAGAAAGCCAAAATTGCATATTTCTATGTGAAAATAAATATCCGTTATGAAATGCATTTTGAAAAACCCATATCAATTCTTTAAAAAAATGTAAAACCTCCCATTAGAGCTGTGCGGTGGTACGTATGCTAAAATTGATTGTTTATTTATTTACTTACTTTTTTTTCTTTTGACCTCCTTTTTTTGAGTATCTTGGAAGGCATGTTTGTTCTTTCAACATTCCTCATTGAAACTATAAATTCTAAAAAAAAAAAAAAAAAAACTCTTATTCTCAATGCGTTCTTATCTCACACTTGTTGATTAGTTTAAAAATATGTTAGTAATAAAATTGAGAAAGCTATTTATTTAAAAAGAAACAAGAGTGAAAAAGCTATTCATTTAAAATGTCATGAGAAATAGCATATTAATAAAATACTTGTATTGTCATTTCCCACTCATTTTTAGAGTCAACTGCAAGATAAATAATTCAGTCATCGGTAATTTATTAAAAAAAAACAAATCACACATAGGCATAAAAACGTAGGCTCTATTGATAACTCAAAGTATAGTGTCTCTTCTAAAGTGTATTTTTAACATTCTATTGATTTCCTGGTGACACACATTATACTAGATTTAGAAAAAGAAAAACTTTTATAAAACTGTACCAAAAAGAAACTAACACTTTAAAAAGGATCTTGCTGCCTTATTTTCAAATTAAATACTTGTTTCTTGCCATTAAGTCCTTTTTTTAGAACATCACATCCTTCAAGATTTTTAAATGGTCTGTGTGAGGATCTCTTCAAGGAATTTAAAATAAATTTGTTGCAGCTCTACTTTTTGTTGGGTGGTAGCGAGTCGTTATCCTCTGCTTAACTGCAGGTTTCGCTTCCCAGCTACTTACCAAGGGCAGGCGTTTCCAAAAAGCATGAAATATGTTAAATAATAATAATAATAAAAATAGTAAATAATAATAAAAAAAAATTTCAAACTCCAGCGTGCTGTGATAGAGGATGAAAAAGGGGACTATCGGATAGAAGCCGTGATAGATTGTTACTTATTTTATCTTCCAACAGATTTTGGAGACCGAACTATCTATTTCTGTTCTTTTATGGATGTTCGCGTTTATTTGAATTTCGTGAATTTTCCTCCGAACTCATTCATCATCCTTTTTGAGGAGGAAAAACAATCCTGATGCATCGCCGAACGGACTTGTCACGAAACAATATGAGGAGCTCTCGTTCACGTTCGGATTCAAAAGAGTTTTCCTTTTTTTTGCGCACTAGCTTTTTCTGTGGGGAGCGTTTTTATAGACAGCGCGGAGGATTTGCCGCATAGGGATTGCGCGCCGAACACCACCATCTTGGGGGAATTTCGAAGAAGATAGATCAGGTAATCCCCAAGACACTGTGTGGTGTACCTCAGAGGAAAAAAATACTATAAAGAAATATTGAATGAATTTTTATTGACGGGTTTCGTTTTCTCTCTTTTAAACCAGTTATTGTGAAATACAGATTCCAAACATTTGCCACTTCCGCAACTTCTAATATGAAGTTTTTCTTAGTTCTCATTCCTGGGAAATGCCACAATTTAGAGTTAGTTCTCATTCTTTTGTTTCACTTCATTTCTCAAGACTTATTATGTGCAGTTAGTTATCATTAGTATAAAATGCTCAATATATTTATCGCGATGGCTATTAGGAATCAATTGCTGGTTATATATTTTATAAAGTTACACATTTTCCGCTTCATGTGAATAATTGCTTAACTTTAATGAGTTGGTTAACTTTTGGGATGTTAAAACTGTTCAATTTTTTTTTTGTAAACTCTCATCAAATGCATGGCGGAAGACGCCCATCTGGGGATCTTGGCCAAAGCACGACGAGGCTTCTAGAAATAACTGCAAAAGTGGAACTCCTCGAAACTCCCTCGTACTTTCGTGAGTTTTTTCTCTCATACTTCTTTCCTTTTTTTTCTCTCAATTATTATACGTGTAATACTTTTGTTCAATAAAAATTACTTTAATATACGCTAGAAAAAGTAAAAACATCACCGAGATAGCAATGCATTTCGAGGAGTTTGGCGAGCCATTTCCCTTGGAGCTACTCGAGACACTCTTGAACCAGCACACGTCAGTCTGGAGCTTTCGTTCTCGGTCGTCTTTCAGTGATCACTATGAAAAACTCACATTGCAAAAATCGAACAGTTGAGTCTTCGCTTTCGCCCCTCCACTTTCTTTTAGATGAAACGCCAGCACTCAGAAAAAAAAACGAGCCCTACCGATACGATACTCGAAAAACTGCGAACATAAAATTCTGAACCTTGTGCTGTTATTGCAAAACAGTATTATCACTAACAGGTTAATAAACGAGTGGAAATCGGGTCGATGGCTTTGAATTACCCTGCAATATGCGATAGGGCATTACAATAGCATTTGCAAAGCACTTTTTAGATTAGTCTCTGTCCGTGCTCACCTCCCATTCATTCATTCATTCCTTTTCGGAACACTTTCTCTTTTCCACACAATTGCTGACAAGCGTCCGAAATCAGAAATAGAATCGGGAAATCGCCAACATCATTTTTCATTGCCCGCCTACACTCGCCATTCAAGGTTTTCTCCTTTTCTTTTTATTATTATTCCTTATTTACAACACCCGAAAGAGAAAGTGTTTGTTATTTTGTTTCCGAGTTTTAGTAGGATACATTGTTTTTTTTTTTTTTTCCTGTTTCGGATAAAATACGAGTTCATTTTTCTTAGAGCATAAAAAAAGCATTTTATGTTGGATTAAAATTGCAGTCACTGGGGGAAACCTCAAAATACAAATTTGTATTCCTCATTTTTTTTAATGAAAAACTTCAGCTGTATCTTATGAGCAAAGATGTATCATGCACTGAAAAACAGATTATCGATAGGGACTCATTGACACTTTTTTGCGAAACCAGCATTTTGAATGTTCCTTTTTGTACATAATTTATGTGTATTTCTTTTTTACTTTGGATCCTATTACCCTACTTACACTTTTGATCTTTTTAAACGTTTCAAAATTACTTTGATAGGCTAAAAAATGAATACTTATTATATATTTTTTTAATGACAAATGGCTTTCGGTGGAACATTTTCTGTAAGGAATGAATGATTGGAAAATGAAACACTTTTTATTAAGAAGAAATGTTGAGTTTTCTGGGTATTTGGGGTCTCGCGTAGGGTTTTCGAAGTGAGTTCGTCCTGGCGAGCAATGTTAATGAAAAGTCCCCCCTGTCTTCTTCCGCATGTTATGTGGTCGTCACTTTAAGCAGTCGGCAAGTCTCGCGGATGTCTGAGATGGCAGCACGAGTGCCACAGAACCTTAAATGATTACGCCTTTGGAAGAGAATCAAATTCAAAAAGTATTTACAAAAATGGAAGTACCATACTAACCCTTCTTTTTTTTCGGATGCTTTCAACTTTCTAACTGATATGGGACTAAATAACCCTAGGTACGGGGTTGAGGTGTAGAAGAAAAAAAAAGAAAGTACCCTGTCAGTCCCAATAGGGCCTTGGCCCTCCACAGTTAGCGTAACGGAGGCCAAGGTTCGAATCCTCTTACGGTGTTATTGAACTAACTACTTTCAGAAACAAAGAAACTCTACGGCAATTGGGACAATGAGTGGGAAACATCAATAATGGTTCTGTAGGGTGGAAGTTTACCGGGTTTTCGGCCATACGGCACGACGATGAGGTTCATGTACCCTTAAGAGTTCTATCGAGAGACACTGTCCTCTCTTCCAAACTCGTCGATGGACTAGGCAGGCTAATGTTTCACCCTCAACTTTCCGACTGGTAAAGGAGGATGAGAAGAGAAAAAGTGTCATATGAGATTATTCTATTGTTAAATATATGAGCTTTTCAGATATATGATAGTAATACATATATAACTTGCCGCCAAAGCATACGAGCCTCTTATTAATATCCGTAAGGGAGGAGGGGAGTTCGGTGTTGCAGTGGCAACAGCAGCCCTTTTTCCGTCATAATTCAGAGGGGCACGATGTCGTCATCCCCTACATTCCTCATCCATCATCTCATCTCATCACATCACAATTTAATTTGCTACACTCGGGGTAGAAGCAAGCACAGAACAGAAATCAATGATCACTCACCGTAACTTATGAAAGGACGGGAGGTATCTATCATACAATGCATTTTGTTTTTTAACTTACCCTACATTTACTATTTTACCTTTTCTATCTACAAAGAAAATACAGAGAAAATAAAGAGTTGAATTCGATGCATAGAATAGCTTTAATATTTGGTTAGATTTTCTTTTTGTGGCAATCAGGCGCAAAGTGGATTGTAATTCTGCTTTTTTTTTCTAGTAGTTATTTTGTTTTAATTTATTGATATTCATGGCACAAATACATTCGTTAGTACACAAATTGGACACATTCCAAAGTGATATTTTGTGTACTAACTGGTATTGATTTATGAGTGATTTCATCGAGGCAACTGAAGAAATGGAGGAATCCGCCTTCATTCTTCTTATTCCGCATTCATTCTCGGTGTTTCGAATGGTGATGAATTCAAACTTGGCAGCTTTTCATGATTCTTTGAGAAAAAGATTCGCAAAATGATTCCAACAATTATTTGTTGAAAATCGGAAAAGAAACCCCATAATTTTTGAAACTTTGAAGCAGGAAACCTTTCAGAAATTTTCTTGTCATTAGAAGGAAGGGCATTATAAAAGAAAATGAAGTTATATTTTGCCTTTTATGTCTGAAAAAATAACCTAATGTTGGGAAAAGAAAGAAACACCTCCAAAGTTTCTTAAAAACAGTCCATTTGTCTGCTTTCTTAAATCTCGTAGGATCTCTTCGGTGACAAGTTACATCAGAAATCTTGTTCCGAGCCACTATAATTCTGTCGCCTTTTTTCACTGACGATAGTTTGGCGCCATTGCCATTCTGTTCGGCCGAATAAACCTTCATCGAAGGAAGGGTTTTACAGTGTCGTAAATCCAACCCTGTCCGGGACACAGAAAAGTTTACTTCCACAGATGAAGCCGCATGCATGCTAATAGGCAGTGTGCCCTCTGAAATATGGCGACTGCGTGCCAACTCTTCCGCGCCAATTTGAGCCAAAAGATTCACTTTTATAACGGGAAAGTCGAGAGGCATCTGGATTCGCGTCACTTAGAAATGCCGCCATCCATAAATTAAACTTAATTTCATATTTCCAGATTTCGGGAGCTCCCTTCGAGGAGTGGGTCGTCGAACGGGGTTCGTTGACATCTTCTTCAATTCACTGTCTCGAGACGTTAAGGAAAAAAAATTATTAATAAACATATAAATTCGTGATCATCCACAAAATTGCCCAAGAAATTTCAAAGTGAAATGATAAATCTTTCAAAATGAAATAAGGCGTTACTGTGTTAGGGAACTAATTATGTTAAAGTTACGATTTACTACGAGAAAAGAAACAAGAAACTACAAAGAAACTAAACAAGAAATTTAACTTCTAAACAAGAAGAAAGAAAAGGCGAGTTCTTGTGTGAAAGAGACATTATTAAATGGTGTGTTTTGACCGATTCAGTCCCCTTTTATATTTAAACGTGCTAATGTCTTTACATGATTTTTTGCATAAATTCCGCGGGCCGCATAGGAAATTATACATCCTCCTATTAGATTTTTACCCACTATAGACATTTTTTTAGAATGGGTAATTGAAACATAATGAGTTATTATTATTTTTGTGTTTACTGCAATTCTTGCATGTGAACATAGATATTATAATAATAAGGATGATACTGAACGCACATTGTAAAGAAATACAGAACACTAAAAAAGAAATATAAAAAATGTATAAATATAAACGAAATAAAAAAAAAATGAAATCATTCAAAAATATTTATTTGACTCGTGTGATATGTGTTTCTCCACTCTTTTACTTAGATTTTGCAAATCGTTCCCCATTTGGGTATTTGCCCATTGTAATGAGTGTTGCAGGTGAGCGTCCGTTTTATTGAAGCGTGTTTTGTGTTGGGTTCATTTAATTTTAGAAAAAAATAATTCGCAAGTGTAAGTTGAAGCGCTGACAACTTCAACTAAGAGTTTGGTTTGCTCTGCTATCAACAATCAATTGTAAGCTCATCCATAAAACAGGCACTATCTGTCCTATATTCGCGAGAATATTATTTTTAAATCAAAGTTCATTTTTTCCTCCTAATTTCGACAGTTCATTTTTGAACAGAGGTATGCACACATAAAGTATTTTTTGATGCACTGTTTTCAATGCTTTGGCCATTATAAAAGAAATATATTTTGTAATAGTGTGATACATCTCACGGGCCAGGAAAATGTTCAAGGTGGGCGGCGGGTCGTACACCCCTGGTTTAAGCAAATGAATTTCTTGAAAGACCAACACGATATCCACTTTTAGTGTCCATCCTATTAAAACAAACCTACATGAGAAGCTGCAATAGAAAAGCGTGTTCTCATTTCTTTAACTGTTTTTTTCCTTTAGCTTTTGAGATGTCGACATTTTGTGATGATTGTTTTCAGTTGAAAGACCAAGAGAAGATCCATCGTTACGAAGCAATCGGATCTGTAGCATTCACTTAAGAACTCGCCGATAGCAGAATTGCGCCCCCGAGTATTGAATGCGATTTAAAATGTTTAATTTTTAATATGGAAAGAAGATTTTCTGTATTTAAAGCCGTACACCAAAAAAATATCCACATAAAAAAACAGTCATATATTTTAAACTAGGAATGCAAACTAAAATGGAATTTTATTAGGAATGGAAATTTTAAATTAGAATGGGATTTTTTTTTCACTCAAAAATGTAATGAAAAAAATTTGTTGGAAGATTATCGTAGTTTGAGTAAAAGACAAATTGATATCCAGCTTTAATTTAATAAAAAAGAATGAAGGTTTTTAATAATATTGAATGTTTTGTTTCTCTTTATTGACTAGATCAGATCCATTGTCAATAACGTGATAGTTTGGATCTAAATATTGACAATGGATCTGATTTAGCCAATAACTTATTTTTTTATCTCTACAATATTGACTGCCCAAAATATGTTGCACTTTAAAATTTTGCTCGACGAAGTAGATTGTTTTGTTGCTTAGTACTGCATTAAAACACTCGAAGCCTATTTTGAGGTACACATATTTGGGCACGAGCATAGCACAATTCGATCCATAAACACCATTGACTTCGCTCTTTTGGTTACTGCAAAATGTGAATCTAACTAACGAACTCGTTAAGCTGATGAAATATCAGGCATTATGTTCTTGGTTTGCTTTTTTTTTTTTTTTATTGTATTGTATTCGTATTCACATTCTTCAAGAGAGTAGGTAAATAGAAGTTAAACAGTAGAGCGAGCCTCGGAGCTGCCATTTTGGAGCAAACAGGATCCTCACGGGATCCTACACCTCACGTGTCTCTTATTGCATAGTTTAATATATGCGATGATAGCCTAGCCATTTTTGCCACCCGTCTTGACTGTTGACGCGAATGGAGAAAAAGATCTACTATCGATTATACTAGTACCAGCAGTGCACCCTTTGAGAACCGCTGCTTAAGAATAATGGGACGCGTTCTATTTTATGACTACTCTATGTGGGAGACACACACTACTGATCTTTCAGTCATCCATTCGTTCCATTGGCCACTGGACCGCAAAATCCCACTTTATTGTATTATATTCATGTGGAGAGAAGGCATTATATCCATTAAATAATTTTCGAAGGTTTGTGTGTCTACCAAGTTACAATAAATCTGGGAAATTGTTGACTTTCTGCCGATACTGCTTTAAGCCATGCAATTGATTAGAGCACGTGATGCATTGCTGAAGGCTAATAAGAAGTCATGGATAGTTTTGGGATCTTTAGAAATTAGATGGATGTGCTTTCAATTCATATTTCTTGCTACTTCCTCATTTATCTGGAAAATCTATATAGATTTTTGTCATCGGAAAAAAAAAGTGAAAAATATTATTTATAGTGTCTAAAATATAAAAGTAAAATTTTATAATGGGATGCAACTTGTTGCAAAATTTTACATTTTTCAAGAATTCATTCGGATTACCTCAAGCTCCTAGAGGATTTTATTTTATTTAAAATTATTATTATTTTTCGCCTTTCTTCCAAACGTTTTAATTGGATTTTTATGTTGTGTTGCGCTGGGAAAATTAAATCCACGTTAAACTCTAGGTCCCGATTTAAAGAACCTAAAATGTGCCCAAAATGATCGTAGAGCGACAAAAAAAAATTCTCTTCAATGCCACCATACATTTTATGAGATACTCTAATTGATATACTTAATTTATCTGTGTTATCTGAAACTTGATGTTCAGAAATCAAGAATAATTTGAATATTTCCGAATTTATGGCTTATATTAAACTTACTGGTTAAATTTTTGTAAAGAATTTATGATCCCAGTAATGTGTGTTTCTTTTGCATGTGACATTTCGAATGAAATGAATTGGTTACTAATAAGAATGGCAAAGGATAGAACATTTAGGAAATATTTTTGGGCGCGCACCAAGTGAATGATCTCTTGACGCCCTTGTCCACATATGGAGACATTTAGTTTTTTATAATTATTATCTTTAATAAAAAGAATAAAAATTAAATAATAAATTATTTACTACCGAAACTTTCACTAAGAAGAATACAAATCTTATGGTTTGGCTGCACTGATAACGGTATTTACGGTGTACAGTTAGGAATATGAAAATAGCGTAAAGTAGTATTTCGACCGTCAGTAAATTTCTTAAAAAAAACTTGCGAAACAAATATATTTTTGAATGAAACAGTTCAGAAATGGACTCGGAATAAGAAAATAAGAAATTTCGTGCATTGAGGGCAAAATGTGGGGAGAGATGAGTTCGATGTGCCATTCCATCTGTAATTCAATCACGTGACACCGCTTTGATAAAATCCGTCTGCTCGAAGTGGTGAATAGCCGGACGAAGAGCCTACTCAGAAGCGTATGTTTCGTTCATGACGCGAATGCGTCACTGGGTAATGCACACAATCTTCCGCTTCGCTTTTAATTATGCAATTAATATTTAACTTGGTCGGCCCCGTTTTGTGTGCCGCTACGTGTGAAGCTGCACTGAAAAAATGGAAAGAGATGTTCGTGATCAGAATTCTTCCTCCTCGCTCTTGACATAATCACCGGTGTTTAATCTAGCAACAGCGGAATGGCATGAAATATTTATTTCAGAATTGTTTGCCAAATTTCAGTACATCACTCAGAAACGTACTTGACTTAAGACTTGTTTTAGTCGTATTAATATGTGCAGTACATTTTTAACTGGTTTGCTTAAATTTTACTAGAAAAAATCGAATACTTTCTGTAAACATGCATTCCTAAAATATCGACAATGTTTTTTTTAAATAAATATTGAAATCTTGGAATATTTTTAAATCGTTCTTTCTATTAAAAGTAGGATCCATTACAATTCTATGAAGCCTAAAGAGTTAGTTTAAGAATGTTTCTGA
Source organism: Caerostris darwini (assembly GCA_021605075.1). NCBI lineage: Eukaryota > Metazoa > Arthropoda > Arachnida > Araneae > Araneidae > Caerostris > Caerostris darwini. The sequence continues at coordinate 12,239 of BPLQ01010363.1, forward strand.
TGAAGTAGAACATTTAGTATTATGTTTAAGTGAAATTAAATTGGGTACGGCAAATAAGGCAAGAATAACAGGCAACCAACGAATCAACGGTTTCTCTTTCAGGAGAGCTGTTTGAGTCGTTTAAATTGATTCGAGGCGCGTGGTAAGTGAGCCGCTGTCCTGGAATGAAATCTAATGAATTGCATCAACTGAGATGCGGTGCATTATAGCATCGCTAAAAAGGAGTTCCAATAGAATTTTGATATTGGATGCGCCATCATTAGGAGATTTTATTTTTGAGAAGCATCCAGACATTCATTCACTGGGAAGTATTGAAAAGACGACCCTTTTTAAAATTCCTTCCAGTTCAACTCTTGGTGAATGATTTGATTTTATACTTATTCATTCCGTATTTCTTGTAAATATTCAAACGTATTCATGGATTAGGATTCATGCATCTTTTTTTTTAAATTTCTCTGTGTGTCTCTCTTTCTCATATATATATATATAAATATATAGATAAACACATATATAAATAAATTTTGTATTAGTTAAAATAAATGCGCTTAGTGAATATACGTATAGTAATTAATATACGTGTATCGTTAGTAATATACGTGTGTGTGTGTGTACATTTATAGAGACAGTGAAAGGAAGAGATTCGCCTCGATGTTGTGCTTCAGAATTAAAAAGGCTCGATTTGACATCCAGAGAAGTGAAACGGAAGCTCTAGTGTCGATGTCGGGGATGAACTGAAGTGCTTGTACAAATTGCTTTGACACAATGTGTGCGCGATGTAATAGGCCCCCTGCTTTGTTTCCTGCATGATGCTGAATCTGTTCTTCTGATAGGGAAGGCCAACAACCAGCCGTTTCAATTTAGCAACAATGTGCAGTCAATGAAACGATACCTTTGAGTTTTAAGTGAGTTTCTCCCGTCCGACACTCAAATGTGGGACAATTGATGGAAAATAATATTCCATTTCCTCCCTGTCCTGTCCTTTGGTACCACAGGGTCAGGTTCAAATCCTGGCGGTTGTGTGGATGTTGGTGAGGGGTTCTGAATCCACTGCAAACTGTAGGTCCGGGTCTGTGCAGCCCCTCGTGTGCACTAGATCATCGTAGAGCGACAAAACAAACGTCCTCACCTGCCGGAGTGCTCGTGCGTGACGTACATCAGTGGGTACACGAGACCCGATGATGTTCAACAAAGAAGAATTATTTGTGCATTCTATTGTATATCTTTTAATAATTTATAAAATTTCATATAAATGTGTACATTTTTCATCGTTTTTAAGTGATACATAAATCTCCTGCGTATGAGAAAAACAACTAAAATTTTTAAGGATAAATAAAAATAAATAAACAGCTCGATAAATAGGCTGCTCGACTTATGTCAGAAGTCGTAAGTCGAGGCAGACTTCCATCCTTGTTCTAAGTCTATAAAAACATGACGCAGTCGGCGTACGTGCCTCGCTTTCGGCTACAAATAATAAATCAAAACTCCCGTTGAACCCGTCGCCTTAAACCCCGCTATTTCCGATCTTCTCCGGCAAATCCGCAGAAACTGGAAAAAGAAGGAAGAGGTGAAGGGATTCGCCCCCTCGCCCAGAAGTGCTCGCTCCTCTTCTCTCGCATTCTTTCCACGTCTGATCCCATCTTCTTCTCCCGGACACGTCCCTGCCCCCCTGAAAAAAAGAAAGAAAGAAATCGGGTCACGCCGCTCACGAACCGTGGACCTGCTCGCATCACGCTATCAGTGGTTACCTGGTGGGGACGCGACCCGCATCTAAAACGTCGCTTTCATAGTGAAATGGGACTCGGTTTCACTATCATTATTGAAGCAGATTAAATTCACAGTTATTTTTTTAATTCCTTATATTAGCTCACACTCTCCCTCTATATAGCTTGTTCAAATTTTTCAATCGTTCATAAAATACGGATCATAATCGTTCATAAAGTTCAGATAAATTTTTTTGGAACGTGTAGTGGACGACACTGGATGTCAATACAGTTTTTTTCAAATATTAATTCACTCATTAAATTTAATTAATTCATTTAAGTTTTTTTTTTTTATTTAAGTTTCATGTATCTACTAATAGAGGGAGCCAGATAAACTTTAAAAAATGAATGAAAATTATTTGTAAAGGTCTTTCTGCAATAGAATGAAAAAATAAAGTAGAAATTGACTTAATTTTTTTTTTTTATATTGCATGTTTAGATTTATATTTGAACAATGGACTGAAAGACATCGTGTTTCACAAAGTGTGGGATCGGAACTTAAAAACTCAAAAATTCAGGAGATCTTTTTTATGGTCTCAATAGACAACTTTATCTATTACGTACTCAGAAATCACAAAATAGGGAGAGTGCGAGTTAATAGAAGAAATTGAATAATACACTATTGTTCTTTTTTTAGTAAACTAAAAAACTGATACTCACTATTGATACTATAGGAAGTCGTGGTTTTGTAGTTGTTCTTTATCAGGAACGCAATTCATAATGTGCATGCAATAGCACATTTGAGAGTTTTTATTTATTTTGATACTTGATTTTTATTTTTATTTTCTTCAGATTTGAGACTGGTTGTCTTTTTATTAAGTTCTGTGTAGAATTCAACTGCTTAAAAATAATCCACACTGTCAATATCTCGCATATGCGTGGAAGATCAAAATAGTTAACTTACTTTGGGTTCATTTTCTTTTTAATTCATTTACCTTCTGTAGAAGAGGATGAAAACACGAGACGGTCTCTAAAACGTGACATGCATTGGAACTTATTTGTATCGCTGTATAATTTGCCACTATATGAAAATTCTGCATAAATAAAACATATTCTTTGCTTTTGTATTACGTATCAAATATAAGATTGCGAATTTTTATGATTGCGTTCACTCTCCTCATAGTTATTCATTCTTGATTTAAGGGCTCAATAATATAATGGTCGTTCATAATAATATTAGTTATTCAAACTGAAGTAAATTTTATTTACAAAACCCAATTTTCGGATGAAGTTTATTTTATTGTACAAATGAGAGGAAACATAAAATGTTAGACTCTCCTTTAAATATTTCACCCAATAACCATCTCAAGAAGAATTGTTGAAATCCTTTTGGCAGAGGCGATTTAATAACCTAAATGCAGTTAAAACCAGCGACTATCTGTGTGGGAATTTCAAACGGCACACACGGACCCTAAATTGTCTGATTAAATAAACCCATAAAATAATAATTCATTTTGGAATAAATACTATCCCCGTCCCTGTGTTAGCCAACATACTTTTAAACAAGGTTTGAACCCCGCTAAGGGCGTACGTTGCCATCACACACGAAAGGGATTCTATGTTGAAGCGCGTGTCAGTCAACCTGTCTGATGCTAATTTCCTTCAGTTGGATTGCTATCCTTAAATGACCTTTTTTTACCCCTCAGACATTGTGAAACCCGTAGTGCGTAAAGAGAATTCACTCACTATTACAAGAAATCAAACTTCTCATAAATAAAAGTAAAAAAAAAAAAAAAAAAAAAACTTACGGAAGTACTAGATTTTCTTCAAGTAGAAGGAATAGAATATCTAAGCATATTTCGGTTGGAATCTAGAATACTGTACCCCTGAGGAGGTTGCCAATCTTGCAACCCAGAATATTTCGCCAATTTCTTTAGGGTTACAATACTGTAATTAGAGGAATTCGTAGTTACATTTTCAGAATAATAAAATGACTATTTTATCCTTATTTTGATAATTATTTGCAGAATTCTTATTTGTAGTAAATAAGAACAAAATTATATATTCTTTAAGTAATTATTCCGATAAATTATTGATTATTCCGAGCTTCTTCTTATAACTTATGTCGGTCACTGATACAGAATATAAACAATTTTATGATGTTGCCACTCATGAAAATATACGAAACCATCTAGAAAAACAATTTTTAAATTTATTAATAATTTATGTTTGATTATTTCATTTTAATTATTAATTATTTCTTTTTAAAGCTGTTCGTATAGATAAAGTTTTATAACAACCGTTATTTGAATTCACGCGAAAAAATGTAACTTTTTATTTTTAGAACGTCATTTCACGACGAAAACGTAGATCGAACGCATTAAATTGTTCTGCGGTTTTGTGAGTGTTGACATAGTTTTAAGGTTTTGTGGCAACCGTTATTTGAATTCGAGCGGAAAAATTTAACTTTTTAATTTTAGAATGTTAGTTTACGGAAGAAAAAGGACGTTGAAAAGTATTAAATTTTTCTGTGGTTTTCTGATGTTGTTCTTGTTTTTTTCATTCATTTGATAAGGCTATGTACGGACAGGTTTTATTAAGGCAATAAAAAGATCATTTTCACCTCCAACAAAGGATATATCAGAATAAAATGTAATTTATTCTCTGGTTTCTTTTTAAATAAGTTTGTTTTATCATTTGAATTCAGAATCGTAAACAATGTGAAATATTTTTTGACATAACAGGAAAAAAAAGTTGACGTATTAGCGATTAATTTTAACGTAATTTTATCGTTACAGCAATTATTATTTTTGTCTAAATGATACATTTATATGAGTTAGCAAAACTTAATTCCATTTAATAATTTTGTGATAAAGCGATTAGAATAAAATTAGGAATAAAAGTTTGGCAAAATAATGATAGATTTTGGCGTTAAAGCGACAATATGTGGCGTAAAAAGAAATTAAAATTTTGCCATAATAGTAGTAAAATTTTGGAGATAATGCGCATTGGCGTAAAGGCAATTTAGACATAACCTTTTTGGCATAATAATACTAAATTGTGGCTTAAAAGCGATAACATTTGGTGTAAAGTACTTAAAAAACAAAATTCGCTTAGTGAAAAGTTTGGCGATAAAGCATTTCAAGGATTACAATTTTGGCAGGATAGTGATAATATTTGGCGTTAAAGCGATAAACTTTGACATAAAAACACTTTCAGGAATAAACTTTGACATAAAAACACTTTCAGGAATAAACTTTGACATAATAGCTGTTTGACTACTAATATTGTCGTAATAGCAATGTTTTGAGATGAATTTTGGCGAAATAGCGTTTTACAATGACACCGAACTTCAGCAGCCATGTTTACTTGGCGATTTGGCATCCCCGTGAAGGATTTTAGCGTAATACCATTTTACTGCGAAAACTACCTGGTGCATACATTATTATGCTTACTTGGCATCCTGGCGATGTATTTGGCACAAAGGGTAGAGGATTCTAGATTTTTACCCATATTTCTACTGTAAAAAGGCCAGTATACCTTATTATTATAAGCAACTACTGTGCAATGAATGGATTCGTGCAATCCAAATCAATCGCATTAAAATTTTTGGTACTTATTTGTAATCTATAAGTAAAGCGGTTTTATAAAAAAATATTGTCTTATCAAACGATTATTTTATGATACTTATTTCTGAAATAATTCCTTTTTTCTGAATCAGTGTGCAGAAATATGTTCATGCTCCTTAATTACTTTTCTTAGAGAACTTTGAAATATTAAAAGTGAGTTCATTCATGTCAGTAAGCAAACTACACTCATGCCCATAAATTAAGGATAATTCAGAATCACTCTGAAATTGAACTCTAAAATAAAAATTTCACCTGTAGAATTATCACACACATCTTGAAGAAGAATATGCAAATTACAGGAAACCACCAGATGGCGCGGATAGTACGTCACAATGACGAGAGTGTAAGAGAGGTGTATATAAGGAATGGTGGCAAAGAAGTCAAATTGTTCACAAGCGCTTTAAAAGCCTTTCAGTGCAATAACCGCATAGTTATGGCACAAAGGAAGCATTTGGATGATTTTTTACGAGGTAGAATTATCGTACGACTGGAATGTGGATGTACCCAGCTGGAAGTACCCGAGGAACTTGGAATCACCCGGAGTGTCATGTCCAGGCTTTGGCAACGATTCCAAGATGATGGTAATGTGAGTAGATGTTACAGCACAGGTCGCCCCCGAGTTACAACGCCGAATGAGGACCGGTATTTAGCAGTTACTGCCAAAAGAAACAGACGGAGCACAGCATCAGACCTGTTTCGTCAGCTCCCTTCAGCTACCGGTACGACAGTTTCAAGGCAGACCGTGTACAGACGCTTAGGGCACATTGGTCTATACGCTCGTAGGCCTGTCAGATGTGTTCCACTTACCGCAACTCACTGTCGCCTACGATTAACCTGGAGTAGAGAGCATGCATTGTGGACACCGCAACAGTGGTCTGGTGGGATGTTTTCCGACGAGTCCAGGTTTAGTTTGCAGTGTGATTCTCGGCGGACTTTCATTTGGAGAGCGCTAGGTAACCGTTACCACCAAGAGAACACCATTGAATGACACCGTTACGGTGGCGCAGGATGGCTCGTTTGGGCAGGAATTATTCTTGGTTCCAGAACTGACCTGCATGTTCAGAGTGTAACGATGACAGGCCACATCTATCGGGATGTCATTCTGGAACAACATGTACGTTTGTTTAGTGGCGCCATGGGTGCTGAATTTCTGTTTATGGATGACAACGCCCGTCCTCACCGTGCAAACATTGTAGACGAATGCCTTCAATTGGAGGATATCACCCGTATGGATTGGCCAACATACTCACCGGACTTGAATCCAATAGAGCATGTGTGGGATATGCTTCGCCGACGAATTGCAGCCCGTCAACCCCCTTCCACCTGTCAACCGGAACTTCGGAGGGCATTGTTTGATGAGTGGTGTAATATTCCCCAAGGTCAGATTGATAATTTGATACTCAGCATGCCTAGGCGTTGTAAGGCCTGTATTGCATCGTCCGGGAGACATACTCCATATTAACCATCATATTAACCCTGTTATACTGTTTTTTGTAAATAGGTTCTTTTTTGAAATTTGCTCCAGGGAGTAAAAATTGCAATTTTTATTAATTATGTCAAATATATAGCATCTTTTTTGCTCTTTACCCTTTGTTTAATAAATTGACTTTACAAATAAGTCAAATTTGTTTGGCTTCTGTCTCTTTCTTTGCCTGAACTTCATTATCCTTAATTTATGGACATAAGTGTATATTAACTCTATAAAACAAACTGTACATACAAATTCTGCCAACTACGTTATTTTTATCGATACACGGTTTTACATTATTACTAATGTTGATAAACGGTTTTTTAAATGATCTTCTACAAAGCACGTGTAGATAAACTACTACACTACTAAACTAAATTCAAATGTGAACTCATTGTGACGAGTGTTTTTTTACAGCATTTCGAAAGTGGGACTTTAATTATAATCACCCACTACAATATATTCAAACAAGATAAATATTTCGTGGGGAATTTATCTATAAAAGGTAAAAAAAAAAAAAAAATACCCGAACCAGAAAACAATCCAGTTTCAATACGGTGATTTGAAAACTGAGATGCAATGAAACAAAAGAGCCCTTTTTTGTGTGCATCAGGAGTGTTTCCGCACCAAAAGGCAGGATTTACGAGGTTTGATTAAGGAGGGAATACATTTATTCTTGGAAAACAGGAAAAGCCATTATCTCTCGCTCTTCGGCGTCTCCAGGAACATTCCTGATTTGGATACCGTCCTAATGCGTCTCCATCTTTGTCCTTGGATGCCAAAAAGTTACCGGAGTGAACCACGTCCCCGAACAAAGAAAATAAAAAATGATGGACGATTTCTGTCCTAGATTATACAGGACAAAAAAAAGAAAGAAAGTTTAAGTAAATTACATCTTTTATGTCGGGGGTGAAGGACCTTTATTCAAATCTTTGGAAAGCGCTCTAAGCCAGAATGCAAATCATGGATCGCAGTCAACTGTTTATGGGGCCCGTGGAAAATGGTCCCTCATTTTTTTTGGAAGAAAAAGCAGTTTGGTACATTTTTATTCATAATTGATTAAGTGATGCAAAGTTTCGTATGTTGTGCCGTTTTTCGAAATATCACGTTCTGTTTCCAAAAAAGAAAATGTTCTTTTGAAAACACTTTCAAAAGCCTGAATGATTTATGAGGAAACTTTGTAAGTAGAATATGCTATTTTTATAATTTAGTGATAATTGTTTTTCCTGAAACGTTTAAAATTTCATTGAAATTGCTTGGTTTTTTTTAAAAAATGATTTGAGATATTTTTTTTTATGAGAAAGGATATAAAAATGATTATAAGCTTAATAAGGACACATTCTTACAAAGTATGTTTTTTTTTTTGCTTATATGTGCTTAAAAACCATTAACTGGCTTATCATTTTGGTTCAGATAGTCGGCATTTTTTTCTTAAATAAAAGATAGAATAACAAATTTATTCATGTATTAAACTGTTACAAGAAAAATTTAGATGAGCTATTGACTCGATAATGGGAAATTGTAGATGTGAAGGACATATTTAATTTACTACATTCCATCTACCCCAAGCCATCTTAGTGCAGAACTAGAAAATGAAAACAGTTTTAACTGTAAGAAAAACAGAAGCCACTGTTCTGTTCTTCTCCATCGGCAACTGATACATAAGTAAAATATGGTTGAAAATCAACTGTACAATGATTATTGATCTGCACTTAATCTGGGATCCTTTTATTTTAGACTTCAATTCAGAAACTCATCCCTCTTATCAACCAATACTTCATACAGAATACAAACACCAAAATGTTATCAATACAGAAAATTATGAGGCCCAGATTGTCTGCAAAAACTAAGTACACAATGCCACAGCAAAGCATATTTTTGACACAAATATAAAAAAACGGAGAGTATTAGATAATAAACGTAGTCTCAGGTAGTCAATAGGTTTTTCCTTCCAAAAAAAAAAAAAAAAAAAAGAAGAAAAAGAGGCGTTTATTTCATTAAAAAATAATCCATATATCATTCAATGTAGGGTCCATTGATAGACACAACTTTTATCTCTCCCCCTGGTAAACGACGCCTTCCTCGTCGAAACTCGTCTTTTGAGGCTGTCCACGAATAACACATTTTTAATAAATATTTTTCAACTTATTTTTTTAAAAGTTTATAAATAAATAATACATTTTCTAGTAAATTTTTGATAATTTAAATATGTAAATTTTTTTCTCACATTTTTCTCTCTTTTCCGTCTAATAAATATTTGAATTCTTGAAGCGAATGAAACAAACCAAGCCCTGCATCATCGATCCAAACCAGTGGTCATCACAAGCAGCAGTGTCTGGAGAACAGGGCGAAAGGAGCAGCGATGCGATTTCAAGCAGTTTTTGACAAAATGTGGACCTACCCTCGACATAGTGGGAAAATGTCTCTTCCCTCGTAATTTAAAGAAAAGAACTTCCTTCATCAGAATCCTCCTTTATTAGACGAAAAGAAGAGACAAAATATTGAAGAAAAATTTATTTATTTCAGTTATCAAAAATGTATTCAGAAAAAGGATTATTTTCTGTCAATACCAGTCTAAAACACATCCATTGCAATCGATAACGTTCATTAGTTATGGCTCAGCAGTCTCTCTTGGTCTTCCGTGTCCAAATTACTGGCTTGAAAGGATTAAACCATTTTTCACACGTTCTTTACACGTTCTTTACACTGTCGCCAGTGCCCCGTACGCTTTCACAACAATTCAATTTTTCTTCCAATTTGAAAAAAGAAAGTATTTTGTATCAACTGTATTTTTTTTTTTTTTTTTTTTTTGTATATATCACTCGCTATATGTAAAACAAAACAAGAACAAAAATGTTGTCCATAATTAGAAATGTCGCATACTGAATGTTAAAGCCTAACGACGGTTGTTTAACGTAAATGAGCTGATTCCTCACCTTTCTTCTCTATTGAGGCCTACAATATTGCTCTGATATAGAGCCATTTTGACATAGTTAAATCCCAACCTTCTGAAAAACTGATCCTTAAAACTGCTCTGTGATTTTTTCCATTATCATTTATTGACCGATTACTTATCATTAATTTATATCCGTAAATCATTTCCATCTTGCTCAAGTCACTCTTCCTACATATCTTCATTTGTATTCGAAATCATTTTTTTCATCATCATCAGTACCAGTTCAACACCCGTTCAGTTGCACTGAAAAGTTCCATCGATAAAATGCCTTGTCGTCCAAACTGAAGTCGTTCTTCATTAGTTCTTTTTGTCGAGCTCATGCATTCATGCTTAAATGAAGGTCTACAACTTTCCCATTTGGGGGATTCCAAAAAAACCTCATTCCGGAATACAATCATGTCCGTGCCTAATAAAAAGCCTCACCAATATTTCTGTTTAATAAATAAATTGAAATCGTGTGTTGCATTTCATTCATTGAAACCATTTTTTTCTTTTTTGAGAAAAAATTGTAGAAAAAAAAATGTTTTCTTTAAAGCAATTTATGGAGAGAAAAAATTAATTAAAGAGGAAAAGGACATTTTCATTTTCTCATCAGTCAAAGCAACGCTCTAGCTCAAGAGAGTAAGCTAAGCTGCTGACACAAGCCAGGTACTGTCAGAAAGTAATTTTCCCTTTGTCATAATGGTTCTTCTCATCTCTGTGTAAAGTGCATGAACGGAATTGCTAATGACTGAGAAAAGAGGGGTTTCCAGCCTCCTTGTGCATCCCTTCTGAATCGCACGTGACTGTTTTTACACCTGCGCAATGAATATGCACGAGGAATTTACCTCAGCAATGAAAAGCAAACGAAATTTCACGCTCGAAATTACCTGAATCCCACCTTTCGTACAAAATAAACATTTGAAGTTGAGCTGAATAAGTTTAGCTGGTGTTTTCCAATTTTTGTTGCAACCCCTAAAGGATTGTGTTCCTTTCAGATGTGCCCTACATAAAAAAAAGAAAATGGCGAAATAAATTAAGTGCGAAAAAAAAATCATTTCAGGAGGATAGATGTATTTCCGAAACTAAAAATCTTCCCATCTTCTAGAGGGAGAGTCAGCAAAACATTTCCGACTTTTTTTCCATAATTTTATGCTCTAGGATCTCTACTAATGGATTTAGAAGAACGTGTGAAATAAATTTTTTAGTTTTCGCATAAAGAATGCATTTTTAACAATTTTAAAGGAGGCTTATTTTACAGTTATTTAGAAGATACTCCTAATTTGCTTACACCAAATACATATATTCTATAAAAATAACAGTACTAAATGTATAGGTCAGGGGTGGTCAACCCAATTGTTCTTGCTGGCCACTTTGAAAATGCATCCTAACTCCGCTAGCCGCCTATAAAATTATACATCTCCATATTAGCTTTAGACCCACAATGAGTTATTGTTGTGCTTACTATTATTTTTACATTTTAACATAGATATTATAATAATAATGGTACTAAACGCATATAAAGATATATATCTAACACTAAAAATGAAAATGAAATATAAAAAATATATAAATATAAACGAAATAAAAAAAATGAAATCATTAAAATATATTTATTTAACTAGTGCTATATATGTTTCTCCCCTCTTTTTCACTTGGCTTTTGAAAATCGATCTCAATTTATGTATTTGCACATCGTAATGGGTGTTGCGTCCGTTATACTAGAGCGTGTTTTGTGTTGCGTCAATTTCATTTTCGACAAAAAAAGATGTGTGATGAACCAAAAGCGCTAACAACTTCAACTAAGAGTCTGGTTGCTCTGCTATCAGCAATCAACTGACAACTTCTTCATCAACAATCAACTGACTCACTCTGTTTGTATTGGCTAAGTGTTCAATCAAGACTTTTTACCCTTTTCATGTGAAAAAAGCTTAAAAGAATTTTTTAATTTCTTATCATTTCAGTGTGCAATATAGAATGCGTTGTGAAAAAGATTCAGTTTTTATTTCATTAATAGGATTTAATATTTGTTGAAACTTAATTTTTAAGAATTCTTTTATTTCAAGTTGAAACAAAGTATATGAAATAATCTGATACTTTGTTTTTATTATCTTTTTAAGAATACAGCTTCCTAAAACTCTACTAAAAGAATTCAAAATTAAAAATGTCTTTCAGGAGGAATATATATGTATATATATTCCCGGTAATAACCCCAATTTTAATAGTCATTGTGGGGACATTTTTTATTTTTATTGCAAAATTTCATTTCAAAGTCACAAATCAAAATATTGATCTGAGTCTGAGATTATAATAAAACTGTGAAACACATTCTGAGCTATTTTATGAGTTGCTTTTGCCAAGTCTTTGCACTGGAAGAAACGCATAAAATGTGGAAAAGGTATTCAGTAGAACAATAAAAAAGGTAAGAATTGAATTTAAAAAAAAATATCCCTCTGTTTGTATTGGCTAAGTGCTCGGTTAGACGTCATTTGTGGAGGTTGTTCGAGAATTGTTTTTGTTCTTCTGGTCTCAAACAGAATGGTGACATCACCGAGGCCCTTTCTTATCTGTCGTAAAAAAAAGAAATTTTCAACGTCGTAAAACGAACGAAGAACTTCTTTTCTTTGCTAAAGAACCAAAAGACTTTACGGTATGGATTAGAATTAAAAATGGATGAATCTTTTATTTTTATGGAAAGGTTGAATCGTAAAGGGAAATAGCAAAGGACAATGAAAAGCATTCTTGAATACGAAAGCAGTCGAAAACATTTAAGCAATCAAACGATATGATTTTTTTTCCAGCTTTTCTCAATTTACATAGAAATGCGTTAACGAATTATTTAACTCTGAAATCGATAGAAGATTATTTAATTTAATGACAGTGTATAAAGTAGTAGGGCCACTTTTTATTTAAAGAAAAGTTGTTAAACTTTATTTAACTTTAAAAAGTCATCTTTTTCATTTAACGAGATTAAATAAATAAGTATGGAATTAAATTACTCTTCAATACATCATGTTAAGGTAGTGCATAGCGTTGCAATGTCACCTTTGACCTGGGAGAATCGAATTTTTTGCCATTTCGTATAAAATCCATGCTTTTTTAAATAAAATTTTTTTCTCTCGTTACTTGAATCTATAAAATAAAATCTTTCGTTTCACTTTTGTCAATCGAAAATGCTAGTTTTTACATTTTGCTAACAGACTGGATGTTTTATTGTAAAATTTTAAATAAACTATAAAATGAAAGTTTCATAACTAGAGAAAACTAATTTTCGAAGAAAATAATAATAATAATAATAGTAAAAGTATATTGATGCAAAGTTTTCCAATCCGACTAAAGTGTGTCTGCATTTTCAACTTCCAAAGAAGCATCTCGCTATCCAATATTTTCCCTTGATGTTTCTCTTCATTACTTTCTTCAGGTCTTTCAAATCTTCTTCTTGGTAGTTGGGGCGAAGTCTTATATTTTCCGAATAGTTTAAGTTATCCGTCTCATTGCAATGATTATTATCATTGCAATGATATGGATAACTTAAACTATTTTATGAGTTGCTGAGAACAACATATGCTCATAACGACGCATCTGAAGCACTGACTTGTCTGCTTCAATTAATTCCTTTCGTCCGGATGATTTATTCGTCTATTTCAAAGAATTGTCTTTTGCTTCGTGCTTCTTGCCAGGGAAGGGAAATCGACCCAAGAATCGAACTCTTGAGTCCAATTTTTTTACTCACGATTCTTTATCGTAATTTTATGAACTACTGTCTTTACTAGTGGATTTATAAAATGTGAGACAAAAACTTAATGGCTTTTATTGAACTGCTATATCGATAAGTACAGTAGTGGTATATACAATAATTTGTACCAATTTAAAGGTTTACTATTTGTACTCACTTAAAAGACGCACGCACAAATATATATATATATATATATATAAATATACCAGCAGAACCCGGTATATGTTGTCCTGTCAAAACAATTATACAACAAAGGGGATAGCATAAAAACATTCTTCATGTTTTGTCAAACTCACACAAAAAATTTCATCCAAATCGGTCAAGCTGTTTAGGAGGACTACAGTACAGTGATAATCACACGTACACAGTGATAAACACACCTACAGAAGAACCCGATTGCAGCGCCACCTACCAAGTCCAATTTTGAATCTAAACCATCGAGGGACTCACTCAAACACACTCAAAATATAAAAGTCGGTCAAGTCGTTTAGGAGGAGTTCAGTAACAAACACATGTACAGAAGAATTATATATATAAAGAGATATATAGAGAGAGAGAATCTAATATAAAATTTGCAATGCTATATTAGTAGGTAGAAAAGTGTTATTAATAATTAAAGACAAACAAAAAAAAGACTCTATACTTTAATGAAAAATATACTATATTTGCAACACATTAATTTTTCGATCAGACTATTGTAATAGCTTCTATAAGATTTTTCATCGTGGATCCCTGGTAGTCTTTTTAGAAGCCTCAATGCTGAGAAAAGTCTCTCCACATTATCTTGATCGGCTGCTAAAGCAGCTCGTCGTTGTGTTATGGAAAGAATACAATTCAACTGCCTCCTTAACAATTCATTTTAACTACAATTCCTAGAATGTAAAAAAAATAAAAGTTATTTTTATAATAAAGTCCGGAGTCGGATTTTTTTTTTTTTTTTCGATTCCTGACCTCTTCTGCACAGGAACTTAAATCGAGGAATTTTATTTCCCTCCCAGATTCTTGCTGTAATCACGGTATTTGACAGTTCAGCACATAGTGTTTCTTTTTTAATATTTATCCAAGGTATGGGAGGAATTAAATTTATTTCTAGAATAGAATTATCGTGTAATACACTTTTGTGAATCCTTCGGATATGTGTTCTTTAAGTTATTATTACGTTCGATATTAAATGTAATTTATAAGTTTACTGTCAGATGGCGTTACAAGTATTATCACCAGATGAATCAAACTGATCATGGCAAACTGCCCTTAGGCTTCGATGTTTGCTTTGAAGTGTGCGGAAGCGTTGGTTTTCTTGAGCTTCCAACATGTAGACTGTTGTATTGTAAAAAGAACGTTTGCTGTAATTTTTACTTTTCGGTTTGGAATTAATGAGAATTTTCCAGCTGAAGCTCATCGAATTCTTGTGGAAGTTTAGAGAAATCCTGCGCTAGCTGAAAGAATGTGTTGAAAAGGGTTTAAAAGATTCAAAGATGGGGATTTTTATAAGGAATGAGATTTTGATGAAGAAATAATGAGCTACTAAACCCTAATGAAATTTTACTGATGAATAATATCGACTGTCGTTGATATGTTTGAGTCAATCAATAAAAAACTGACAGAATAGGAGGAAAGGCACGACAAAGTCATTTTTTAATATGACAAAGCTCTGTCACATGTTTTGATGTAAGTCAAAAACTACTTGGAAATACTTTGATGGGAACTCCGACTCCACCCGCCGTATCCTCCAGATATTGTTCCTTCTGATTACCATGATCTGGTACCATGACTCATCGCACTTGTTTTATTTCGAAGTAATGGAAATTTGATTGAGTCATGCATGAGAAATGGATTGAATCGTGCAGGCTGAAAAGACGAATCCTTCTTTCGATGAGAGATGAGGAAGAAGAGAGTCTAGAGATGGATGGCGTCATCCTTTCTGTAATGAAATGGATGCCTTTTTTTGAAGAATGTACGAATTCAGTTAAACACTTAATATAGTAAAATGAGAGTGAGATCAAATTACTCATTCGCAAGCTGTTCATTCAAGCTGCTGTCATCGAGGCTCTTCTATCTCGCCATCTATATCATGGAATTAAAGAAATAAAGTGCTGGAGGAAGGGAGAATAATGGGAGGAGGGGCTATTGAATTGCCTAAGTATTTAAAGGATGTTCTATCAATGTGCCTTATGACAAGATCGTAAATTGGTTTAGCAAGAACTAGAAATATTTGTTCTAGACTAGACACTTGATCCTTCCTATTCTATATCTGACTAGAATAAATGCCAGAATTCCCGTTTGTGGATTTTATATGTTCATAACGTTATGAGGTCTCGTTATGTTACACAGTTATACTCGGAACTCTCAGATGATTAAGATTGTGCCAGCGATTCGCCTTAAGGTAAGCGCTATTGGACAAAAAGGAGACGCTGTTTACAATTCTCGCATCATCAGAAGGGTAATCGAAAGTTGTAAACAAGCAAGTTCGAGTAGGTTATCAATTTTGTCTATCATTTCGTTATCGATTAAACTTCCAGTAGGAAAGTGAATCAACGATTATTAAACCAATATTTGTTACTCATCTATTGCTTCTTTTCAAAAGGGTATGAATGGGAAACTTAAGAATTCGTTTACATTTGCCCCGCCTAGCCCAGAAACACCTGCAGCTGAAACCGACTTGACTGAATGCATGGGGTTCTCTGAATCTGCCATGTGTTGGATTTTTATAGCCAATTCAACTTGCAGGAAATGTGTCCTTCGGCAGGCGGTGTGACACCTTGATGGATAGAGCAGGGGTGCTCCATCGAGTGGAAGAAGGGCCATTCTTCTGCAATTTTGCAGCCAGACTGCGCTTGTGTGCTTCACATACTTTGCCATTTCTGGTGACCCTCCACATTGCACCATACAGGCGGAAACTATAAAAATTTCATTTTTCGCCATAATACTTGTAATTGTTCACAGTATTCTGTTTTCGACTCGTCGTTTGTTAGCATTACAAGGCTTGAACCATAACTTTTTTTCTTTCATTCATTACAATTCAGCATGAAATCATTTCTTCATTGTACGAAGTATGTTAATTGTACAGGAAGTCTCACAAGAATCGTGAAATAAAGGGAAGTCATTGTAGACGAATTGCTGGTGAATTTTTTCCCTTGTTCTCTCTGTATACATATGATCTATTATTATTATTATTATTATTATTGTTGTTGTTGTTCTACCTCGATGATCACGTTGTCTCCAGATGCTGTACTATATGTTGAATAAAATACTGCAGAGAATTTTCACTGTACTTTGTATGACTAACACTCCCCATCAATCTATAGCAGCTATTTAGATGTATTTCCTTGTATAATCATGCAGTTTAACCCATACCTCTGGCGAGAACTGTGCTTTATGGCGTCTTCAGAGATTAGCTAAATTTCGCCTCGAAGATTTTAAGTTAAATTGCATTAAATTCATATAAATTTCCCTTTTTTTCCCGGAAATGTTTCTTTCTTTCGAACTATTAGATCAAGTTTATTTCATTGATTTTTATTTGCGTTGCTATTTGTGAACTACTGTATTAGTTACCATCTTCTCCTTTCTGCGCATGTGCATTGGCTCGCCATTTCGCTCTAAAGGATGATTGGGGTGTGCGTTCAACTGAGCTTTAAACGACTTTAGATATGAAAAAACACGATTAACAAGAATGAAAATGACGTCATATCGGGAAGTTTGCCAAATGGGCTCAAGGTTCTTTTTTGGTGCTTTTTACAATAGTATGGTTAAGAGCTAACCATGGTGACTGTCAGCCGTTTGATATTCATTAGATTTCAATGACGATATGAAACACATGAAAATCTCACTTCTCCGTCTCACATTTCTAATAATGAAGTCTCTAAACGATTACTCTGAAAAGCAATGCAGCTCCATTCGTGTTTGGTACCTGATGGGCGAATGTATAGCTCTCTATACCACAGATTTCGGGTTAAAATCCTGGCTGTGCCATGTATGTTTGTAGTGGTTCGGAATCCACTTTAAACCGTAGGACCCGGTCTTATATGACCGTAGACCATTATAGAGCCAATTCAGACTTCTCACCCACATCATTATCAAATTGTAAAGCTGCAACTCAGCTCTAGACACAGTGATGTGGTGTGGTGTAGTAGTAGTAGTAGCTCACTCGCTGCACAGTAGTGAGGACAGAAAAACTAGGGTTCGAATCCGCTGGTAGCATCCATTACAGTCACTGTTTTTAGAAACGAAGAGACTCAATGTCATTTATGATGACATGTGAAAGCGTCTCGCATTAATTGCCGGGCTGTCTGGTGGGCATTTTCCAGATTTTCTCCCTTAAACGCGCAAATGTGAGGTAATTACCCTTACAAGTCCTTACAAAAGGAAACGTGATCCCTTTATCCCCTGTCGGTGGATTGTTTGTGTCCTTCACAGGAGAAATATATGGTTAAACGAAAAAAAAAATTCGTTGCATCTATTGGTAGCGATTATTTTTCTAACATTATTCTCCTCCTATCAATTCCGTAAACAATCTAAACTATAAACAATAATAGAAAGTCACAGACTAATTTAATTAGTTATGTGATAAAATACAATCCAGTAAAAGTTATTTTTCTAATAATTTTTAGACATTCATAACAGCAAAAAATAAGAGGAAAAAAAAAAGATTTTATGACTGCTTATAAAAACAGTTGCTAAAAATGAGAAACTGGAAGCAAAAACCTAAAATATGGTAATTAAAGGCGGTAATTAAATTGATCTTGCAAAAAGGAAAAGTTTTTAATTTACTTTCCAGACGAAAACTGACCCGTCGGTGGCTTGAATGCCTCCTTCAATTTATGTACGAGAAGAAAAAAAATTGCCAGACTGCATAAATATTTTTAAAAACCTTTTAAAATGTAAGTACCAGCATGTTAAACCCAAATTATGAAAACGCGACGTCAAGAAAAAAAAAGTAAAGGTATATTTTGGAGCTCCCTTTTTAATAAAATAAAGCGCTAGTTTAAAGATTTAAGAGCACAAAAATGAACTAAAGTATTATAAAAATCAATTTAACTTTATTTTTAGTAAAAGGCTGACGCTATGTTTATTAAATTTATAGAATCATGGGAATTAATGAATTTTTTTAGAGCACTTTTTATGTGACCCTTATCATAATAAAGTTTTCATAATTCATTACATTTTCATTCGAATTTTGAAATAAATGTGAATTTTAGAAATTATGCAAAATGGACGTGCGTCATTTATGACTTTATTCCTTTTTAATTGTTGAAACATATTGATCTTCTTAATGTTCGAATGACATTGATCTTTACGTTTTCAATGATAAGTGATATTTGGAATTTCGACCGAAAGCATTGGGAGAAAGGGTAATTGTATTCTAAAATAAAAATTTTTTTATCTCACTCGACCTACTTAATCACATTGCCATTCCAAAAAAAAAAAAATTTTTGCTTTTGTTCACTTTTAGCGAGTTTCTTGGTTTGTCGCTCTACTGTCAACTTGTGCACACGAGGGCTAAACAGACCGGGACCTGCAGTTTAACGTGGATTCCGAATCACTCACAAACATCCATGCCAACGCCAGAATTAGTACCTGAAGGCTTTGGTTTCAAAGGCCAGAGCGCTAGCCACTTAGCTACCAGGCCGCTAGCTTGGGGGAGGAAGAGGTTGTTTCTAGGGGCAATTTTCAATTCAATTCCTGTGGGGCCGAGAGCATCCCGAGCGTGCTTTATGATGGTATAGGCAAAGTATACCATGCATCCATATTCCTGTCTAGTGTTTCTGGCGTTTATCCTTTTTATTGTTTCAGACACTTGATCCTTCTATTCAGACACGGCATTCTTTGTGGTGTTTCAAACATATATTTTTCGCAAGCAAAGATCTTCGGCAGCACTCGAATAGCCTATCTCAGGCCGCATATGAAGTGCTTCCATTTAACGGCACTTGTTAAGCATAAATAGTAATGTAGAATGAGTGCCATCCAAGATTTTATCAAGACAAAATTTGGATCGCACAGATTTGGATGCTAAAATTCTTAAGATGTAAGCACCCTAGATTGCAATCGCATTTTCAGGTTTTTGAATTAAATATTTAATAAATGTTACTCTAACTAATAATATAACTATTAATAGTTATTCTAACAGTTGTTCTTGATTAAGAAACCGCAACATTTCTTTTACGTTTACTACAATCATTACGTTACAATGCATTCAAAGCATTGAATTAAAATTTTGGAGAGTCATTTTAGAGAACCTTCAGTTAACTGGAATGCTTATGCCTTTTTGGGGCTTTTCTACCCAATCCTTAAATTCCGTCTCAGTACTCTCTCCGTTCCAAAAAATCCATCACAGTAAATTCCGCTCAGTACTTCCCTTTCAAGTGAAGGACATGTCATTGATGTGCGGCATTATTCCCTAGTCTTCCATTGAAATGCACTCCCCCGTTACAGCCGGGGTCGTTCATATGCATCGGCAACAACATGAATCAGTGAAAGAAAGCTGAAACATTGCAGACAAAAAATCGCAGAAAATTTAACACGCAATGTTAAGTCAAACTATTTTGTTCTTTACCATAACCTCAACTTTCTTTTTTTTCACCATTTCCCACCATTCACAGCCCTATTCGACAGTGTTCACATCTCAGCGTAGCCCGACTCATGTCAACGCGCGCCGCTGGTGAGCATGAAGACAAGGTTCAATCCACTGGTGGCTTTATTGCAGACACTGTTCCCAAAAACGACGATGCTCGATGGCGTTTAGGATGTTAAGCCTCTTGCCTCGTGAGTCGAACTACCGGGTGGGAGTTTCCATGTTTTATCCCATACGATACGCAAATGCGAGGTATCCCGCCTGAAAGTCCTCCCGAAAAGCTCTACCCTCCTTCGCGGAGCCAAGTGAGCTCTGCGGGTACTCCATCACAACAGAATCTGCCCACTCCTTTCCCTACCGTCTATGAGACCGCACGGGTCTTTGGACTGGATCTAGATGTTGTTGTCTACCAAGTGGGATAAGAAAACTTATGTTTGGCTTTGCGGTCCCCCTAACGAGTGACCAGAGCACCTTTGCGGATAGACTATCCATCGGCCATCGATCCCCGTTGGGAAGAGGGCGGCCTCATCAACGCTTGTTGCGGGATTTTCCGTTCTGCCGAATCGCTCGAATAACTCGTCGCCGAGGTTTCGAAACGGCTCATTCAAGTCACGGGGAACATGCGCAAAGCGATTCCACGTTGAGCCCAGATACACGATTCAAATCATGGAAGGCTCTTCTGGGACCGAGGAGGATAGTTAGCATGATCATTTATTTATTTCTTCATTCAAAAAGAGACTTCTATTAATAATTAGGTAGTGGTATGCATGTTTAAGAAAAGTATTTCTCTTCTCTTTTTTGTAAAAGTATTTGAAGTATTTCTATACTAGTTGCGTAAAATAGAATGTCTTCGCTCACGAAAAAAATCGAAATTAAAATAAATATTTTTTTTAGGGACTTTCATTTTTCTAGAGAACAAAATGAAGTGAAAAAAAATGTCTGACGAAAGAAACAAAATTTCTGATGAAGTATCTGATGTTGATTTCGAATAAGACTGAAATTCTGGACAGGATTTCTAAAAATAATGAAACAAGGGATTCATGAATTTCATCCAAAATGCAGAAGTACTGAGTGATTCTAATTAAAGTCCCACTTTCAAAATGCTACTAAACAAGAACCCCTCGTCACAATGAGTTCACATTGGAACTGAATATACTTGTAGAAGTAGGAAATGGTACGGCATCAAAATAAAAGTTCCAAAATGTATGAATAGAGGACGCTTGCCAGTGATAGTTTCAATCGGAATGACCGTGTATTTGGCACGAGTTGCACATTAAGCCCATCTGTAGTGTTCAATGTGCTCGATTGTTTCGGTTTTTTTATGGGAAAAAAAAAAGGACTTCCAAGTCAGTCGTTCAACGGTTGTGACACTGTGAGTGGAAAGCTCATCCACCACGGTAAGGTCATGCCCAATTGGATAGGAAAAATCGGTGGAACTTTTTTTGACGCCACACAGTTTCCCCTTTCATCGAGTATCTTCAGTTCAAATTGGATCTCATTGTGACTAGGTTTTGGTTTTTTTGACAGCATTTTGAAAGTGGGACTTTAATTAGAATCATCCTCCATTTCGTGAATATTCCCTTATTTCTAACTACATGACACCGCAAGAATGAATCTCTGGGAATTTTTCAACCGGAAGTCGTTCTGGGGGAGGGTTCAAACACTTTCACACCAATTATTTGAATCTTTTTGTATAATTATAGAATAGTTTTATGTGTTTCCGACACTCGCGTACCCTCAAAAGGGGATTTTTCTAGGAGCCCCAAAGTGAAAGCAGTTCTTTAATTGCTAAAGTAAACTGTAAGAAAATCCGCCGAGAATTCCATTCTTATTCGAAGACAACACAGAAGATGCTCAAGCAAACATGTTCCCCATAAAAAATAGATAAGATCCCATAAATTAGATAGAATCACGTGTCCATTCATGTTCACTGCATTCATAAATAAAAAGCCACGAAGAAATACGCGTTTTCCTGAATGCACATTCCCTTACCTAAAATAAATAGATCCTTTCGGACGTCGAAAAAAGGCAAAGGGTCGCGTTACTCATGCGCCCGGGGACATACAGATAGTACTAGATATTTCACGTTGAAGTATGACCCGAGCAGTTACCATGGCAACTTCTGGTACTAACAACAATTGCAAATAAGAAGATAAATAGAGTAGTCCTAAACTACGCTGGTTTCACGTTCTAATTGCGCCGGAACATTAAGGGGTTGGTCGCAGACTGTTACAGAACGATATAAGGGAACGAAATATTCCTAGAAGTTTCTGATTGTTAGAATGTCTCACTTCGAACCACCACAAAGGATTTTATTTCAATAGAAGATTTGAATCGGAGCGAATTGGAAACTCTCTTCTAATGCAAATCTCCCAGATTTGAAACGGAATCTATTTGTCATTTGCAATTGTGGTTTCACATCAAAGGGAAGGAATATATTATATCATAGTATGCTTTATAACATGTATTGTAATTCTGAATGAAGGGAAAACTCAATTCCCAGAGATCTTTGTACTTCGATGCATTGTAACGAATCAGATCTATCCAAAAGCATGATGAAATGAAGGCAGCATGAATTGATCTAAAGCACGAAACCACGAGAAAGTATTAACTGATGTTTCTGCTGCTTCACTTTGCGTCGCCTTTCGCCTCACTGCCAAAGCGTTTTCTGTCGTCTTGCCGGTCGCGGGAATAACAGTGTGAAACCTTTGTCTTGGATGAAGTCAGACCATCAGCTATAAAAAAAGATTGAGACGACCACTCGAAAATGAGGAGACGACCCCCGCATGCCGGCCTTAATAGCAGCAAGGTCGTTTGTAGCGGCCTTACCCTTAGGTCCCTCCTCCCTCCCTGCTTCATCCCTGCGAGTTACGTCCATTGAGTCGCAGCGCATGGGAATGACTCGATTCCAGCTCGTTAGGGAAAGCCCGCCATCAGGAGGGTTCTGATCCCCCTCGTGGAACGGCGTGCGAAGATTGCACGTTTTACTACGCAACGGAGCGAAAGCAGTTGGTATGTCATGTTTGCATACCAATTTATGTGGTTAGCAGTTACTGCAATTATTGTGTCAGTATTGAAATCGCCTTTCATTGCTTTCGTTCAATGCATTCACCTAATACTATGTATACTTAATGTCCGAAAATGAGCTCGATTGTTATTAAAAGTAGCATAAAAATATATATAAATAAAAGGCAATGTTCTTATGCATGTAGCCTATAATCTCAATAACTATTCCACCGATTTCGCTGAAAATCTGACATTTTGTTCTTATGAGTGCCCCGGGAGTGATTAGAGAGTAATTTAAACCAATTCAGATGGGTGACACTGTTGTTTTTAGTGTTCACTAAAGGTCGCCCATTCTTAAGATTCGACTGCTGACCAAAAAAAAAAAAAAAAAATTGTCCCGAAAGATTAAATACAAAAGTTAAAGAACGGCATACTGCAAAATCGAATTCCCGTGTACAACTCGATCATTTAACAGGCTGATGAAGAAGGGGGGAGAGGGGAAATAGGAAAAAAAAAAATGAATTATCACATGCAATTCTGTTCACTAATTATATAATAGATTTATAGAAAACTTCAATTGTATTTATTTAATTCATATATAAACACTTCAGCAACAGTCGCAGCGTATTGCCGAATCCGCAAGTTAATTTATATAAAAATTAATTATATTCACCCACTTTGCAATGCAATTCGTAGTATGAGAAAGAATAAATGAAGGATCCCCCCCCCCATTTCGCTTGTGAAGAGGTGCGAAGAGCCGTTTAGCAATTTTCATGTCATAGTGGAGATTCAAAAATGCCACCCTTTGCTTTAAAACAAAAACACCAGAAACAGGTGTCTGGTAAAACCCGTGTCATTTGCATAGCTCCACAAAATGAATTCCTGTAGTATTCTACTCGGCGTTCTGAAGGGGGAGATATGGAGTCGTCACCGACCCATCCCATTGTAAGGGAACCATCTTTGAAATAAAACACCAGGCTGTAAGTTTTCCAGTGGATGGACATAGTAGCACTCTGAGACACTCCTGTAATCGTTCTCTTCACGAAGATTAGTTTGGTTCGACGCTCTACGATCATTTTGTGCACACTTCCGGCTCATTAGGCCGGGACCTACAGTTTAACGTGAATTCCGAAACACTCACAATCATCCGTGCCACCCGCCAGGATTCGAACCTGAAGCACCAAAGCTCAAAGGCTAGCCAGTGGTCATCAGGCCGCTCTTTACGAAGAAGAACAGACAGATTCCGCATTCATTGTTAAATAGCACATGCCAGCCGATCATTTATTGGCGAGTCATTCTTCGAGCTACTAAAAAAATACCATTTCTGCCTCTGTGCCATGTGCATTGGAAAAACAGAAAACTCTTTGATTTATTTCTTCTACTACCGAAATCCTGATTTCATTGCGCCATTTTAGTAGTGTGTTGTTAATTTTTATAGTAAGAAAGGTCTTCCTCTGACTTTCTGTATCGCTATCAATATACTGCACACACTTCAATAAAAAGAACGATATTTAGGCCCTTAAATGATAAATCCCTTGGTTACTTGTTAAAACGAGATTCTTCGATTTTGTTTCTCATTCTTCGTTAGTTTCGAATTTTTTTTACTTCGAATTACTTTCGAATTTTTTAAATATTTTTTTATGCTTTTGGTAATTATCTACATCACAGAGGAAGAGATTGGACTTATCAGCACGTTTTTCTTTCGTAACTTCGGTTAGTTTATTTTAAGAATATATATTTTTTTAACAAATGGGGAGCAATGAAATATTAAAATTGTGAATGATTATTATGGAGAAAAGGCTCAGAACAATTCGAATCCCAATGTGTTGTAAAATAATATTATAAATAATTGTAAATAATGTTATGATTATTATTGTGGTTAATAATATCTTGAAAATAATATTACGAATAATTTATGATATTTAGGGAATACTGTAAATATATTTACTTGCTTTTCAACTGTGAATCTAGCCAATTCTTATAAATGAGGAAAAGCGCAGTTTTAGACATCTTTCCGCGCAGAATCCAAAATTTTAAAACACATTAAACAAATTAAAAAGTTTTAGTTACTAAAATATGAAATGTAGAAAGATATTAAAAGACATCCTTTTCTTTTAAATATATTTCAGAGAATTAGATGCTCAAATATAAATTAAGTAAGCACATAAGAATATTATTAAAATTAAACGATTTTACGTTAGGATACATCTGGTTCCCGGGTCGAAAAGCAATTACTTTAACTTTACCTCGCACTTTTCCATCTTACCCAAAGCTAAGCACCGCCTCCCCCCTTTTCTTAAAAGAGTGAGGGTCGAAAAATGATAATAAAAATTAATTTAAAAACTTTCAATTACATGAATATGATGAATCTTAAGATAGAAAAAAAAATTGTATAATACTATGTAACTAACATAAGCATGAGAGAAACAAAAAGTATACAGTGCAAAAACAAAAATAACAATCAATGATTATAAACATTGATTAATGTATTCTATGTCAGGCTACATTTGACAACGGTTATAACATATAATGTATATCCTGACATGCTACATTTAACAATGGTTATGAACACGTACTATATACTGTGCGACATTTAACAATTGTTATAAACATGTACTGTATACCGTGTCATGCTATATTTAACAATTATAAATATGTACTGTATACCATGCCATACCCTATTTAAAATATAGAATGGCATAGTATACAAAATAGTATGACAGCGTTCAGTCTATGAAGTATGAAAACACAAACTACTACTGTTTAAATTGAATATTTCAGGGGTAATAGTTTGTTTGGATGACACGATGTTGACCTTCTTCTACAGAGAACTGTCACAAATGCAAGAGAATTGTTGCTGACACGTATATGAGTTGAGTTCCCACCCTCGGATCTAAGTGAAACA
Organism: Caerostris darwini; assembly: GCA_021605075.1. Taxonomy (NCBI): domain Eukaryota; kingdom Metazoa; phylum Arthropoda; class Arachnida; order Araneae; family Araneidae; genus Caerostris; species Caerostris darwini. The sequence goes on from BPLQ01010363.1 coordinate 38,186, forward strand.
AAAGGGCGATGAGCATGGCAGGCAGACGTCTCCCCCGTGGGCCGCCGTCCAGAAAAATTAGCTATTAATACGAGGGAAGAAGCACTTAGCGCATTCTTGAGTTGCGCGGAAGGGAGGAGAGATATAAAAGTGGAAGAAAAAAGAAGTGTTAAAATCAGATAATGGAAATGCCGAGACAGAAATAGGGAGAGACACTTTCGCCGGAGTACAATGACGTAGCGGTTTTTTCTTCTTTTTTAAACAAGCGCGAATGCTCGGAATGTTTCATCAGGACTTAATTCATCCCCCCTTACCTTTTTTTTCCCTTTAGAAATGAGTGCATGACATTTTTTTTTTTCTGAATTACACTTTAATATTATTATTATTATTATTTTTTTTTTGAGCTGTACCTTTTGTTAGAGTTTTCTTGTGACACATTTTAGCACACTCTTGGTTGTAAAAAAATACATAAATATAACGAAGATTCATTTTGAACGATATAACAATTTAATTACTTAAGTCTTACTTATCCAGTAATTAAATACTATAAAATAATTGTTCAGGTTTAATCGCCTGAATGTTTTAAACTTCTTAGAATCTTCTTAAAATAAATAACTGAAGAGGAAACTAATATTTGACCTTGATTTCTGTATACAAGCTTATTTTCTAACAATATTCCTGTACTTTTGCATAGAAAATAAATTTTAGTAATCGCGACCACTAACACATGATAACTGTGAAGTGACTTTGAAATGTTCACAACTATTTCTCAGGTGATTCATCGAAGAATCATTTGTGTTTCCTTTATCTATCGATTTAAAACCCAAATAGTAAACTGAATTTTATTCAACTGGCATCAGATGTTTGCGAAGATTGCGTAATTGGAACCCAAGAAGGATATCGACATTTCTGTGCATGGATTCCAAATACTGTAGGTTTGAAATGAAAAGGAATGACTGGCCTTTAATAAGGCTTAAATCCAAAATACTATAGCCGTTGAAAAAAGTATAACGTCGCAAAAATATAGGACTTGAAACTAGAAATCTATATAATATTTTTTTATGAAATATAAAGATACGTCATGTTATAAGGAAATAGCAACTAAAATACATTTAAGTTTAGTCACATTATGTAAAGTTCTATAAGACGTAAAGAAATTACCATATAGTTGGAAAAAAGTAAAAGAGTCGATGAGATTTATTCTTTAGTAAGTGATATGGGAACCTCTTTACTTATATTAATAAAAAGAGCATGGATGATGCGCGTTTAATGTTGTTCCTGCAGTTTCTAATTGCGGTTTCTAGATCCTACTTGCTACTGTACTGTTGTCCATTCTTGTTATCATCTCGAGCCATAATGACCCAGCGGTTTTCCAAATTCAGGTCGGTACTCTGAGAGGGCCGTTGAACAGATTTTACCTATTTTGTCTTCATCCAGGATTCTGTAGAGCACGAAATATGTACAGAGATGCGTTGTCTTGTTGAATTGTCCAATGTTCTGATGTAATCAGAGGAGGAACAGGCAACAAGCAATATTCCAGTATGTCGTGATATAACAAGGAATTCATTTTTTTAAATTTAATTTTTGTTTTTTGAATTCATTTTGATTTCGTTTTTGGCCGGTGGTGCGCAATTTCATTTGCATTGCAGACAGCAAATACGGCCCAAACCATGACACATCCTCCTCCAAATTAGCATTTCGAAAAAATATTTGGTGCTCTTCATGCCGATCACACCAGCAGAATTTAAATCCTTATCTAAATTAAACCTTATTTTTAATCCGAAAACACCACATCATTCCAATTGGTGCCAGCCGTTAAATATTTCCGGCGAAAACTTAAACGTGAATCCATATTTTAGAAAGTGGAGATTTTCCTTTCAACTTCTGATGCATAACATTAGGATTTCTTTGCATTGCATTTCTTAAAGTTCGGATGGTGCAGGGCAACTGCATCTCATCTTTAATTCGCCAAGAAGACAATTTTTGCTTGCCACAGCTATCCGGATAAAAGAGAAAGCACTACAGCCTTTCGTGCCAGTTCAGCTCTGTAAAGTGGTCACTCCAAACTCGGTGTTTGGCGACCAACGATTCCAGTTCCAGAGTTTCCAAAATTTAAATCATCGATGAAACTGTTCATTAAATTATTCTCTTCCAACTTCTAAGAAATATTTGATTTTGATTTGTGTACATGAATCTGTATGAAATGCCTCTTTATGATATCACTGTTGTTGGGAAAGGAATCAGTTAATTGTAATATTTTAAATTTAAAATATGAAATTTCTTACCCATTAAAGACTAATTATGAATAATTTTGATGATTTCAATAATTTTGTGTTACCAAAAAAATAATCAATATTCTTTTCCTTTAGTTTTTTACTTTTATTCTTTTTCTTTGGTTTTTCTTTACTTCAATTAAGTACTCTTCCTTTCTGCATATTAACTTCCGCTTGAGGTCCGTGCCCACTATTGGAGAGCGACTTGGATTTCGTAATTGGAATAGAAGGAAAACATCCTCCTGCTAACAATCCGACTTTGTAACCGTTTGCGAGGGCCGATCCCCCCATCCGTCTTCCCTTTTGACTCGGATCCCTTTCACCAAGAAATCCGAACGGGTTGCTAAAGGCAGATTCCATCCATCAAATGCCATTGTCTCCCTTTCGATCCCCGCCCCCGCAGAAGAATCCTTCCTGCCTGGTGTTCTAATCCATTATTCTTTCTCCACCCCAATCACGAAGCGATACAATGCCCATGGTTATGAGAAAACTGCGCGGATAAAAGCGCCCAATTCCACGCCACCGTGCAGGCACCGAGGTGCCTTTTCAAGAATACCCATAAATCTTTGTGTATTTTGGTTTCTGGAGCAATTTTTTTTATTTTTTTTAATCATTTTGGCTTCTGTGTGGTAAAGTGTCTTCCAGAAAAATAACCATTAAATATTTTCTTAAATATTAAATAACTTATGATAAAATGATTTGATTCTATAATGGTCTAGGGATAAAGGTACGTTTATTATTCATTCCTTTTCCACAGAGTTTCAAAATTTTTTTTCTTTCTACGGAGCGTTAATGGCATCCCTATTTTCCTTATTTACTATTGAATAATTAAAAACAGAAACAAAAATTAAGATTTTAAAACAAAATTTGTAAAGGAATATAAAAGAATGTATTTATATCCAAACATCTTTATTGAATGTAGTCTATCTTGTAATTGTAACAAAAAGTTCCTTGTTAAACGTTCAATTCTTCTTAATAAACATTCATCATTATAATCGCTCTCCTTGTACAAGATTCAAATGTTGTCCAAATGTCCCGATGACTTTCATAGTGTTGAGTTCAACGTATTTCCTATAAATAAAATTGCCTTTGGTGTAACCCACGGAAAAAAAGAGGAGAACGTTTAGATAAAGACAAAATTTTTTATTTCATTTCGAAACTTTTTTTTAGACTACTTTATTTCCAACCCACTGCTACCGAAATTGAGTTATTTATTTTCTTAACAACTAAATTTATTTCCTTTAAATTAGAAAAAATTAAAAATGTATATTTCACAACAATTTAGGGATTGTATATTGTTGCTTACTTAAATATAAAAACGTAAGAACGAAAGGCTTTTAGAGAAGAAAAACATAAATGAATGTGTAAAAAGTATTTTTATTTGTAACCTATTTTTTTTCTTTCACATTTGAATTTTAGTAGTAATTTGTTTAATGTTTAAATATTTAATTACTATTGATAATAAATAATGTCACTTATTAAAAATTTCTTATTGTTTTCTTTAAATATTCGTAAATTTATTTTTACGTTAAAAAATTGTAAATTATTTTATATACTAATAATAAACTAAGGTTATGTTTAAATATAATTTTTGATCGATTTTAACGAATTATTATGATTTTTGAATAACCGAAGTCTTTTTAAACCGCATCTGTTTTTACCCGGAATATTTTGCATGTTTGATGTATTCGAAAAATCTTATTTCATGCATACAATTAATATGCAATAAGATTCGTTGTTAAATATAATACATGCAGTAGGAGCCATTATTAAATTTAATTCAGCCAACTTGATCTATTATTAAATGTGCTTGCAATAGGAGCCATTAATAATTATCATGCAAGCAATTAGAGCTCTTATTAGATATAATGCAGGCATTAGGAGCCATTAATAAATGTAATGCATGCAGTACGAAGTATTTAAATAGGAACATTTTTATACAATACAGTATTTCACTAAATTAAAAAAAAATTCTTTACTATCAAAAAAAAATAAAAAATTCCAGACGTTTTTGTAGCTTTTCAAATCTAGCAAAATAAATAAATAAGTAATTTTTAAAAACCTTTTCTTCTTTTATCTTAATTCATGTAGAAATTTAATTCATAATTCCTATTGTTATTCATTTTAGTTGTGAGTGCGTCAGTTCATTTTAGGGAGCATCCAATGTTTCCATAATCTTGGCCTGAAATACAATAACAGGAATAACCTTGGAAAGGTTATTCCTATTATTCCAACTGGAAGTTGATGAATTAATCACAGTTTTATACTCAGATGATGTAAATCATGTAACTGCAATGGCTGATTACCTACTTGAGAAATTCAATATCTTTTAACCAATAAACAGATGAACGATAATAATAAAGATAATCGGGCAATGTGAATTTTTTCTTCTTCTTTTGAGGAATGTCTTTGTGTAAAGCAGCAGCGAAAAAAGCGAGTCCGTTGAAGCTCCAGAGACTTCCAATCCCTTTTAATCAACATCGCTGAAAAATGTTGTTCAGCCCAAAGTGGTGTCAAGAATTTGTGCGTTGACATTAAAAAAATGAAAAAATGAAAGTCATTTTTCATCACGGTTTACTTGACAAAGTGCCAAACTTCAGGTGAAGGGATTTTCAACTGCCGGGGAAGATCTTCATCAAATCGGCCGAGATTTATTTACTATTTTTATTTTTTGACCCTAAGCGTCTTGACACAACAGTTGCTACTCATCCTTCAGCAACTGATAGGGGGGATTCTTTTCTCTCCGAATGACGATGATCACAGATTTTTCGCATTCTCTGCTCGTGCCAACATCAAACGTCAAATGTCACATCAAAAGAAAATTCTCAATAGTGTTTTGAAATCCGCAAAACTACATCGGTCGAAATTGTGTTTCGATTTTTTTAATATATATTTTTAGGTTCGTTTGTTCTTTTTAATATTCTTTTTTCGTTCTTTTCGGTTTCTATCAAGAAAGAAGTGTATACCTTTCTTCATGACGCAGTGGAATTCCATTCCAAAGTCAAGAGTTCTAATTCAAGGACTGTTCCAAAAATGCATGCCATGCAGAGAAAATGAAAAGACTTAGGGCTACCGACCCTCAAAATAGAGCACGTTCCCCAATTCTAAAGGAACAGAAACTGGGGGCAAACATCTTCCGACCTTTCGTACTAAAATTGGCGGTGCATCACCCCTTGGCTCCTTTTCCCTGCGAGCATTTATTTAGAAAACGTAAACATGTTATGAAGCAATTCTGAACATTCTTTTTCTCGAGTCACATATTCATTGAACTATGTGCTTAACTAAAGATAAACAGATACAAGAAATGTTATTTTGTTTACATCCCCGATCAATTTGAATGAGATATAATGAAACTTATAAAAAATCATATAAATGAATATTTTATTTTTTAATCCTTTTTTTTTTTTTTTTTTTTTTTTGGAAAGGGAGTTTATCACCATAATGTAAACGCCAAATATTTATAAAAATTAAATTTACATTTCTTGACATCCGGAAAAAAAAATGAAACATCTCTTTTCAAAACAGTTGTAGGACAACAGACTTTTTTCTCCCTTCTCGCCAATAGTAAAGATTGTTGACCTAAATCACCAGCCCTGTGTTAAACTACAAAACCCGGAAATGCAAGCTTAAGCTCATTCTAAACCAATGCAGTCTATTCCACAATGCAAATGTAAGGTTCATTTTCCCTCCATAACGCAAGTCAATAAAGTGACCAGTGATCACGTGATATTATGTTTACCCCAAACTCGATGCCCGCTGTATTATATTACTAATTTGTGGTCTGTAAGTACGGGTTGAGATATGGAGAAATACGGGGTTGAGGTATTTCCAATGGAAAGGTAACACAAAAAGTGGGAAAATACAGGATAAAAAATAAAGAAGTAAATGCATACAAAAGAGTTCAACACAATTGACCGAAGTCATTGCCTTAAGAGTTCTCTACCTTGCCAATATCTCGCCGTCTCGGATTCGCCATGAAGTGCCAAGCAACGATGGAGATGAGATTAGTTCATTATTACTGCCAAATCGCAAAGAATGCAGTTTGGAGCGTCAAAAATGCCAATGCGATAGAGACGTTCATTAGATCATTTCTTTTTTATTGAGACAAGCCACCAGCATTCCATTGCAAAGCAAGCAGGACAACCTGACGACGGTTAAGATTCGTTCCCACCGAGGCGTGAGGTGGCGACGCGTCACGCGGCAGGGAAGAAAAATTTTTCGACCCCTTCACTCCGAAGAGTCAGAAATCGCTATACGCCTAGTGAAGTTCCAGTTACTTCTACTAGATGGCATGTCTACTATTGGCTCAAGCCAAGTCACATGATGCAGCAAGCATTTGAGAGTGAAAAGTGGATCAACTCGAAGCGGTGGATTTCAACCGAAGCGGTGGATTTCAGGCGAACGCGGTGAGGCTAGTGATTGGTCAACGCCTCACGCCTCGGTGTGAACGAGCCTTTAAGATAGCAGAGAGATCACGCTGGAAACTGTAGACCACTTAGTCATATGTATAGAACGCTGCCCAGGGCGCACCACTAGGAGATAGGTCTACATTGCATCCTAGAAAGTGCCTATAAATGGATCAACAAATCTATATGTGGGTCAACAACACCCACTGCTGCAAAATTTCGCATGTGCACTTTGTGTGAGGAGAAATGCGACTCATTTTTTTTTCATGTAAAAAGCATGGAAGTTAAAAATGTGAAGAACCAGTGCAATAGACTGTTCGAAAAAGTTTTTAAGAAAATAAAGCTCTTCATAAATAATAAAATGAAATCAGTCTGCAAAAGCCTACGCACAGAGTGGGGAAGGGAGGGAGGATGTTTGTTAAAATTGGGTTTAAAAGAATCTAAAAGAGACTTCGCTTCTTCAGTGTTCAGCTTCTACGCAAAAACGGGGAGAATCGCGCTGATTATTATTCGGGGAAACCTTCTACACGAAGAGGATTAGAGGATGACTTTCTTTTTCCTAAAGAGTACCCAACAAAAGATAATAGTTTCAGGTTTAAAGTTCTGTTTACTGGTGAAACAAATTTAATATTTTCTTCAATGGCGAACACCTCAATGGAGTATCGGCCGATGTGTAGCCTAAAATTTTTTGGCAGTGAACTAACATTTCGTGTATAGGATGGTTTTGTGGATGAAAATATGGATAAATTAGAATGGATTATCCTCCATCTTAAAAAAAACCGTTGGTATCGAGTAAAATCTGAACTCGTTCTATCGGAGGATTTTACTTCCTGAAATGCAACGATCAGAATCGGATTATTGTATTCTCAATCGAATCTTATATAGCACACCTCAGTAATTGATTTCGAGCACAAATAGCATTTAAAAACTTTAAAAACTCTAAACTTTTTAACTTTCAAATTTTTTTAAATATTTAAAAAATTATTATTATATATAAGTACATTTAAAACTAATGAAAGGCTTGATGGCCGAGTCACTAGTGCCGTGACACTCAATGCCATGGATGTTTGTAGTAGTTCAGAATCCATTTTAAGCAGTAGCTCTCTGTCTAATATGACTGCAGAGCGTTGGGCTGACTACTCTTCCCAGTAAAAATTCAGCGACCCGGAGCCAAGTTAAACTTCTACAGACGGGCGCTCCATCACAGCAGAAGCTGCCCCCTTATCCCTCCTTCCATAAGATCACATCGGTTCTTGGACTTGGTCTAGATGTTGCCGTCGACAGAGTGAGATGAGGTCTTCTGTATCAAAATCGCCACCTTTAAATATTTTAACTCGTTTTTGGTGAGTTCTTTTAAATGGTGCAGGTTCCTCGTAAAATTCCACAAAAATTCGGTGCTTTTCAGCTGCACGTTTCTTCCAATGAAATCAGAAAAGTTAAAGCTTCTTGCAAATATTCTTTTTTTCAGTACAAAATTCGGCATGTTCAAAGTTGAAATATTCAATGTTGTCACACATGCTAAACATCAAAGCATAATGAAGTTTGTTTGAAAAGAAGTAGTTATCTTCTAATGATAATAATATTAGTAAAGCCCTCTGATTCGGTTTAATACCTAATACTTTAATTGAATCTATATACACCACAATAACCGAAGGGAATTATTTATTTATCGGATTCTTTATTCGGATCTTCTTTTGCATATGAAAATATTAAATATAGATATTATTTCCGTTTAACAATTCTCATTTTGAGAAGTATTTAATAATATTTAATTTGTAAACGTTACCTAGCCAAAAGAATGCGCCATAAAGATACACTTATACCTAGAACGGTAAAACATATCATTAAACAGTTGCGTATGTTTCATTGACTTAAATGATTTAAATTTTCACCCAATACATCTTTCCTAATGATTAGTTTTAAATATTTGAAAATGAGAGTTTTACGAGGCATATAATTATGAATGTAATTGCTATTGAAAAACCAAAACTACATTTATCATGTCTGAAAACAAATAAGTATTACAGTAAATGGACAAGAGCGGAAAATAACCGTTCAAAGATTGAAGTTCGGGAAATAACAAGGTGAGAATTAAAAAGCGTCCAAATATCGGTTTATGCGGAGCTGTAAATTATACATTTCCCCCTGATTTATCCCTTTATTTAGTTGTTATAATTACACTCACATGCTCATAAAGTGTCATTCGTTGTGTTTAAACAGAAATATTAACGTTCGATTTTTTATTTTTTCATTTGAAGAGACTGCAGTTCCAATAGATGTCCCCACATTTCGAACTTTGTTTTTCGTTCAGAATACAGTGAAAATTTTTTGTATGTATCATTATTAACTATATTTTATATGTTATATCTATTGATTCAGTACAGGAGGATTATAATTAATGTCCCGCTTTCAAAATGCTGTTAAAAAAGAACCCTTCGTCACAATGAGTTCACATTTGAACTAAAGATACTTGAAGAAGGGGAAAACGGTATGACATCAGCAATAATTAACAGGCGTCTTTATTCTTGCTTTTTAAGCCATTTTTTGCCCAAAGATAATTAAAAGCCAATTTTTCCCATCCAATATAATACGACCTTGTTGTGGTGGATGGGCTTTCCACTCACAGTGCCATACGTGTGAATGACTTGAAAGTCCTTTTTTCTATCCCAAAACCGAAAGAATCCAGCACGTTGAACACTACAGTTGATTTCATGTGTAACTCATGCTAAAGCTGTTGTAATTTCTATTCAAAATGTCACTGGCAGCCGAATCTACTTTCGTTATGCAGCTTACAGTGCCCTCTATTGATTCACTTTGGAACTTTTTTTCATGCCATACCGTTTCCTCCTTCTTCCAGTGTCTTCAGTTCGAATGTGAACCCATTGTGACGAGTGGTCCTTTTTTTTGACAGCATTATAGAAATGGGACTTTAATTATAATCACCCTGTATATTAATTAACTTGGTCCAGATTATCAGAATGAAAATGCCGCACTCGTGACAGCTAACGTGCAGGAGGGCTGTAGCCCCACTCCCGGTATGGAGCGACGGCTTTCAGAAGCGAAGAGACTCGATGGCGATTGTGTGTAATGCATCGATAGTCGGCTGCGCAGTGGAAGTTTTTCTCCCATAATGCGAAGCAGTTACCCCTAAATCACCATGGGTACCATAGATGTTCCTCTCTCCCCTTGTAGGAGGTTCCATGGCCCTAAGTAAGAGGATTGATGTGTAGAGAAAAGAAAGCAAATTGGGAAAGTAGCACACACACACAAGCGTGCATTGAATTGACAAAAAAGTAGCACACATTATATAATCACAACGGGTCTGAATTTTAAAAAATTTTAATCTAATTTTTGAAATTCAACTTCTTATAGGAGAGGGGTTCGTTAACCCTTTTTGTTATTGAAGTGGACGGGGCTATTTTTCTCGTTTTATGTACACACTTTGTCACTTACTGTTCAAATAAGACCTTATATAGAGCAAATATCAAGGAATACATTAGAATAGCATGAGGATATGTTCGTCAAGGAATACTTACCCTCAGAATATTATAAGCGTGCTTTTCTTTTCGTTGGATGTCTATATCCATGTCAAATGCTCAAATATCTTAATATTCAAACTCTAGCAAAAATCATCAACATTTAAGGAGTGTATCTCCCTAGAGTTGTTCTGCCTCTTTTTGTACTTTGTTAAACATTGATGTGTCTCTCCTGCGACACTGATGTACGAAGAAGTCACCGACGGATGATGGGGGGGGGGAGTTTTAAAGGGAATTTTTCCCCATTAACTTGTCGTATGGGAGAAAACACGGAAAACGTCCATGAAGCAGCTTGACTTTTTGTGCGAGACGCTTTTTCTCCTCGTTTCTGAAAGTATGAAGCAGGGTTAAATTAAAAGTAAAAATAATAATAAACTGTTAAAATATGAACTCCGCCCGCCCTTTTTTTTTAATACTCGATTGTATTTTAAATCGTAATTACCGTTTAGCCTGTTGACTTATCTAAACACGCATCATAAGTGTTTATTTATTTAAAATTGTCTTCACTATGACACATTTGATAGAAGATCTTTTTTAAACTCATGTTTTTACTTTTAATTTTAAATTAAAATTTCGATCTTGCTTAAACTTGCTTAAAATTAAAATCTTGCTTAAGCTTCAATTTTGCTAATCTTGCTTAAACTTTCGAACCCTTTTTATCCGAAATTTTAACTCCTTTCCAAATCTACCTGACTTCGCTTCTTTTCTTCACAATAATTGATTTTTCCGAGCAGACGATTCATTTTAATCTCGCCCCGCCGTCCATCCGGAACCTCTAATCCCACGTGGTTTCTAGCCGAATCGTAAATTTCTCGTAAATGTTTATTTATTACGGTTGTTCCGACTAATAGAATAGCAACGACTCATTAATAATGCACCCATCAGAGTACCTGATTCTTCTCGAAGGCATGCACACACGTGTTCTCTGAATCGTTTTCGAATACTTTTCGTCATTTTGCTCACGTCCTTGTCATCCCGCGGCACGATTTCGGGAATATCCTAATGCGCATTTCATTATTGAACGTTCCCATTGCCATATACTTATTAGCCTAAGTACATGAGACTCATATAAAGTAAACATATGAGTCTAATTAAACGGGCACGCCGCTTTGAAAAGAAAATGTGTGGGGGGGGGGAAGTCACCTAGAATGGCGCTTTGGTGTCTGATTTGAATGTGCATTGCAGGCAGATTGAACAAGAGTCATTCGTAGCAGATTCGGCTTTATCCAGAACGAAGAGACTGCTATCCTACATTTGCAGCCGTTCCTCTAGTATGTCTCACAGTACCTACCTGCAAAGCTCTCTTTATACTGACTGAACTTTCTCAGTAATGGTGGCCTGGTGACCAGCACCGTGGCCGTTGATACCACAGGCTTCAGTTTCGAATCCTGGTGGTGGCGTGGATGTTTGTTAGTGGTTCGGTAGACCACAGACAGTTCGGTAAACAGATCGGGACCACTTTGAACTGTAGGTCCCGGTCTGTTTAGCCCTCGTGTGCACAAGATGACTGTAGAGTGACAAACCAAACTGATTCTCAGTAGTGGCCAAGGACAGTGATTGTTAGGTGGAATGTCAAAGGCCCTCGGGCAAGTGATGCACATTTAGAAACGAGAACTCAGTTTGTAACCCCACGTATGAGTCAAATAGAAACCTAAACGAGGGTCACAGACAATTCACTTAAAAAAAATAAAGTGAATTGTGAATAAAAATTGTGAAGAGACAAGACTCAATGCAGGACCTCGTCTATCAATCCTTCGACGCTGCCGAGCACATCTCGCTGTGGATGGTTGCAATTTTGACCATTGATTAAAGCAAAGAAGCATATTGCAATGATCTTGTCAATCAATTAATGTTTTTCTTCTTTTTTTCTCGTGTCTCAACCCATTACTTCCGACCCTACAGTCCTATAAAAAAATGTATATTTTGGTAAGAAGTATCACCTCTCAAACTTTGTCCCGTGATCATATATATATACAACTGTGGGCAGCTGTCTGTACATCTCAAGTTTAAAGAAAAACTATAGTATCTGAAGAGCTTGGTTCGACATCCGGCAAGATAAGACAATCCGAAAAATCCTATTAGTGTGAGGAGGGACGAGGGAGGCTGAGAACGAAAATTTTATTTCTAAACTGTGTCAATACAACGTGACTTAATGTAACAGAACCTAGTGTAATGCGCTGTGCTGAATCTGCTGAATCTCCTCCAGTCTCGGATCAAAGTGTCTGGCGTTCGAAAAGAACATTTCTTTGAAACGAAATTTCAGAAACGCTTCGTTTCCGTCTTTCTGGGTCAAAACAGCGGAGGGAGCGATTCTCCAAAATAATTCCGAATATGTTCTGTATTTCATTCTTTCAATCATCGTATGGCGATAGGGAGTTTTTCCTTTCTTATGAAACCTTGTCTCTGAAAGGGTCCTCTGCCCCCCCCTCCCCTCACCGTCGGGCTGACACCTCGCTGCCCGAAAGAAGAAGATGTCCGGCCAAACGAAGAAAGGGGGATTAGGCGTCTTTTTATTAAGAGGCGAGATTTCTGACGTGGACTCATAACTCATCGCGAAAAGAAGAGCTCTTCTTTGCAGCTATAAATCCGTTTAGTTTAGGAGCTCCATCTGTAACTCTAGATGGCAGACGGACTTTCATTAAAAGAAAAAACCTGACTGGATTTTGTTTCTCCTATATAAAACATTTCACTGGATTTATCAGAATCAGGATTTGGATAGGACACGACCAGTCGGTTGGATTTAGCAAGCCTATCTGCATTCTGATAAATGGGGTACATCAACAAAAAAGATATTAAACACTCACAAAAAAAAAAAAAAAAAAAAAAAAAACTCGAAACCTGCAGAATGCAATAGAAGTAAATTTTCTTCTAACTTTCGACAGGGAGGCCAATCAGTTATCGCGAGTCACACCGATTTAAATACAAAAGTGTGATATCTGAAAAATATCCTTTCAGAAGGGTTTAATTACATTAAAGAACTATTTAATTATTAATAATTAACATATTAAATTATATAGTACTAAACGATAACTTTTGGATGGACGTCCAGACGAGAGTGAGGGCAACGAGTCATTCTCGCTCCAGGTGTCTCCATCTCACCGTGAGATACAACCCAGGTTTTCTTTCACAAGTGGCAACTGTTCAAAAATGCGATCCACAAGAATCCCTTTGATGTGAGGAAAAAAACTCGGGTCTGAGAGAAGTCGAGACACACGACATACACGGAGGGTTGCGGAAAACCAATTTGTAATCAGTTAGCGAATCTGACTCAATCGTTCTCATTTCTCATGTGGACGACGCTTGTGAACAATGATCCTGATAAAGGGCCTAAATGGCTAAGTGTTTGGCCCTCGGTGCCACAGGTTTCAGATTCGAGTTCCGACGGTGCTATGGATGTTCGTAGTGGTTTGGAATCTGCTTTAAACAGTAGGTCCCAGTCTCATAGGATCGCAGAGCGTTGTCTTCAGCCCTCGCTAAAAGTGAAGCTGCCTATTACCCTTAGCCATGGACCAGTCGCCTGCGACGGGGGCTTTCCTGCATTAGGGGGATTATTAACAACAACAACTCCTGATAAGTCATCGATTCGCCTGTTTTAAAGCCTTTAACCCGGATGTTTACGTTTCCACTGAATAGCTGTTTGGAACATAAGAGTAGCACTGTAGCAAAGCAGGCAGCGGAGTTGTCAGTTAGGGGCAAACATCCCAGCTCCGTCCACTGTGGCATGATGGCAGGTCACTTTGCTTATTAGCAACTTACTATTGAAGTTACCAACTTTCGAAATGCTGCTAAAAAAGAATCCCTCGTCACAATGAGTTCACATTGGAACTGAAGATGCTCGAAGAAGGGAGAAACGGTACGGCATCAAAAAACGACGGTCCGAAAGTGTATTCATAGATGGCGCTGTAAACGGCGTAAAGAAAGTGAGTTCGGCTGCCAGTGATAGTTTGAATCGAAATGAAAACATAATCGGCACGAATTGCACATTCAACCCACTGTAGTGTTCAATGTGCTTGATGGTTTCGGTTTTTGGACTGAATAAAGGACTCAACTCCTTCAACAGTTGTGACACTGTGAGCAGAAAGCCCATCCACCACGGCAAGGTCAATGGGATGGGGAGAATCGGTGGAACTTATGCCGCACCGTTTCCCCCTTCTTTGAGTATCTTCAGTTCGAATGTGAACTCATTGTGACGAGGGGTTCTTTTTTGACAGCATTTTGAATGTGGCAATGTAATTATAATCACCTTGTATAAATGAATAGAAACCCAGCAATTTTTTAAAGTTTTCCTTAATTTAATGAAAGATAGCACCTATACCTTTCAGCAAACAAACGCAGGAGTTAGAGGTCCCCGCCAGACCATGGACGTGCAGCTACTATTGAGTTACTATATTGCAGCTACTATACTACTGACGGGCAACAACCCATTCATTTCAATACATGTAATTTCAATACTACTAGGACTTCCAGTGTAGTAAATAAAGTCGTTCCTAGGGGGCGCGTGTGTGTCCTTTTTAAGGATGAGGAAAAAAGCAACTTGTTCGAAATTGCATGGGGATTATTGAAGCTTACCTAAACTTCCACAGGTTTCTAAAAAGCTAAATGAGGTGTTTCAAAACTAACTCCCTCAGGCAATTGAATTTATTGCGTTATAATTGCGTATCAAGTCTATCAGTTGACTCAATGAACGAGGTGTCATATTAACATTTTGAGAGATCTTGTCCGCAGAAATTCATTAAATTTAAATCACACGAGTTCGACGAACCCTAAACAATCTGACGAAGGCAGCCCCGCCGCCCCCACCCCCTTAAGAGGGGGAGGGGTGCTATCGTATTTATTCGAAGCCAACAAACCGCGAATCCGACGCCGAGTGTCGGCCATCCATTGCGATTAATAAGTGCCGCCTGACAGTTTTTATTAAGCGGTCGGCCATCGGATCTGCCGGAACTGGATCCCCGGTGAATGTCTAATGAGGTGGAAGCACTTTGTGACATCTCGCCGCCCGTCAGCCCACTTCCCCCCTTTAAGTAAATAAGTTATGACGAGGAAAACTCATCGGGTGTCATTTTGAGAGATCGTTGAGTTGAATCCGATCTGGCGGTGTAAGTGACGGAAGGGAGCTGTCCTCTCACAGTTTTAATCAGAAGCGCGTGATTAAGTTTTGATTCGCATTTAGTAATGTTATTTCTCCTTTTGTGAACATCAGTGGACTCTGTGTGGACGCGAACAGTAAATCAACGCATTTTATGACGTCTGTCAACTGCCTCCCCATGTCACATTAAGAGATTAGTACTAAAATAGAGCGCGCATCGGGGTTGCCAGTTTGGTGTATGATCCTCGCTTGCTCATACACCTTACGTGACTATTACAATCGCCACTGTCCACAGTCAGGATTGGTACGATGGTTGGTCACTTTCAGAGTCACTCTGCCCTTCATTTGTGCAGAACTGCACGGTGACTGCACTCGTTTCAGGATTTTGTAATTTAACATAGGCGATGGTAGTTTGGTGATTTTTTGCCAACTTAAATTGTCAGAACGAAGGGAGAAAAAAGTCTACTATCACACAAAGAGTTTTAAAAGAAATGGTTTTATTTATTATTTATTTTTTTTTAGCTGTCAATAAATGTAGATTTAATTTTTCTAAATATAGGGCATTTATATTCCATTAATAAATTTCCTTGTGTCCTATTTTCACATCAAAAGGATTGAAAAATAAAACAGTCATTTATGTGAACTTTTTGCAATGTTTTATTTTATTTTAGACAAAATGATGAAAGTTGTAAATAAAATAACTTTCCTTGCGTCTACTGATCTTGAGTAAACTCTTTGTTAAATAAATGAATGACTTCAGAAGAAGAGTTTCTGGGAATGTTCAAGATCTCTTCATAACCTGTTAAAGATTTCTAAATAAATGGGACGCAATGGAAAGAGGCCAAGGGACGCCAACAGCGCATACAGCGACAACCCTAGTACGAAAAGAACAGGAGATGTTCGCCCTAACTTTCTGTTCTTTTAGAGAGACACGTTCTATTTTATTTCTACTCTATGTTCATATTCGGTGTAATGAAATCGGAAATTTTGCCTTCCGAGGTAATTTTTGTGTGCTAAATGTCGGAAAACTTACACCAAACAGCCTGAGTGCCGAGGTCCTATAGACGCAGTGGTCTCCAGCGGTTTTAGATATGCCAGCCAGCTTTGGTCTATGAATTTAGTCATTGTCTTTGACAGCAAGCGGAGACTGTCAAAACCGCTCTGCGGTGGTGGGTTTTCTTTAAATACAGTTTCAGAAGTTTTCTAATGAAGTCAACAACATAAAACAGTTCAGATATGATGCAGAAGTACAAGAAAACTAAATTATTATAATTACACAATAACTGGAGTTGATTCGCGCCTGTCCTTTTATATATCCTATACAATTCAGCGACTTGATGGCCATTTGGCTAGCGCTCTGGCCTGTGGTACCACAGGTTCCAGGTTCGAATCTTGGCGGTAGCATGGATGTTTGTGAGTAGTTCGGAATCCACGTTAAACTGTTGGTTTGGGTTTAAAAAATAATGCGTGCAGTAAGTGTACATAGAGCGACCAAACTAAACTATACAATTCAAGTATTGTTTTTATACCCATGGCCTAAAACTAACAAAACGTTTTTATTTCCAGCAAGCGTTTTGGATGTTAAATCTATTTAAAGTAATTGTAAATTTATCAGAACAAACCGTAAAGATATGTGAGAATAAAAGAGAAGACATGTTTCTGACTAATTACAATTCCCTATTTTGAAAAAAATAGGAATTCCGATTTCCTATCATATTAGTCCGGCCATTTTTCATCATCGATGTAAGTTACTGTTCGAAATTTGTCTAACTTATGTGAATATCCAGTCCCTATTAGGATCTTAATTCTCTTCCTGACCATCATCCGCAACTGTCTTTTACGTCTGGAAGAGTGTTCATTTTTCTTTCATCAAGTTCGGCACAGTTTTTTTTTATTATTATTATTATTTCTTTATTATTTTTTTTTTTAGAAAACGGCCGTCTCGGCCTATACTAGGCTTATAACGGCTTCAAGAACACATTCAGGTTGATGGAACACTTTAATTTTTATTTACAAGCATTATATGTATTACGTATATGCTAGTATACACTGAAGTGACAAAAGTCATGGGATAGCAACATGCAAATTTTCAGATGGCAGTAGCATCGCGTAGAACAGGTATAAATGCGCAGAGCTTTCATTTCTGTTCAAGTTATTCATGTGAAGAGGTTTTGACGTGATGATGACCGCACGACGGGAATTAACAGACTTTGAACGCGGAATGTTAGTTGGAGCTAGACGCATGGGTCATGCCATTTCGGAAATCGTTAGGGAATTCAACATTCCCAGATCCACTGTGTCAAGAGTGTGCCGAGAGTATGAAATTTCAGGCATAACATCCCACCATGGACAGCGCAATGGTCGACCGCCTGCACTTAACGACCGAGACCGGCGACGTCTGCAAAGAGTCGTAAATTCTAACAGACAAGCAACACTGCGTCAAATAACCGCAAAAATCAATGTGGGACATACAAGGGACTTGTCTGTTAGAACTGTGCGGAGAAATTTGGCTTTCTTGGGCTATTCCAGCAGAAGACCGACTGGAGTGCCTTTACTGACAGAACGACATCGCTTGCAGCGACTCTCGTGGGCACGTGAGCATATCGGTTGGTCCCTAGATGAATGGAAAACCGTGGCCTGGTCCGATGAGTCACGATTTCAATCGGTAAGAGCTGATGGTAGGGTTCGAGTGTGGCGCAGACCCCACGAAGAAATGGACCCAAACTGTCAGCAAGGCACTGTTCAAGCTGGTGGTGGCTCCGTAATGGTGTGGGCTGTTTTTTCATGGCATGGACTTGGTCCTCTGGTGCGACTGGACCGAACATTGACTGGAAATGCTTATGTTCAGCTACTTGGAGATCACTTGCAGCCATTCATGGACTTCATGTACCCAAACAACGATGGGATTTTTATGGATGACAATGCGCCATGTCACCGGGCCACAACTGTTCGCGAGTGGTTTGAAGAACATTCTGGACAATTCCAACGAATGATATGGCCGCCTAGATCGCCCGACATGAATCCCATCGAGCATTTATGGGACATTATCGGGAGGTCTGTTCGTGCCCAAAATCCTGCACCATCAACGCTTTCACAATTATGGGCGTCTATCGGGACAGCATGGCTCAATATTCCTGCAGAAGACTTCCAACGACTTGTTGAGTCCATGCCACGTCGAGTTGCTGCACTTCGCCGGGCGAAAGGAGGGCCGACACGATATTAAGAGGTATCCCATGACTTTTGTCTTTGTATATATATAATATACTAGCAGAATCCGGCATATGTTGTCCTGCCAAAATAAATGCATTATAGAAAATGACGTATCGCGAATATATTCTCCATGTTCCAATAGAGGTACATACACATTTTTATGGATATCCTTTGAACGGTCTATAAGATAAAATGCTGCAGCACCCTCTGGTGACAAGTCACATTAAGGTAGAGCGCGCGATCCTATTGTCCATACTCTAATACATAGTATCACCCATTTTCCTAGCGATGGGTTGAATGGTATAGAAGTGGATAGACTGTAGCACCCTCTGGTGCCAAATTACAACAAAGTAGATGGCATAATAACTTTCTGCATGTTTTAGCAAGCACACACGAAAAATGTCATCAAAATCGGTCTAACCGTTTAGGGGGAGTACGCAGTTCATTCCAAGGTCCGACTTATTCAGAGTTCTCGAGTAAACGACGAATCTATAGTGTCCAGACTGCGGTAGACTTTAATTATCACAGGGCACGATACATGAAACTACAAGGGGCTCACTTTGGAAACAGGCGGAAACTCCGGCCTGTTCAGTCCCTTTCAGAGAAAGAGAAAAACAAAACTTCTTGTCGACTCGTCGCAGAAGTGTCGTTTAAGAAAATCCATAAAGTGGGGGGCGTCAGCTTCCCTCATTTCTCATTAGAGTCGACACTTCCTCAACCCATGTTCTCTCATCAATCATGATGCGACAACTCCTCACTTAATTCATATTCCATCTGTAATTGTTTCGACGTGTAAAGGTCGAGCAGTCAATCGCTACTTTTATGATGTCTCGTTATCCATGGCCCTGCTTTGCTGTTGTCAGATTTGAGTGAAAGGGGGTTATTATGCATTTGTTAAAAAATATACATTCCCTTCTGCTGGGAACAGAAATACAATATCTCTTGCCGTGCGAAAAATGCTGTAGCCTTAATTTTTTATTAAATATTGACAAAAGACACGCTAAAAAGTAAAATACTTTAAATATTATTTTTAAGAATTCAAATTCAAATGTCAGTGACATTATATATTCAAGTGACATTAAATATTCAAGTAACATTAAATATGAAGTGAGCAGATATTTCGTTTTTCACCTGCTACAATGTAACATAATTAAGTATATTTCATTAAAAAAGTTTTTTAGAGATGGAATAGCGGAGTCAAAAAAAGATACAAATGGTTTAAATTCAAAATTCAATAACTGTTTAACATAATATGTTAATGTGAATACAATAATCATCTAAAAAATATGTTAGCTTAACCAAGAGTGAAATATTTTTGGCAGCATCATTTGGTCGTAATAAAAAAGGCAAAAAAAAAAAAAAAAAAAAGAAAGAAAGAACCCATCCATATGTGGAGCGTGACAATTCTTTTAAATATTCAGCCAGCCTTTGAATTCTTTTTACAAAAGCAGAATTAAACAGAATTTATAATTCCCATCTGAAGAAAGGGCGCTTTCGAATCTTCGCCAGAAAGCATAAAAAAATAAAGAAAGACTTCTTTTTCTGTTTTTGTGCGATTCCAGAATATTTAACACTTTAAATCAGTTTTAAAAAAAAACCCACTTTTTTGTTTTTATTTTATTTTGTTTCTTAAAGAGAGAGATTTCTTTAATTTACTAGTCAGTTCTAGAACACAGAATATCACACTTACCACTAAACTTTGCAGCTGATAAAAAAAAAACCAGCGTTTATTAAAAGTGCTCAACGAATGTTGATTATAAAAATCTATTTATCTTTAGTGAATGCTTAATAAGAATGTGCTATCCTGTAATTTACACTTACCATTTCCTAACTATCACAAACTGTTTTTTATTCTGAAATGCGTGGGGCTTTCTGACTGTATCAGTGTAATTAGTAGGAAACTAATGTATTTTAAAACAGAAGTTATTATCGATAAGCACTTTAACTTGAAAAATGAGTTTTTATTATGTCTGCTTATTAGTTACAATATATATATATTTTTTTTTGTTGATTATTTTGAATTTTGTTATTCTGAGAAGTATGTTATTATCTTCAGAAAAATAATAGGCAATCTTTCTTGAGTCAGTGGTTAACTATTTAATAATGATTTCCCATTGGTTAAAAGAAAGAGTTACAAATAATAAATTTTTGTTTGGTTAGGCGACCTTTCATAAATATTTTTATTCATCAATGACTTACTTGGAGTGCCCAATGCCCGAGTGGCTAGCGCTGTGATGCTCGGTACCGGTTCGAGTCCTGATGGTGCCATGGATGTTTGGAGTGGTTCGGAATTCACTTTAAACCGTAGGTCCCGGTCTAATAGGATCGTAGAGCGTTGTGGGGGTAATCCGTAGTCCATAGCCTATCTTCAAGCTATACGTTCCCCCCCCTCCTTGGGTAGTTTTACGAAAACTGATATTTTTGAAGAAAAAACAAATTTAAAAAATTATCATAAATTTCTATTTAAAAGTTTTAAAAATCTGAAAGTGTGAACGTATTATATTTCCTAAAGCTATTAACAACTGGTCAGTCAGCATTAATCCAAGTTATTGCAACTGGAAAAATTTCCACAAGCATAATAACTACCTGAAAAATAACTACGCAAAACATAATTGAATGCCATATGCAATGTAAGTCTATGCAGCCAAAACAACATAAACAAAACATTGTTAAACGTCATTTGTCCATTTCAATGCCCTTGCACACATCAAACTACATTGCCGATAAAAAAAGAATGATTTAATGTTTGTATAATCATTAAAGCATTGTTTTGTGATCAATAAATG
The DNA here is from genome assembly GCA_021605075.1 of Caerostris darwini. Taxonomy (NCBI): domain Eukaryota; kingdom Metazoa; phylum Arthropoda; class Arachnida; order Araneae; family Araneidae; genus Caerostris; species Caerostris darwini. The sequence continues at coordinate 59,465 of BPLQ01010363.1, forward strand.
TCACAGTAGATTTTATTAATTTTTATTTTTCTACAGTTAAGCCCTCAAAAAATTCTTTGTTTCCCTATAATTTTTTTCATTTAATAAAGATTCTGAATCTATTTATAATAGCATAGCAAATTGTAGTTTTGGTTTTTCACTAAATAAAAACTGTGGATCTGATGACCGAGTGGCTAGAGCTCTCGCTCTCGGTACCACAGGTTTCAGGTTCGAATCCCGGTGGTACACGGATGTTTGTAGCGGTTTGGTATCCACTTTAAGTCGTAGGTCCCAATTTCATAGGATCGTAGAACGTTGTTTGGGTAGTCCGTAGCCTATCTTCAAGCTACACTTACCCCCCTGGGTAGTGCTTGATGAGTAACAGCGTTCGTCGGTGCAGCCCACTTTAGGCTGCTCTCAGAGACAGGGTTAATAAGACCCCGTCCTCGACGTTATTAAAAAAATATTATTCTACTGCAAATATTACAGAAACTTTTAATGACCCTAACCCTCCCTGAAATGCATGGCCTGTTTTTAGCATTTGTCTTTTGTTTCTTGTATATAGTTTATTGAAAAATGTTTAATTTTTTACCTTCATTGTAATTTAGTTTTTTTTTTTAATTTATGATCTTTTTAACGGGTAAGTGGCCAGATCCGTAGGGGAGATGGAGCCTGTTGTCAATGATTTTATAAGTTCGCGGTCTCAAGTTAAAATGTTTTGGCTAAACACTTATGAACAGTTCAATGCTTAGTCATTAAAATTCAGTCATAATTTGCAAATGCTGTTAGGATATGGATGAGAGACAAAAAGTGTAATCGTGCAAATAATCAGGAGCTCAGGCTCTCGAAAGTGTTTTGTTAGAGATTTTTGTGTGCGTTTTTTTTCCTGCTGGCACCGGGCCCAATGGTTGTTTGCACCCGTTTCCCTTGAACCGGACGGACCACACAGCGCGAGACGCTTTCATTATTTACTGAGCAACGAGGAAAAAAGAATTACGTATGCGTGTGCCGGATGTGCATACAGAGAGGAAAAATCTCGCGAATTTCGGAAGCAATGCTCAAAACGCATCTCCACGAAATGTTGTTGTCGCGCGGTTTTCCTAAAATATCTGAAAAAGATTTGCTGTCGCTTTCACATATTTTTAAAATAAAGCTACTTAAACTAACAGGAGGTGGGGGCAATTGCCATAGCATATGCAAGTAAGATCAGTTGACAGGTGGAGTTCGGTTCAAAAATTCGACTACCTACTCTTTTTTTAAAAATAATTTTTATTTTTCTAAAATTTCAAAACTTATTATTAAAATAAAACATTAAGAAGGCCAATGAGTTGTAACCTTCCATAATACAATTGGTAGCCATGACAGTGACTGTTGTGTGACTATGACAGTTTTAGCACAAGCCAAGTCAGTGTTAATAGACTTTTCTCAGCACTGAAGCAATGTAAGAAGATCCTATAGAATATTTTAATATTCAGAAGAAAAAAAAGATTTTAATGTATTAAAAATAGACCTTCTTTCTGCTTAAAATGTGCCCTTTTCTTTTCCTTGCCTCAAGCTATTCTGTTATACCTTGGTGCCTGTTTCGCAAGCTAATTTAGAATACAAGAATATCCTTTAAGTAAATACAAATGCTACACAAGTTATTAAACAGTACTTTTTTATGTTAAAACGTTTCTATATGAGTTATATAAACCATCGGATTTGTTTCAAAAATTCTTCTTAATCCATGCCGACCCCAGCCCTAGTTAAGATACCAATCAGTTTCTAGGAAGCTGAGCCAAAGATGACTTCCTATCATCGAGTTGAACAGGAAATAACTTCTGCTTTAAACATTCTTACTAATTGATATGGAAATACATCACATCCAATACTTGTAATTATCTATTAGTTTATTTAATTTTTTTTTATATTTATGCATTATTTGTGCTGCGAAATCATAAATACGTCACTTATATTTTGATTTCGAGTTACCTCCAGATTCCAGTTTTACCTCCAGTGGTAAAAAGCTGTAGCTGTGTGTTGATGGAAAATACAAGATCCACTGAAGTAGTAAACCAAGAGGACAAAATTACTTGAGTAACAATTATTTAATTTGATTTAATTTTTACATCCCCTAACGAAACGTATATTTTTATCACTTGAAATGAAATGTGTTCCTTTTAGTAAGGAATATATTTTACACTGATGCAAATCCATCTTATATGCAGATCTGCGAGACCCTAGAGTTGATGAAATTATTTAAAAAGGACTGGTCTCCGTGCCTTGGAAAAGAGCATTTTCTAACTATTGAGCTGCTTGTAGAGAGGATGAAAACCTTCTTTCTAGAATCTTACTTGTTCATGTGTGGCTTGGGATACTTTTCATAATTGTCCACCATTCAAAATTTTTTCCTCTCCAGTTCCAACGTAAATGGCTATAGAAAGCCTGAACATCTTAGTGTCCTATTCTTGCTATTTTTAAGTTGATGCATTCAATGATAGAGAAACCCGCACAGATTATCACCTGATCTACTGCACATCGGACATTGACAGTTCAAATCCAGGATCGTTCCGAGTACTGTATGTCCTCCAAATGTGAGTTATTCTGTTTTGCATGGAAAACTAAGCATACATTTATTTGTAAATGTGTGAATTTCTAGTTTGCTTCCTTAAACTACTTAGTAGACTTAACTGATTGTGAAGAGGACGACAATGTTGAGTCCACTTAAACCAAAACCATACACACCTCAGAAGAATAATGCCTTGACTGACAGTCATGTTGCGGAGAGGAGAATATTGCTCCATTCTTTTTGACACCCTTTACCATATCATTTTCAGATGTGACCCCTTATTAAAGAAACGCGTATCCTAGCTCTGCAAGAAAAAAGATAACAGCGTTGGCATCGCTAGTTAAAGCATTAGTGCTAGCAGAGATTTTGCTGAGGTACTGTTCGCAGTGCAGCTTCACCTGACCTTTATTATTATTGTCGCTCACCTACTACTTTTCTCAAATGTTAAATGTGAATTTCCTTTTTTTTCCCCTAAAAATTTAAAAATTAGAATGAGATTCTCATGCGTATAATCGCTGTTCTTGTTATAGGAACAGGAAACGAAGGAGACAAACATCCTACACTCCCTTTGACTCGGTCCTTTGGAGAATTGTTTTCCTCCCGTCACCCTTGCCAATTAAAAGAAAGACCGAATTTCCCCTCGTTCGCGTTGACGTCAAACTCATTCTTACCTGACACAATGTTCCGTTGGCACACCTCGACGTCTGGCACTCTCGAGGAAGGAGGAAGAAGAAAAAGAAACGCGGAGGGATTCTTCTCTAATGGACGTTCTGCAGCGAGTCGGCTTTGAATGGGATATTTTTGTCGCATTTCTGCATCAGTGCCTTCCCTCCCGCTAACGACCCTTCTCTGCTCTCGCACGTCGTCCGCGTCTCTTCTTTCCGAGTGAATGGCTTCACACTGTGTCGGTTGCCTAATGTCGACTTCGTTCGCTGGTAAGATTGCGATAATTTTCGAGTCCACTCGAATAAACATCATTTGAGAAGACATGCTCTAATCAAAATACGCGTCATTGGACGAAATTCCTGTACTAAAATGCAGCCTGATGGCCAAGTGACTAGCTCTGTGGTCTTCGGTACCCCAGGCTTCAGGTTCAAATCCTGGCGTTAGCATGGTTGTTTGTGAATGGTTCGGAATCCACGTTAAACTGTAGGTTCCAGTCTAATCAGCCCAAAGTGTGTACAAAAACTAAACTAAAATTGTCCACTTTCAACAACCTAGCAAAAACTCCAATTTAAAAGGCTTAAATGAACAAAACACATATACTGATGAAATATTTTCAATGACATAAAGAAAAATAGTCTGATACTCCTGCGTTCTCTCTCGAATATCTCAAAACTCATCGTTCCTACACTCCGATCACCGCACTTCCTCCCTAATCACAATTCTAATCTCCCTGTCCTTGACTCTTCGAAGCTTGTTAGCTTTCTACTCTCTCTCTCCCTTTGTCCACCTTCTTGTTTTCTTTTCCCACTCCCTTGCTCCACCTATTTGTTTGCTTTTTTTCTCTCCCTCTCTCCACCTTCATGTTTGCTTTTCCTCTCTCTCTCTTTCTCTCCCTTGCACCACCTTCATGTTTGCTTTTCCTCACTCCCTCTCTCCACCTTCATGTTTGCTTTTCCCCTCTCTCTCTCTCCCTTGCACCACCTTCATGTTTGCTTTTCCTCTCTCCCTTGCGCCACCTTCATGTTTGCTTTTCCTCTCTCCCTTGCTCCACCTTCATGTTTGCTTTTCCTCTCTCTCTCTCTCTCTCCCTTGCTCCACCTTCATGTTTGCTTTCCTCTCTCTCTCTCTCTCTCTCTCTCTCTCTCCCTTGCTCCACCTTCATGTTTGCTTTTCCTCTCTCTCTCCCTTGCTCCACCTTCATGTTTGCTTTTCCTCTCTCTCTCTCCCTTGCTCCACCTTCATGTTTGCTTTTCCTTTCTCTCCCTCTCTCCCTTGCACCACCTTCATATTTGCTTTTCCTCTCTCCCTCTCTCCCTTGCACCACCTTCATGTTTGCTTTTCCTCTCTCTCTCTCCTTTGCACCACCTTCATGTTTGCTTTTCCTCTCTCTCTCCCTTACACCACCTTCATGTTTGCTTTTCCTCCCTCTCTCCTTTGCACCATCTTCATGTTTGCTTTTCCTCCCTCTCTCCCTTGCTCCACCTTCTTGTTTGCTTTTTTCTCTCCCTTGCTTCAGTTTAATGTTTGCTTTCTCCCCTCTGTCTTCTTTGCTTAACAAGTTTTTTCCCTTTCTTGTTTTGTATTTTCACCTATCACTCGGGGCACCTTGTTTGTTTCATTCTTGCAGTTCCTTTGCTATTCATGTTTGAAATTTTATGCACTTTTAATATTGAACTATGCTAATGTATTTAAGTACGTCGGTGCTTCTGTCCTACTCGTCTAGTGTTAGCAAACATTGTTTCGAGGTCGTTGTCACTGTATGCTCACAATGAGTGACTCTCGTGCACAAAACCTTATTTGGTCATATAATCACGCGTGAACAGAGAAATGTTTGGAAATGTCGCGTCATTTGTTCTTTATTTGTCACGGTTGTTGACACTTGTCTAGACTGGTGTACTTTTATTTTGGGGAATTCAGCCAATTGGCTGTAATTACTAATGATATGTAAATAATATATACTGCGCAAAAAGGTTCTCGTGTAAATGAGATTTCATTTAAAAAATGGAATCATTTTTAATACTCGAAAAAAAATTTAGAAAAAAAATCTGCTGAATAAAATAAAATTATTAAAAATGCTTTAGACTCTTTCTTGGGCACGTATTTCAGACTGTGGGGTATTTATTTAAATTCATTCAAAAAACCTACTTCATGATGAAAAAAATAGATTTTTTTGCAAAATTTATTTATTAAGAAGCATTAAAAGATTTATGTATTTCTTTCTTGTCATCGCTGTAGAAATAGAAAATATATTTGTTCAATGAAAATGTGTGAAAATAAATATTCAATTCAATGAAAATGCATGTATTTTTTCAATGAAAATGTATTTTGCATCCTAATGATTTTAATGGTTGCTTTCTTTTTCTTTCAGGTAAGTTATCTTTTCAAAATTTCCTTTTTCATCCCGTATCCTTCAAGGTAAGATGTCAAATCAAACATAATAATTTTTAAATCTACATTTGGGAATGAGTATATCAACTCATTGGGTGTATGTTGTGTCTGGAATGTACCTATTCATTTTTTTTTCGTGTAAAATATCAATTAATGCACTACGATAATATCCCCCGTGGCTTATAGAAATACGTGAAAAATATCGACGTCCTTCTACAGTATAGCGATAAAGACTTCTAAAAGTCAGTTCTCTTCAATTCTCGGTTCCAATTCTTTCCATCAAATGACATTGAAATCTCATCATTAAACGTCTCTATGTGGCTCCAATGATGGTTGTGTTCCGTACATCAGCCTAAATGGTGCCGCCAGTGGGAAGCATAAGAAGTAAAAATATTTAGTTCGTTTAGTTGTTCAAAGAGTAAAAATATCGATGTATAGTGAATCTCGAAAAATGTAAAAAATATAAATATTCCCGTATAAAGAGAAGGCAATCCTATTTTCAATAATATAATATTTATTATTATTAAACTTAATTTTTATTCTTTTACAACGTTTAAAGTTAAAAAAATTTGAAAATTTGCTTAACATCTGAATCTAGATAAATTCTGAACCAGAATTATTATAAATAAAATATTTTTTTTAAATTTAGTCAGAAGATGTATCTAAAAATGTTTTTTTAAACAGAAATTCGAGAATTGACACTAAATCATTTTCTAATATACAAAGACAATAGATAGCATTCAAATATTTTATAGCGTTACGAAATTAGTCTGTAAATCAATAAATATTTTGTCGCTCGATAGTTTGCTCCTTTGTTACTTAAAACTAAAATAAATAAAAAACATCACGGGGAAAAAAACATTCAAACCCTAATGTTGAGTCTTTAGTTACCTTAACGAAGAGTTTACCTTTCGAGAAATTCTTTTCGCTGGTATCATATCAATCACTATTGTGGTGTAGTGTGTTTTAAACTTACAATCAATACTAACTAATACCTGGTATTCAAACAGAATACGTTTCGCTGTTCGCTAAAACTGTAGAATCTATTAAGTGTTGAGTAATATAAATCCACAAGAATCATTACCACACATAAAATAACAGTTTCGAAAAGCCTTCAGTGACTTCCATAAATTGGGAAAGGAAAAAAGTACACATTACATAAAACGAAAGGCTTCATTTAATTAAGGAGCATATTTTAATTATACATTTTAGACAAAAGAATACATTACAAGGAAAATAATTATTTCAATCTCACAGTTCATTTCTCATAAAATGTCATCGTCTACATACAACAAAATGCGATTGTCGGCACTGCTATACTATCTGCTAATACTGCAGTTAAATACGCAGATTCAATTAAAACACATCGATTCACTATCTCGTGACTAAATTAAATATGAGATCTCCAATTCAACATTATAAATAAACAAAGGGTAGATTTGCAAACATGTAGACAAGAAAAGTATCTCTATGAAGACAAAACAATATGAAAAAATAATAACGTTGGCAAAGCCATTCCAAAAGGGGCAACCCGATCTAGTCCATATTGTATTTACAAAAATATATTAGGTCCTTCCTCCCCTTCGATAAACGCCCCGGCTACGGGATCTCTAAATGCTAAAGTTCGATGTACAGCATCTCAAATGATTGTGATAATGCCCAAAGATCTATGTACGTTCAGAACCATCTCTTAGTATAATAAATTTCAAACACTTATTTTCTGCTCATCTAAATGCTTGCCCCGATGCTCCATATTGTAGCATTTTTCCCACGGAAAGAGTTGTAACATTTTGTTCCCAGGAGAGAGGAATTTATATTCTTTAACACGTACATATTAACAACCAAACACACAAATTTGACAGCAGATAAGCAGTGTTGTGGATAGTTATAGTACAGGCAATTAGTGTTTTGTACTAATGAGAACAACCTTTCACTCAAATTTGATAGCAGATATTCACTGTCATGGATAAGGAGACCTCATGAAATTAGCGATTGTCTGTTCGACTTTCACAGGTCGAAACAATTACAGATGGAATATGGACTACGCCATGCGTTGTTGCGTCGTGATGGGTGATAGAACGTGGGCTGAGGAAGACTCCAATGAGAAGTGTGGGAAGCAGCCCCTTCCCCCTCCCCATCCCCTTGACGGATTTTTTTAAAGGGAGGGTTTGGAGTAGGGGAAGATAATTCTGCAACGAGTTAAGAAGAAGTGTTTTTTTTTTATATGCAGAGATATTGCATCCATTGACTATCCACGTTTCAAACTGTCATTGATTCCTTTTTTCTAAAATTGCTCTTATATAATTTTTTAAAAAGTAATCATTTGTAACAAAAAAAAAAAATTCAGTTCAATTTTTATAGTGCTTGTACGTTTATTCATTTATTTATTTCTTCAAATATATTGTTCTAAAAATACTACATCACTTCTTTAAAGAGCAAACAAGTGTAGCACAAAAAAACGTCGAGAAATGATTTAAAAAAGAAAGAATTATTGCAAACCTCCCTAAGAGACTTTTAGGAAAGCGCTTCTGCTCTATTTTATGAACTACTCTTAGTAGCACTTAATGAACTAAAAGTTTAAAGGGCTCCCCAGTACCTAATGACCGTCCATTCGTCCTCTGGCTCGAGAAAAAAGTGGCCCTTTCTCCGAGTGGCTATTTTTCCTTGACGAGTCTTAAGCGTCCGAAAAATGGGGCAGAATTACGGGAAAAAAACCTCTTTTTTTCTTTTTCTTTTAGCAGTAAAACTCAAATAAATTTATCCTGAATTTTTTTTATCACTATCGCTGCTTAAAACTAAACTAAAAGGGGGTTAAATATTAAATAATTTCCATTTCACTCTATAAAATGTGATTAAATTAGATGTTTGGAATTTAGAAAAATGTTTAAGTGATGATAAAATATGATATATATCAATATGTAACAGGGACTAAGAAGAAAAGACACTCTGATGCAAAAACCTTAATAAAACGGTGCCAATACTTTTTGATCTAGCTTTTTTTTTTCCCCCGGTTAAGATCATTGTAACTGGGTATCCGCTTGGTGTGTAAAAAAGAAGAAAGGTGTAATTCCTTTCGAGTTGGATTATATGTACTCAATTCTCTACCAATGTCTCGTATATAGTTTAGCGCACAATATGTGCCTATGTCCCCATTTGGCAGAGAACGTTCAATTGAATTAAAGCAAGCAGGCTAATCAAATCGATGTATCATTCGATATTTGGATTGTAGCGATGTTGTAGCGAAGGCATAGACCTAGAGAGAGGACAGATAGGTGACAACACAGCTTTTGATCCCATGGTTATACAGAGCACCATGGCTCCGTCAGATCATCTTGTTAAAGAATTTCAACTGAGAAACTTTGAGAAAGGGAACAGGACGAGTAGAATAAACAATAGATGACGCGTGTAAATAAAAAGTGACAGAATGAGAATCTAGGAAGAACATGAAAGAATTATAGCTCCTTTCCAGGGTTAGAAGTAAGGGATCCGGACTGGTCAGTGGAAGTAGTTGGGTGAAATTTCTCAAAAATTCCGAAGAAAGTACGTAGTTTGTCTGCCGGATTGCTGCATAATTGACGTTTGCTATGTACATTTTCAATGTCACCAATGGAGTTTAAAATTCGAACAAATTCGTTGAGTCCATACGTAATTTTTATTTTAAAATTTAAATAAAATAATAATTAAAAAATAAATTTAAATAAAACATAAAATGCTGTCTTCCATAAAAGCTCTCTTTCCTTTTCTAATTAATCAATTAAATGAATTTTCTGTGTAATTGAGGTTTTTTTTGTAGGTTCTTAGAATTATTTTATTAACACGTATTCCTAAATTTCTTTATTTAGTGTTTTCAAACAAACATTAGGGTTGCCGTAATGTTCTTGAAATTTGAAAGCGTAAGGATTTAATGGTTGTATTTAATGACCTATTTAAGTAATATTAATGTAAATAGAATATTTTGATACTTACTCAAATAGGCCATTAAATCTAACCTGAGAAAACGCAATCATTCTATATAGCATGAAAAATATTTTACACTAAGTGGCCTAATAATCGTGTACAGGCCATACTTCTAGAGAACGTTTTCGAGTTTTGATAACCTTACCTGAGCCTTGAGTAAGAAATTGGCATTTACATTTTAGGCTTGTATTCGTGCGAAGTTGGAAAGAAATATTCACTTAGTACTTTTCTACGCGTTGATTTATGTGAAAAAGTAATGTGTTTTTGAATAATTCATGATTAGAGCATTTTCTTAGAATAGAAATCTCAAGTCGGCTCATTATCTGAAAGGGTAAATTTTTATTTTTATTTTTATTTTATATGTTAATAAATGATAAATCTGAGACAAAATTTTTGCCATTTTCCACAAAATAACTTGGGGTCAGATGACCAAAAGGCTAGCGCTCTGGCCTTTGGTACCATAGGCTTCAGGTCCGAATTCTGGCGTTGGCATGGATGTTTATTGGTGATATTGGTTATATTTGAAATCCACGTTAAACGGTAGGTCCCGGCCTAATGAGCCTAAAGTGCTCACTGGCAACTGCCGTACCGATTACGGAATACCCATGGGGATTGACCCCTTAACCTCCTCATCTTAATTCATATATAAAATTTACGATTATTATTTGACTGCTTAATTATTAGTATATGGTAAAAAATAAAGGTTCTTAAAATTTAAAAATAGTACACTAACATAATGACCGTAGAGCAACAAACAAACCACAAGCCAAAAAATAACATAGTGATATCGATAAAGTTTCATTAATCTCGTAGTACATTCTACAAGATATCAGAAAAAAAAAGTGTGAAGAAAATATCTGCAAAATAAATACAGTTAAAACCCGAAAAAATCCTAGAAACACTCATAAGAAATATATAAGAATATAATAAAAGAAAAAGAAAACTGTCAGACTGAAGAAAAAATAAGAAAATAAAAACTTGACTAAAACTTTCTATCAGTGCAAGCATTTGGATGGAGACCAAGAAAACTGACAATTGTAAAACAACTTCTGAATATTCTCAATTCGTACTTCAAATATTTGAATAAAACTGCTCACACATTCTCTTCACTCAGTCAAAGTCCTTCAATCCTTTGAATATACTATATGATAAAAAAATATCTTCGTTTTCATTGTGAGAACACTTACCACGAGCACTGCATGCGTCAAAACGTCTACCCGCTTGAAGGCCAATCACTCTTCGTCTAATCGAATCGAAGCAATTGTAATAAATTACTATTTCTTCCGAGATGTCCTTTCTTTTGGCCCGCCACTCATAAATAGTTGGTTACTGTTTTCTTGGCAAAGTATTATTTAACTCCAATCCAATCAATTTTATCATTCTAATGACAAAGTTGCTCCCATGAATATGAATTTTTCAGTAAAGTTCTATTGATTTCATTTTCATTTCGTTTTTTAGAATTTAGTAAATGATAAAGGGAGAAAATGTTCTTAACAGTATGCAAAAAAAAAAAAAAAAACATGTATCGGTCAAAACATGTAAAACCACCTATGCGTTACAGAGAGGATGTTTCCTGCGAGGTCAATCCGAGGGAATGAGTGAATCCTAGGATAAATGGCTGGATCCTGCACTCTGTAGAACAGTAGTTTGTGTTGTTGCAGCGTAGATAAAGGTAAAAATTCATCAGCAGCAAAATTCACATCCCATAGCTGGATAAAAGAATTTTAAAGAAACTTAAAATCAGGTCACGATATGCACAGATCACAGACGGCTGCAAGAAGGTAAAACATCCTTCCGAAGATAGAGTATTGATCAATAAGAACCATTGGTGGTAGAAGTGTATAGCGGATTTGTCAGCATGTTCACGCTGAATTCAATAGTAGTGATAGTATGGATGTGTCAGAACACACAATTCATGACGCACTCTGCAATTACTACGCCTATATTAACTGAGAATAATCGGCATAAACGTTAATAATCATTGACATACAAAGAAATTGGAGAGGACCACTTTGGCCTACGAATTTAGTTTTGCTTCACATCATGTGTATAGCTGAATCTTGTTCTTATTATGTGGTGTCTGAATCTTGTTATCATCATAGGGATAGGCGAATCCTCGTTCATATCATGAGAACAGCTGAATCCTCGTGCACATCATATGGATAGGCTTGTAAATCAACGAATAGAATCCTCTACATCACAGCTAAAGAATCAACTTCTGCAATGTACGTGAAGCAACACCGCCGTTGTCACTCAAATGATGAGTTCATCGCAGTGCGCTTCTCCAACTTTTAACGTGCGCATAAATTCTATAACCCATTTATAGGAAACCAATGAGAACTGCCTGGTTTAGGGAGATGGTTATTATGTTTTGGCTTATCTGTGTATAATCCATGAAGTTCATTAAAAGTGTCATCATTATTAATAGAATAGTTTGTCTTCATGTGTTATTTTGTCAGTCTGTCATTAAAGCTCGACCCCTTATTGTGGGGAAAATTGGCAAGTTGCCACGCTGGACGGATTCAATCAGAGCGACGTAATGGAACGAGAAAGGTATTTTTGTAAGGATTTTAAGTGCAATAAAAAAAATTTAATTTTTAATCATTAAAATTTTAAATTACGTAAAATCAGAAAAATTTAAAAGAAAAAATATTTCGCACTTATTTCTTCCAAAATAGTTTTTCGCCTCGTGTTTCTGACTCGCGATTCGTCCATTTTCGCATTTAAACACGATGTTTACCTCTTTCCACGCAATGGATGACTTGTCAATTAAAAAGTCTTCCGCTTCCCTTTGGTATCTTTCAACTCAATTAAAAACGAATCCGACACAAAAGTACGTCACTTCCAAATCAAAAGCATGTCACTCAAATTTTCATGGACTCAACTTATTAAGATACTAATTGCTAACGATTATGAACTAAACGATAATAATTATTATTAAAAGGTTGACGATATTATTATTACGATAATAATAGCTTATTACTTAATAATAAACTTATACTTATTACGATAATAATGGGAATCAAAATGTTGAATAATATATTACTTTTCGATACAAACGTATATACACAACTTAATTCTCGAGTACACATTTCAAAAATCATCGAATGATTTTCCGGAGAAACTTCAGAGATTTATGGGCGTCAGAGAGTGCTGTTGGAATTTTTAACCCCTTGTGCATCGCTCGAACAGCGATTGAATTCCTGAAGCAACCGGCTCTGAATCGCCGCCAAGAAATCTTCTTTTTGCCGAAGGGGGCGACAATGGAATCCATCCGTCACAAGTGTTTCGCGGCCGCTATTTTTTCGTCCCCCGGCATTTGCGAAGCCCTTAAGTCACAAAGGCTAACGATGCCTCTTTTCCGGATTAATTGAATCCAATTCAAAATAAACTACTTTTGGCAGCGCACTTTTGGTTTTGCTGCGGTATGTCTGGACTCGAATGTATGTATTTTACAGAGTGGAAATGGTTACAGTTAAAAAAAGAACAATAATATACAATAAAGTGATTTGCTATGTTTGGTAAAAGAAATCAAGTATGAAAGCCATAAAAAGATCTAAAGTATTAAAACGATTTTTGAATGAAGGCCATGCGACACGTACAATTGAATTTATTAATTATTTTATCATAATTTTATAGGTAGCATTATATGGAGTATATATATGCATGTATATTACATAAAAAGTTATTTTTTGAGGGGTCCTGATGGCCGTGTGGCTAGTGCTCCGGCGCTCGATGCCACTGGGTTTGCGTCCCGGCGGTGCCATGGATGTGTGGAGTGGTAAACCGTAGGTCCCGGTCTAACAGGATCGTAGAACGTTGTGGGAGTAGTGTGACTCCGCATCCGTAGCCTATCTTCAAGTTACACGCACCCCCTGGGTAGTGCTCAATGAGTCACGGCGATGCAGCCCTTGCTTACGGCATAAAGATGAATGTCTCTGTACTGCCAGCTGCATTAGAACAAAAGCATATACCTTTTGGAGACCACCTCAAAACATACAATGATTTTGTGTAAATCTAAACAGGTGCGCACATTCTTATTCTAAACAACATTTACATTAACTTATTTTAAACAACATTTACATTAACTTATTTAAACAACATTTACATTAACTTATTTTAAACAACATTTACATTAACTTATTTAAACAACATTTACATTAACTTATTTCAACAACATTCTTACAACAGTGTACACTCTCTGTATTTTTGTGTTGCCCTAACACAGAAGCGTTTCAGTTATTGCAAATGAATTTCGGGAAGCATCCACTCCTTTGAATGAACATCCTTTTCGCTTTTCTTCTGTCTGGAAACCAAACTAAAGTGAAACACATTCACTCTCACCACTATATAAAAAAAAGAAGCAAGCTTTATTCTTTAAATAATACGGAAGTTATTTTTTTTTCTCTTTCGTAGACGTATTTATTTGGGGAATGTAATTATTGTAATCAAATAAAAAAAATTAACAAGGTAAATGTGGGACTTGAACAAGAAGCTCATGTGGATTTTCAAATAAAAAAAAATTTTTTTTTTTTAAATCCCACAAAAAGTGCTGAAGGCCAGAGTGCGGCACAATAGAAGATCTCCCCTCCCACGCACCTGCACGAGAGTGATAAGTTTTTTACGATCCTGCATTCATTCTAATCTCACTTACGTACACACACATGCACACGCAAAAACGGGGCTTAGAGCTGCGAAATGCCCGAAAGGTACATAAATCAGTGTTTACGTATTATGGACTCAGACCGACGCGCTTTCTGGCTGTGCACTATCTCTGCCAGGTTCATTGACTGCAAGTATGTTTACGAGTTCGCCTTTTTTTTTGTTATTTGTAACTTTTCGTAATTTAAGGTTTCTTTACCCATTGTGTGTAAATAAAATTCACTGAAAAATAGGCATCGGTCGTTTACATGTTAGTTGCAAAATAAGTTAAATATTTCTCTCAAAGTAAGCAGACGGGAATCATTTGAATATGAAAAACAATTTTTAAAAGGAAATTGGAAAAAGAAGAAGAAGGAAATTTTTTGGCAAGAAGTGAAAGATGAATTATAAAGCCAAACTAAAGAGAATTCTTCAAAAATGCTTCTACTAAATTTGGAAGCACAATTCCCGTTTTATGCGAAAATGAAACAAGAATGGCATGCATTTCTAATTTGTTAATTAACTTAAAAACTCTACAGCGTAGAAAGTTACTATTGGGTTTTTGAATTCTTTATTTGCTAAGTAATTAACAATAATGAATATTTAAAAAAATAAGACGGATATTCTTCTTTAAAAAGGGCAGCAAAACTCCGATAAAATAAACCGATGCATTAACTGTATTTTTATCTGCATTCACAATCCGAATTTAATATTATTTTTTTATTTATATATTTCCGCCATTTCAAAATAATATGACTTTATATATACACATTTTTTTTTAAATTAGATACATTTTTTTAAGTTATAAAGTTCCTCTGTTCATTTTTATAAGGCTCCTCCAGAAAGTAAATTTTTCTAGTATTTTAAACTCGGGGAAAAAAAATCACTTGGGAACATTCATTGTATCACTTATAATAATTTTTTTCAACGCATTTCTCAATGGAACCTATGTATTATTCACATCAACGTTGGTATTCCTGGGTTTTCTCCTATTGGGGCCTGATGGCCAATTGGCTAGCGCTCTGGCCGTTAGTACCGAAGGTGTCAGGTTCCAATCGTGGCGGTGGCATGAATGTTTGTGAGTGGTTCAAAATCCACGCTAAACTGTAGGTCCCTGACTAATGAGCCCAAAGTGTGCACAAAATGATCGTAGAGAGACAAACCAAACCAATCTCCGCCTGTGATAAGAAGCAGAGGGTGGAAGTTCTCTGCATCTTTTCGTCCCTTTGAATGCAAAGAAAGAAGGTGCTTGCTGGGGGCGAGATCAGTGCTGAAAAAGGAGGGTTAAACACTTCCGAGACACGTCGTGGATCAACGCAACATCCACAGCCTGCTGCTCTTGGAATATACGTTTAAAAAACTTTATCCCATAGATATAATAACCCTGCAGTGAGAAGAGGTAAGATTTTCAGAAGATTCCGATAGAAGCCTAAAAGATTCGCATGCGAAGAGACTCATGCCTAAGAGATTCGCATGCGACGTTTTTAGGAGATCCGGAAAATGTCGCCCTGGAATCCTGACGGTGGAATAGATGTTTGTGAGGGGTTCGGAATCCACGTTAAACTGTAGGTCCCGGGTCTGTTTAGCCCACGCGTGCACAAGATGCGACAAACCAAACTTAGACATGAGCACTTGCCCTTCGGATACCTTCTGTAGGTGCTTGTAAGAGAAACTTACTTTGATAAATTCCAGCATGGATCTGTCATGGATATATAGGCTTCATTTGTCGCTCTACTGTCTTTTTTGTGCACACAAGGGCTAAAGTCTAACGTGGATTCCAAACCAATCCATGCCACTGCCACGATTCGAACCTGAAATCTGTGGTACCAAAGGCCGCAGCCATATGTATAAGTTTATAGGGCTGCAGTTGACGAAAAAAATGGTATTTTTTCAATGCATTCATTGAGAGAGACACTAAACGGTTGTTTGGACATTAAATTATCCCAGCAACAGCGTAATATATTGAAATTATATTGGATAATTGGTTGCGCGTATATCTATCGGAATTTTATTTGAATTAAAATTTGCCAATCTATTTTTTTTTTTTATAGTACAAAACTTATGAAGGAAATAATATACTTAAGCTAAATAATACTGTATACCATCCCATCTGCTGATAGAAAATAGAATATGATGAAGAATATACTTATTAGGAGACATTTCTTTGTGCTGTTTCAAGAAGAAAAACGGCGAAAGAAAATGGGGCCTATAAAATATCTCCTTTTTAAGTGAAATAAATGTCACACTTTTGTTCGATTTGACATGGAAGCGCTCTTTTTGTCGAGCACTCGCAATAATAGAAGAGATATGGATGTTCGCGAAATTGAAAATACCAACAATCCGAAAGAAAGCACCCTTTTTTTTTTTATCCCCTTTCTCTTTGCTTCTGATCTCCTCCGAGGGATGGAACAACTTTCAATTCTATTCCCTCTTGAAACTTTCTTTCGAAACATCTGTAACTTTTGGGGTTCTATTTTTTAAAGTAGTGTGTACATACGATTTTTTTTTTAATTTGATGAGATGACCGTAGCTTTTTTTCGTCTTTTTTATCTCAGAGACTTTGTGTTTCTTTTTGTTACAAGGTTTTCAAGTTTTTTACCTTAGTAAACCCCGTAGCACATTTTTCCTAATGGGTTCTGAATTTTTTATTTTGTCAGTGATGTATCAATAGCAGTTTTCTAAAATTAAATTAGAGTATTATTCAGAGAAAAAAAACATTTTTATTGTTTTGAAATAACCAATCATATGTAAATACGTATTAAGCCAACAAGTACTCAATCTCCATACAAAAGTAATTCAAAAAATAAAAGGCTGTTGGTTATAAATCGTTATGATTTTGTAAGAAAATTTATTTCCAAAATATGAAATTCTTATTTAAGTTCTTAGGAAATATTTGATTTTGAACTTTGTCTGTAGACAGAAAATGTTAACAGTTAATTTCTGTTCATATTTCGACCGACTGAAAGCAGTTTTGTTTTGTTGGTTTTGCCCTAACTTTAAGCAGTCAATATATTTATAATTAAATTTGGAAATAGATTTTTATATAGAAAAAATAAACAGTTTTATGTGTGAAACTTTAATTTAACAAAATGTCTCAGTCATATGATAAGATTTATTCTCATAAAAATTAAAATGGAACATAAAAAAATTTTATTCTAAAATGTGGCATGTTTAGAATTAGAAAAATATATAAAATTTATTAATTAACGCATTTTGATTTCTGCACAGACTTAATATTTGTTATAAGAACTGTTAATTTAAATTATTTTCAAGCTTATTCATTAAATTCTTGCTATTAATATCTTTAAAGAAGTAAATATTATTACATTTTAAAATGTAGTATATATATATATATATATGTTTGACGACCCTGAAAAATAAAAACTGTACGTATATATTATAAATTTTTTTAGTAATTAATAATGGCAGAAAAGTGAATAAATCGATTAACCCATTAATGCAGGAAAATCGATTGAGGTACTGTGAAATAAATGTGGAACAAAAAATATTTTTAATCTTTTTTTTTAAATATTATGAAATATTTCAAGAATAAAAAACTGAGCCGTTTTAAGCCATTTAGCGCCCTTCAGAACATCTGTTGTCGAAATAAAATATTTGCAATTCTAAAAGAAAAACAAGCCGTCGTAAACTAAAAGCGACATAAATTCTCAAGGCGTTCTTAGATTATTCGGTGATCTCACGAGCTTTTAAGATAGTTTCGCAAACATGTTACATAAACAAACACACGATAATTGCTTGTTTAACTTTTTTGGATATTCAACAAACTTTTAGACAGGGTACTTTAGTGTGCGTAAGCCTATTAAAACCTTCAAGTATCTCTAAAACCCACACTTCCGAAGCAAAAAGTACACACATTGCAAAAAAATGTATTACTTTTATAAGTCCCGGACTAAAAACTGCCGACATTCCCGTAAGAAAAGCCTTCATAAAAAAGAGCCAACCTGGAAGAAAGTCATACTTTCCGAAATCACCGTGGTAGGTTGAGCGAGAAGAAAGAAGCTATCTCTATTAGACGAGTTCCTTTGATGTGGTGGCAAGGTGCCCGCGCCTGTAAAAGAGCAGGTTGTTAGCGAACAGCATTACGAGGTGTTCCCGCAGCAGTCGTGAAAAATAAATGTAGCTTGTGAAAATAAGCTGCTTCGGATTTATGGACTTCTTGGCGATGGAAAGGGTTGTTTTGGCAGCGGTCTTTCGGGGGGCCCCCGCTGCTAACACGCGGTGTCTCGAGACGCAAAGCAGAGCTTCGCAACAATGAGTCATTGAGAGAGCTCCTCACGTGAAATGATGCTGAGAAAGACAAATGGTTGCGCAATCTCTTTTCTTCGTTTTGACACTTCGCGTGAGTTGCCATTAGAAGCTCAACATTCAGACAAATGAATGTCGGAGATGATTTCGCTTATTTTTTGATGACGCTCTGCCGTTAGGGTGCCAACAATTCATTGACTTCAAAAGTGCTTTTGTGTGTCGAAATAGGAGGAAGAAACGTTGCACTTTGTGTGTTGTGTTACTAATCCCACTGGTGCAGGAAAGCCTATACCAAGTCCAAGAAACGCCGTCGTAGGCGACTGGTTCAATGTTGAACTTTAGATGTAAGAATGCTTCAGAAAAGATTTTTCTGTGCAAAGCGCATTTTTGCCAATTTGTGAAAGGGGGAGAAGAGTTATTGAAGATGGAATCAAATTACAACAAGTATTTAATGCGTTTTCTTACGTTATGCATTATTTAATGGGAAAACATCAAAAGTTATTGACAAAATAAAAAGAAAGGTGTGACATTTCAACCTCATTAGGACAATTCTTGGCCATCATCGCCAGTATAGAGAACACGCTGCTGATGAGCTGCATTAAATATACGAAAGGAGTGGTAACAAATTCTTTTTTCTCATTATTTCTTTTAATATACTTTTATTTACGTTTTTACATCTATAAGATCTGTATGGGTAGCCGGCTCAGGATTGGATGCCTCTGTTTCCATGTCCAGTTTGAAATGTTACCCACTTCAAAACTATGTATCATTTGAAAAATCTAAATGTAGCACCTAGTAAAGAACGTTTGAATGGTTCTAGTGGGAGGAAGTGGAGCCACTCTCCATGTAGGGGGGAATGGGGTGAGCGAGTTGGCGTAGAATCCGGTGTTATATCTCTGGATACAGACATGTTACGCTAGTGTTCGAGTGCTCGTTTGAACGGCATTCGAGAGGTCTAACTCAATATAGCAATAAAATTTGCAATAAATTAAAATATAAAAGCGTGAAATAAAAAAATAAGTGAAATCTTACCCTACATTTTATGATGTCTTCTTATACGCCACGACGATGGAAGCAAAATTTGAGAAAATACATTGCAGACTAAACACTAAAATCCCGAAAAATCTTATGCATATAGACAACGTCAGTACAGAGCCCGGGTTCGAAGTGAACCCGCTATCCTCAAGAACACCATCATTGCCTACACCATTGCCAGAAATCTCAGTGACCGGCGGTGCAAACTTTGTGCAGCGTACTTCAGTTACCACAGGCCCATTGTGCATGCGTTAACCTTGTAGCACACTTTTTGCACACACACACCGTTTCTTCTCTATGTCATTCATGCATTCCTTATTTTTCATCCACTGCCCTTTCTCCTCGCTCATCTGCGCGGCCTGGCGGCCAAGTGGCTGGCGTTCTGCCCTTTGGTACCACAAGCTCCAGGTTCGAATCCTGGTAGAAGCATGGATGTTTTTTGGTGGTTCGGAAACCACTTTAAACTGTAGGTACCGGTTTAGTTAGCCCTCGTGTGCACCAGATGACCCTAGAGCGACAAACCAAACATAGCTCCTCTGCAAATCTTCTCACGGAGATATTTTCACACACTAAGACAAACCAGAGCACTAGTACCTCCTTCGAGTTTCCATAGGACTCATTATAAAATAAATTCGAATAAAGACAACGAACTTATTGATTGTTTTGATAACGGAATTCAAAACTGATAGCCTTTAAATACGCAAAACAGTGTTTCGTGTTGAGGTATTCAGAGCCAGCTAATTCTTGTAATTCTATAATAAACATGGCACCGGATATCGATTGATGGTTTCAGTTGATGGTACTAAAATATAACTTTGTAACGGCTTCAATACTACAGTGTTTCATAACACTATTTCGTATTAAAAGCCAGTTCAATGAAAGCTTTTCTTCGGTTGGACGTAAATGAACTTAAAAAGAGACAAGTAACACTCATTTTATTAATTGAATAAATTTTTTAGTATATTTCTATATTAATAACTCCAAAAATAGGAGTCAAATTTTTTATCACTTTCGCTGTTCTATGCTATGCCCTGTTTGATTCCATTAATTCGAAATATTACCAAACAATAAGATCGGCAAACTATTGATATACATTATCCAACCAAAATTTGTACCATTGAACACATCAGTGCAAATGCTTTTATTTTACATAAAATAATAATTACTGCCGTCCCTAATACATACTCTAGTACTTAAATGGTTCTATCCTTCTAAACTTGTTCAAATAATAAACATGATATTAGAAAATGCAAAACATAATCTTTTTTAATGAAACAGAGCAATGATTCATGTCAAAGATATGTCTGTTGCAAAGTTTATGAGAACTTCTTCGCGGTTGTTCTGCCCTGGGCCTTTATCCGAATGCTTTGTAAAACGTACACGCATTTTTGATAATCATGTGACGTACAACTGTCATAAATTTCAAAGTAACAACTGATTTAATTTTTAAATAAGTAACTATAGTAATAATGTTTACTGATAATTCATGTGCTCAGTATTGCTTTAAAAGATTGCACCTTGATTTCACAAAAAACTTACAAGGATGACCTTGATCCAACAAAAAAGATTGCACCTTGATTTAAAACATTCTGAGACATTATATCATTATATGTTGCTTATATAGACAAGCTCATACCTATAAATTCTTTATCATTCCCGTTAAACAGTGTACTATCAATCTATCGGTATCAGAAAACTATCCTACACTATAATATAACCTGTGTGCGAAATCGAAAATTTAACGATATTGTTTCGGCAAGAAAGCTTTTCCGTTTTTAGGGTTTAAAAGCATTGCAGAAATCGGAATTAGTTTCTTGCCTTCCCAGCAAAAAAAGAATATTTTCAAAATGGACCTTCACTATCAAAAAGTAACATTTTTTACATTATATGTCACATAAGAATGCAAACGAAAATTTGATATCAAAGTGTTGAAAAGACTCATTCCTTCAAGAAATATTGTATCGTATCATTTATATTTCAACTCAGAAATAAGAAAGAGGAGTGTGAAAAGGAAAATGCTGATCTTTCAGTTTTGAATGCTTGTGATTGTCAACTGGAGCAACTGTAGATTGGTATCTCAAGACGATGCCATTTTCTTTTCGAATGCTAATTGAGCTGCACATGAAATGAAAGGCGGAAGTTTTGTGGCGAAAGAGAAACAGCGTTAGATGTGCTTTCAAAAGCCTCGAAGTTGCCTTGTAGTCCCGAAAGTGAAAGCGAGGAATACTTGCCATCTTATTTTGAGAAGGAGGAATTTTGATGTATTAAGTGTACAGCTTGCGTTAAAAATGTTGGCAGTTATGATAGACAGGGTTTAATGTGCGGACAGGACGCGTCTAAGCTGTGGACACACCAGTGATAGCTGAAATAAAATGAGATCGAGACGCTGAACAGCGCTGCTTTCAGAACACCTCAGAATAGCAAAATTATTATTTAATCTTTAAAGGCTGACATATTGTTTTAAATTGTAACTATGAACGCTACCATCGTCTTGCAAACAACTTTTTTTCTTATAAAATTATGAAATAATGAATTGAAATCTGTTTAACCTTCTTTGATAATCTTTTTTTTTTATTTCTAATGGCAGATTATAAGCAATTACAGCAAAAGACGGGAATAAAGGAAAAATGAACACAAAACAGAAAATGCTGCAACAGAGTTCATTAATCTAACATATCTCTGGTCTCCCAGTAACACTCGGCGAGAAAGGACAGTGGAGTAGACGAGGGGAGTCCATAAGCTCTCCAGTACTGCACAGAGAAGTACTGCATCGGGGAAGGAACCATTCTGAGTCTAAAAAGATGTTTCCATAGACAGTCAAGTCCGGTAGCTAAGCGGAATTCAGCAACTCTAGACTCAATCTGAGGAGGGGGAGACATAATGCAAAGCTGTAGATCTTTAAGCCACCTTAAAGTGTTACCAGGTGCACCACGGAGAGGTAGATTTACTGCTCACCCAAACTTTGATAATCATAATATATTCTTTTGCTCCTCCTAACTAACATCATCAGTTTCCATTGTATCATGGCAAATCAATAGTTATATACGTTATTTTCGTTTTTATATTTCATATGGATGTAAAAAACATTCCACCATTAATGAATTTCTGATGCTTTTGTTGCATTTATTTCACTTTAATATTTGGCTCGTATAGAAGGCTGGCGAAAATGAGATTCGCATTTTCATTCATATGTCGGTTAATGACGCATCATCAAATTTCCTTGAAACATTACTGTTTTAAAAAAAGAGCTTTCTTTTTCCGATTTCTTAATAAATATTTATCACCTGAAACGATTTAGAGAACAGGGAAAATGAAGAACCCAATTATTTTGGTGACTGGGGATTCTTTTTTAACGATAGTTTTGGAACTGCCATAAAAAAAACCGCAATCCAAAATCCAAATTTTTTAATGGAAGTTTAAATTCTTTTAACAGTCTTCCAGAGGATAATGTATCCAAATATTGTCTCTTTGGGCTTTCTCTACACGTGATTGTCTTTAAGTAAAAACACGAATTCTCCAATTCATCTACATCGTATTAATCTATTCAAAATTTGTAATTCAGCTGCGAAAAAATCTGATTTGAAGCTTTCAAATTATAATCAGGGGACGAGCAAAGGTCAACAATAATAGATAAATAAAAAAGACATTGTTATTGGTTTACGTTACGGGAACTTTATAACCATAAACATCACAACCGAACACTAAGCAACTGAGACACAAAATACTTATCAAATCAGTAACATGTCTTTAGTAATCACCTCCCCACAAAGTGTTTTCTTGTTTTATCTCTCAGAATCTCATCGATTTTATTTTGCGTTATTTCCAATGATGGACCCTTCGTACATGGGTCCCCGAAATGGGAAAGAATAGTAAGAAAACAAAATGACAGAAATAATGGCAAATTTTTCCACGACAACACAGAATTCGATGTTTCGCACCCCTAACTCAGCGAGACACTACTGCTGTAAATAACCCTCTGCTTACCACTACTGGTCAAACGCCACGTGAAGAAAAATGAAATCAAAGTAGCCTTTGATTCGAGAAAGCACGTTCGGTTTCTACCAAATACTTGAATGGTGAAAAGCGCAATTACTTTCTTGCCAACCCTATAGTAGCAACTGTCAAACCGATTACGGAATACCCATGGGGATAGACCCCTTAACCTCCTCGTCTTAATTCTTATAAATATTTACAATTTTAATTGACTGCTTAAGGTTAGTAAAAAAAAATGCAAGATAAAAGTTTCAAAAGATTAAAATATGGTACTCAAAATTAAAAATACTAAAAATAAATAAAAATAAGATAAAAATTAAAAATGAAAATGAAAATAATTTAAGTTAAAATTCGGTACAATTAGGGACCCGTTGTCGATGCCGTAAAACTATTGAAAATGATAAAAATATTGTGATTTTCTGAACGCGTGGGATCCGTAATGATGATCTGTAAAGCAAAAGCATTAATAGCCCCCCTTCCCGATCTCAGAACCAAAGTTCTGGTATTTTATTTTTATTTTTAAACCCAATAGTAAAGTTCATTATATTGTTTTTGAAGGCCTGAATGGTCGAGTGGCTAGCGCTCTGGCGCTCGGTACCATAGGTTTCGGGTTCGAGTCCCGGCGGTGCCATGGTTGTTTGTAGTGGTTCGGAATCCACTTTAAAAAGTAGGTCCCGGTCTAATATGATCGTAGAGCGTTGCGGGGGCATTGTTACTCCGCGTCCGTGGCTTATCTTCAAGTTACACGCTCCCCCTGGGTAATGCAAAGTGAATACGTCTGTGCAGCACTTGCCTTAAGGCATCTAAGACCAAGCTGTCTGTGTTTGCCAGCTGCATTAGACAGAAGAAAAAAAAATATTGTTTTTGAAGGCGAGGCTATTAGATGCAGTTCATTCTGCATTGGCTTGTTAAACAGCACATTATGCCACCACCATTGAGCAAGTACCACATTTCGCACAATTAAAACAATTCCCGGCAGACTAGAATATTTGATAAGGACATTCAGTTTATCAGCTACATTTGTTCACATTTTGTTTGTCACATTCGTGGCATTTCTTAAGAAGGTTTTCGTTCGAGTGACTGGGGGCGTGGGAAGTCAGCCAAAAAATTTCCATCTGCTGAATACAATTTTTTAAACCGACTCCTGACTCTTTACTGTCATTCTATGTACTAGGATCTTTACTAATGGATTTAGAAAAAAATTATAAAGTTCAACGACTTATTGAATTCATATGTGTATAAGAACAATCTTTTCTTAACAAAGTATTATTTTTTACAACTTTAAAGATGCAGTATTTGTCTTAATAGAAAAAACATCCTTGTACTCCTGCAATTTTATATATTGAGCGAAATTAAAAAATTCCAAAGTTGATAACTAGGTTCTAGTATGTTCCGAATAGAATAAGACAAACAAAAGAAAATTGTGCATTTTAATCACAAAGATGCTCTGTTGGAAACACATTCAGTCTTTTTTTTTTCCCCTTAAAATTTGAATGGGTTCTATAAGATCTTCATTCATGGTGGATGTAATGCAGCTTTTTATAAACTTCATTGCTGAGAAAACTCGGTTTACTTATTTACTTACTGGGTTTGTTGGTAAAACAGTGATTGTCTTTGCTACTGGTTATAGTATTGAAGTATTCAATTGAATCGTCTCCTTAGTACTTCATTTTAATATTCATTCCTAGGATTTTGGAAAAATAAAAATTATTTTTATGAAAGATTCGGGTGATTTTGAAACCGAGTTCTACCCTTTTTTTTTTCATGATACCGACTGCTCACCTCTGCAATAAAAGATATTTGTTTCATACTTGTTCACTTGAAATCCACCGGATTAGTTTTTTTATGTGTGCGACACAACAAAAACAATCGACAAATTTGTTATGATTTCTAAAATTTTAAATGTTCTGTAAATAACATGCGTGTTAAATCCAATTGTAAATTTTTGACAAAATGCTGTTTTTAAGTTGTTTTTTATCAAGCATATTGCCTCCAAAGGGCCTTAATTTAAGCATTTCCAAATAGTGCACATATTTTATGAAAATTAAACTGAAGTTAAAGTGAAGTAAAAAGAAAAGAACGCTTTTAAGAAAAATCATTTATAAACGAATTTGCAATTTCTAAAGCATAAAAAGGAGAATGCTAAACAAACAGCAAAGAAGGTATATACAAAAAGAAAAGCGATTTCAGTTTTAACTAACAAGAAAAATTTATACTCGAAGAAAAAAATGAAGATGCAAACTGATGACACAAATAAAATATGAAGATAAAAAACAGCTGCTAAAAAAGAATACAAGCGTATATAAATTACCTGAAAGTCAAATTTTTTACCTCAAACTGCAAGGTTTTACACTTTTAATGTACCATAAATCCTTATTAAAGAAATAAGAACGCTTTGAAAGCATTACCTGATTCTACCCAACCAGCAGACTATTAAAAATTGGTCAAAACAAACTTTTAGCCTGTTTGATCTGTCACAAAATCAGATCATTTTTCCTGTACTGATGCCTAATTATGGAATTTCCTTACAAATAATTTGTAATGAAGAAATAAAATGTGTGTGCTTTTTGAAAAAAAAAAAAGAAGTCTTATTCAGAACAGTGAAAGCATTGATCGCGCTTCTTTTTTTTAATCTGTAATTATTGATGACAATAAAAGGCATAAAAATTATTAGTTACTCAGATTTCTAGAATTAAATATTCCAAAAAAATTAATCTATTCCGGTCCCGGTCTGAAATAATTTATAGTAGAAAATTATTCCGAACACCTTATACGGTCACTCAAAAAAGTATTGGGGCTCAATACAAGTTCACAGAATTTATTCATAATATATAACTTAAAAATACAAATGAAACCAAAAAAGAAGTGCTGCATCACATTTTGATAAATGCAAATCGTAGCAACTCAAGGGTCTGAATGGCCGAGTGTCAAGCTCTCGGTGCCACAGGTTTCGGGTTCAACTTTCTTTCGTTTCGGCTGTGCCATGGATGGTTGTAGTGGTTCGGAATCCACTTTAAACCGTAAGTCCCGGTCTATCAGAATCGTGGAGCGTTGTCTTGAGGTTGAGTCAGTCTTCAGCCCTCGTGGTTCCTCGCTCAAGTGAAGCTGCATATTGCCCTTAGCCATGGACGTCGCCTGAGACTGAGACTTCTGGGTCTGGCGCAGGCTTTCCTGCACCAGGGGGATTAGTAACAACAATATAGTAACTCAAACACAATTCATATACTAACGCAATTATAATTACAATTTAAAGTAAAAGAAATCAAGTCAGAAAATCTGCTGAAAAAATATTGGGGTACTGTTTTAAAACATTAGTTCAGGATTTTCAGATTTTCGTAACCTACTTTTACATTTAAGAGTCAACTTTACTGTGCTGGTTCTTGGATGAATATGAACATGTCTCCCAATCCACCTCTCTTCACGTTCACTCTTTGGACGCGCTGGCCTTTGCTTGTTTTCAGAACTATCTGCTTTCTTGAACCTGCGAATAATATTAAAAACAGTAGACGTACCGGGCTTCAAATTTTATCTTATACAACGAAATGATTTTCCCTTTTTCCACTGACTTAATAACGGATTTCCCACATCAGCCGAAATGTCTTTGTTTCTCGCCACTGAACCATGCCTAACCTTTTCTGCTGCTACTTAATAAATGTTAATAAGTTAAATTTGATTGATGAACTATATATTTCTTAAATTTTTCATTTCAAAATTGTCCCAATACTTTTTTGACAACTGCTTTTAAATTTTATATAAAAGGTTTGATCAAATTGTAATTTTAAAATAGAAAAAAATATTCCTTATATATCGTATACCAAATGTTAAACCATTTCAGGATTGATTTTTTGTTTTAATGCGATTCATATTTCTATAAATAACTCGACATGTTATGCGTGCCAAGTGTCCAAATACTATTTTGAGTGACTATATATATTTAGAAAAGGACGCAGATAATTTAACAAAATAGTATTTTTCAATTATTAACAAATAAGGAACTACATTATCCACATCGCATAATATTAAACAATACCAATATACTTGCAATATGGGCACTTGTCTTACATAACAAATGAGTAATAAAATGCTTGAACAATATAAAATAAAATTTTCTCTTGCATATTTTACTGTTATGTCTCTTCTACATTTAGAAAAAGGTCTTTTAAAGTCCAGATAATACAATTCCGAGAGTTCTCCAAACAAAGTGTTAAATGTGCAATACGGTTTTTTTTTTCCCACATACAAAGTCATATGCAGTTATTTATTTTATTAGCAAAAATCATCCAATAGGATTTTTTTATGAATAGAATTATTTCTTATAAAAAAGGGCAAATTTAGGGGGCAAGGCGTGGATAAGCCAAGAATTTTCAGAACTTTTTCTAAAGCTAAATGGCGAAAGTCGGCTTATAGATGAATCCGTTGAGGGCTCAAAAAACGAAGGTATTTTGCCATGAGTCGATCGCAAACGATGCGTTGCCGAATATCGCTCCCTTTAGCACGTTTGCATTTCTTTAGTTTATGAAAAAAAATTAATTTAATGAAACGAACTATTCGTTTTATGAAAATGAGCCGTTTTGTTTTCGAAATTGTGTATAGTTGTTGTTCTAATGCAGCTGGCAATACAGAGACAGTTCATCTTTTATGCCATAAGCGAGGGCTGCACCGCTGTGACTCATTCAGTACTACCCAGGGGGCACGTGTCGCTTGAAGATAGGCTACGGACGCGACTAACATTATCCTAAGAAATTATTTATATTGCAGGATCGTCGTGTCGTCTGCAAAATGAAAAACCTGATGTTCGCGGTATATACATTCTGGCTAACGGAAACGTACACCAGAAACAATAATCGAATACCGTAAATAATGAACGTTTCAGGATTTTTTTTTTTTTTTTTTTTTTTTTTCGCTTCTGCTTATATATGGATTTTAAGTTTTGGGTCCATTTTTTGAAGAAAAAACGCACTCTCAGCTTAGACACGAGTTGTTTTTATAATTGGTAATAAATATACGGTGATTTAATAAATTTCATGGCTCAGATTACCAAAAGTGGTGCAGATCTAATAATGGGTTGTCACGTGCATAACCCCTTTGCAAAAGAAGCAACTAAATATCACTGTTTTCGCAAAAGTAACAGCGCTCGGTTTTGGTTCCGTCAAAATCGAACAGAAATATCTGGCACTTTTCTTCTTGTGAGCGAGAAGAAAAGTGACTAAATATAAATATGGCTCCATCAAACGCTGACAGTCCAAAAAAGATGACACCCTGCCCTGGCGGCTTCCAAAACAAAAGGGGGAATTCCGAAGGAAAGTGGATATTGCGTTTCCAGGGGGGCAGGGGGGTTGGAGTAGTAGGAATCTCCATTCTAATACGACGTGTGCAGCTGCCTTCCATCGCAGGCGCTGCCTCAAACGATGTGTGTCTCTTCGCGTCTTCGCGTTCTGTTTGGTTTGAGTCGAGAGCTCCTCAGCCGACAGGACTTTCCCATTTCGCACCCCCTCCACCCCCGCACACAGTTCCTTCCGTTTGAGGCGCGAGTAATGAGAAATCGAAACGTGGCAGATTGGAAATTAAAAATAACACACAAATAAAAGAGAAATAAAAACAGAAACTTGATCTTTCGGTTTGGCAGAAAGGAGAGAGACTATCATCCATTGCGCCAATTGCATGGATGAGAACGCTGTGGATTTTTTTTTTCCCTCCTCAAATCTGTAGTTTTAGTATTCTACTTTAAAAATTATTAATAATAAATTTTGCGTTTGAAGTTTTATTGAGAAAAAAGTTACGCATAATAAGTATTTCAATTTTGTAATATATATCTTTATATATATATATAATTCTTCTGTACGTGTGTTTGTCACTGAACTCCTGCTAAGCGGCTGGACCGATTTGGATGACATTTTTTTGTATACGTTTGACAAACATGAAGAATGTTTTTAGGCTAACTCCTTTGTTATACTGCAGCACCATCTGATGGCGACTTACATCCACTTCTGTACCGTTCAATCCATCGCTATGAAAAGGGGTTATACTATGTATTCGAGTGTGGAAAAGAGGTTCGCGCTGCTCACTTTAGTGTGACTTGCTACCAGAAGGTGCTGCAGCATTTCGTCTTATAGACCGTTCGAACACTATCCATGATAATGAGTATGCACCTATAGTGGAACAGGGAGAATAGATTCTCCATATGTAATTTTCTGCAATGCATTTTTTTGGTAGGACAACGTATGCCGGGTTCTGCTATATATATGTATATATACACTGAAGTGACAAAAGTCATGGGATACCTCTTAATATCGTGTCGTCCATCCTTTCGCCCGGCGAAGTGCAGCAACTCGACGTGGCATGGACTCAACAAGTCGTTGGAAGTCTTCTGCAGGAATATTGAGCCATGCTGTCTCGATAGACGTCCATAATTGTGAAAGCGTTGATGGTGCACGATTTTGGGCACGAACAGACCTCTCGATGATGTCCCATAAATGCTCGATGGGATTCATGTCGGGCGATCTAGGTGGCCAGATCATTCGTTGGAATTGTCTAGAATGTTCTTCAAACCAATCGCGAACAGTTGTGGCCCGGTGACATGGCGCATTGTCATCCATAAAAATCCCATCGTTGTTTGGGTACATGAAGTCCATGAATGGCTGCAAGTGATCTCCAAGTAGCTGAACATAAGCATTTCCAGTCAATGTTCGGTCCAGTCGCACCAGAGGACCAAGTCCATGCCATGAAAAAACAGCCCATACCATTACGGAGCCACCACCAGTTTGAACAGTGCCTTGCTGACAGTTTGGATCCATGGCTTCGTGGGGTCTGCGCCACACTCGAACCCTACCATCAGCTCTTACCAACTGAAATCGTGACTCATCGGACCAGGTCACGGTTTTCCATTCATCTAGGGACCAACCGATATGCTTACGTGCCCACGAGAGTCGCTGCAAGCGATGTCGTTCTGTCAGTAAAGGCACTCAAGTCGGTCTTCTGCTGGAATAGCCCAAGAAAGCCAAATTTCTCCGCACAGTTCTAACAGACAAGTCCCTTGTACGTCCCACATTGATTTCTGCGGTTATTTGACGCAGTGTTGCTTGTCTGTTAGAATTTACGACTCTTTGCAGACGTCGCCGGTCTCGGTCGTTAAGTGCAGGCGGTCGACCACTGCGCTGTCCATGGTGGGACGTTATGCCTGAAATTTCATACTATCGGCACACTCTTGACACAGTGGATCTGGGAATGTTGAATTACCTAACGATTTTCGAAAGGGCATGACCCATGCGTCTAGCTCCAACTAACATTCCGTGTTCAAAGTCTGTTAATTCCCGTCGTGCGGTCATCATCACGTCAAAACCTCTTCACATGAATAACTTGAACAGAAATGAAAGCTCTGCGAAAGCACTGCGCATTTATACCTGTTCTACGCGATGCTACTGCCATCTGAAAATTTGCATATTGCTATCCCATGACTTTTGTCACTTCAGTGTACATAGTCTAAGTTTTTATTTAAATAAGACAAAATACTTTATCTAAACAGGAGCCTCTGTTACAATTTCTTCAATCCTGTCAGTTTGGTGTACGCTTTGAACAAGGCCATCGATCTGTTTCGCGTTGGTCTCATGTCGTGCATTTTACCCCGGCTATTAATGGGTGAGAACAAAAAAAAAAAAAAAAAAAAAGGATCAGGGCAAAAAAAGGATGAGGACCCCGGTTGCTGTAAGCGATGGGGAGGGGGAGGTCAGCTAAAAAAAATGTATTCCTCGTTCAATTTTTTTTTATCAAATGCCAATTCCTGGCACTTTACTTTGATTTTATGAACTATGATTTTTATTAATTGTAATATGTAAACTAAATGGCTTCCGTTGCATTCATATAACAGTAAAAAAAAAAATGCATTAAAAAATATTTTTTTTACATTTTTAAAGGTGTAGTATTTTCACTTACTTAAAAGACACTTACTTACTGAATTTGCTTACAATAATATATGTGCCTTTTAAAAATAACAGGTATTAAAGTATTGAAGAATAGCTAAAGAGAAACAAGGAAAATGGTATATTTTAATTACAAAGCTGCTGTATTTATAAATCTTCTTTGCCCTTGATAATAGAACAGCTTCTATAAGGCCTTCTTTTCCAGTTGTGAAGCCAAGACGGCTTTTTATGAGCCTCGGTGCTGAGAAAAGTCTCTGAACACTGACTGGATTTATTTCTAAAGCAGTCTTGTCTTTGCTGCTGGTTGTTGTATTCTGGAAGGACACTACTGAATGGCCTCGTTAATATATCGTTCTAGCCTTAATTCCTAGAATTTTGGAATATTCTCATAAAAGAGTTGAGAATCGGGTTTTTTTTTACCGACTACGACTCCCTTACCTCTGAGCTAAGACTTGCAGAGTGACTCACAAAAATGCAAGTTAATCCACGCTTTGAAAACGTAATGATTCTATGAAATATAAAATAATTTTAATAGGTTGCGAAACAACTGTTAGAATA
Source organism: Caerostris darwini (assembly GCA_021605075.1). NCBI lineage: Eukaryota > Metazoa > Arthropoda > Arachnida > Araneae > Araneidae > Caerostris > Caerostris darwini. The sequence goes on from BPLQ01010363.1 coordinate 91,412, forward strand.
GTATTTATTACAGTTATTTAATTGAGTCAATATAAAAGATCCATTTTCGATCTTGTTCTTTTCTTCTCTTAAACCTTGGGAATTTTACCACCCTGCTCTGAAGCTTTGATAAAAGTCGCCTGGGTCGCCCTGACACAGTTGCTTTTATCTTTAGAAAAACAAGTAATACATAAAAAAAATTTCTTAAGTCAATTCCTTCTTTTTTTTTTTCACTCTATTGCAGAAAGTCCTTTATAAATAATTTTCATTCATTTTTTTAAAGTTTATCGGGCGCCCTCTATGGGTAGATACATGCAACTTAAATCTAAAAAAAAAACTAAAATGAATTAATTAGATTTAAGGAATGAATTAATTAGATTTAATTACAGAATTAATATTTGAAAAAACTGTATTAACATCCAGTGTCATTCACTACGAGCTCAAAAAAGGTATTCGAACTTGAGTGGATGAATAAAAAGTATTTTATGAACGATTGAAAATGTGAACAAGATATATATAGGGAGAGTGTGAACTAATAGAAGGAATTGAAAAAGCTAATGAAACGTATTGTTTTTAAAATATGCAGTACAGATTAATAATTTGTTGTCATTATTTTAAGTACTGGAAGTCAAAATTAATAATTATTAAATCCCTAAAGTAATAATTTTTAATGATATTAGTGGATGGACGTTGTGACCTTTTTTCTTTTTCTAATGCGGCTGGCAAATACTTAGACCAAGGGTGACCAAGCCAAATGATCTTGCGGCCCACTTTAGGAATGCATTCTAACTCCGCGGGCCGCATGTAAAATTATATTTCCCCCTATTAGATTGAGACCCACTACAGACATATTTTTGGAGTGAAAAATTGAAACAGAATGAGTTATTATTTTTGTGTTTACTGTTATTCTTACATTCAAGCATAGATAATATAATAATAATGATACTAAATGCACATTGTAAAGAAATACATAACGATAAAAATGAAATATAAAAAAAATATATAAATATAAAAGAAATAAAAATTATTATTTTATGAATGAGACATTTGTTTTTCCACTCTTTCCCTTGGCTTTTGCAAATCGATCTCCATTTGGCTATCATATCGTGATGGGTGTTGCGTCCGTTATTTTGAGGCATGTTTTGCGTTGGGTCCATTTCATTTTCGAAAAAAACGATTCGTAGGTGTAAGTTGAACCAAAGGAGCTGACAACTTGAACTAAGAGTGTGGTTTGCAATCAACTGTGCCTATCTTCGGATGATCACTGCACCAATATCAAGGGCCGCAAAAATATTCAAGGCGGCCTACGGGTTGGCCACCTCTGACTTAACAGTTGTCTTTTATGCCTTAAGATAAGCGCTGCATAGACGTTACTCATTTAATACTACCCAGGAGGTGCGTGTAGTTTGAAGGTAAGCTACGGACGCGGAGTAACACTACCCCCGTAAAGCTCTACGATTGTGTTAGAGCGGGACCTACGGCTTCAAGTGGATTCCGAACCACTACAAAATCCATGGCCCCATCCGGGACTCGAAACTGAAATCTGGGGTACCGGTACAGAGTACCAGAGCGCTAGCCACTCTGACCTTTTTTATGAACAGAATCTTATCAAATCGTAAGATTCTTTAGTAAATAATTGTCAAACATTTCTGCTGTGCAGTGAATTTTTCAATGCTAAATAAGGAAATCCTCTTCCGTTTAAATAAACCGACAGCATAATAAATTTAACCCTAAAAAAAAAAAAAAACGTTTCAATATTAGAATGATTGCATTTTTGTTTCATTAATCGGAGAATATTCATCAAGAATATTTTTTTTTTTTCATTTTATTTGTTAAAGATTTAAAACTAAGGAAGCGAACTCTCTCCGAGTGGTTTTTTTTTTTTTGAAAAGAGCCATCTTGTTTAGTTTGCGAAATCGCCCGCGAGTTGTTTTAATCATGCATGGAAGAAAATATTTTGTTGCTGAGTAAACTTTTTTTTATAATTTTTTTTAAACCAAAGTCTGGAATGAAAAAAAGTTGAATTTAATATTCCTAATTGCGTCTAATACATCATGTTCTGAGAAGAGCCAACGCAGTATCTGCATGAATCCCGTATTTATTTTAAAATATAATCGAAGAAACACAAAAATTGTTTGCATTATGAATAATGAGTTTTCTTCCATTTCCTCCTTTTCTTTTATTCTGAATAAGTTTTTACATTTATTCTGTTTTTTAAGCTAAAATTCATGCAGGTAAAGAAACAGCGTAGCATTTATTTTAGTTTTGCAAGATGAATGTTTTCAGTTTACTTCCAAAGCAAATGAAATGGGGCGGGGAGGGAAAGCAAGAAATAGTGAAGATTAAATGCCAGCATAACTTCTTTTTCAGAATTTGAAACGTTCATTCAAAATTAAATTATTAATCTTAATATATTAAAAATCGAATACATTTAAAATTTATTTTATCAAATATTTCATTATTACATTTTTTTGTTAAAAAAATTCTCAAATGTTTCTTGTTTATGGAATAACTTTTTTTATATATATATTTTTTATATTCATGTGCATTTGGCATAACTCGCTTTTTATCACTTATGTTTTGCAATTTTAATTTTTTTAACATTTAACATCAAGGACGATTTATTAAAAATTATTAATTTTTTTATTAAATACTAGTTATTTAATTTTTTAATCTTAATTAAATTAATTAATTAAAAATCATTTAATCTTTTGTTAATTTAATTCAATTTATATCGAAGGAAATCCAACGAAACTAAAAGAAAAAGAGAAGAGATTTAATAAGTTCATATAATACAAAAAATATTTCTCCTATATAGGGCCAAAGGGCTTCAATCATAAATTAGGAATGAAAAAATTTTGCACATTCTAACTTGTTAGTTTTTGTAGTTCTTCCAAACGTAACAAATTGGCTTTTTTCGCAGTTTTTAGCATCCCATTTGAGAGGATATTTCAATTCCATTCTTTAGCATAGTGATTTATACGACCAGCTGATAACCATGTTCACGAATTAAGGTTGTCAACTACATTGCAACGGAGTCCACTCCGACATGCAAGGAGCTTTTCGTTTTCATTCTTCAGAGATTTTGAAATTCTCCAGCACATTTTAATTTTTTCACCATAATAATTTAAATTTAAAAAAAAAAATTCTTAAGGTACTCCTAAGTTTCAGGGTCTCTGAATTTAAAATTATGAATCCTGTTGAGATGTACTTTTTAATCGTTCCAATTACTTTGGAATAGTTATGTAATTCTATGTTTTGTCTAAAATAAAATAGTTCACTAATTAAAAAATGTGGATTTAACATAAACTCTACTAAGGAAAAAAGACAGCCCCTTCCCAGAAGTAATTTTTTTCTTCCCACCTCACCACCGTTCCTAGGGCCCTGCAGCTACACCTCACCACCGTTCGACTTTTAAGGATAATCTCAGTGTTTGCATGTCTTAAGGAAGAAAACCTAGGAAATTCCCACCACGCAGCCTAAATACAGATGAGCGAGATAGTTTACACGCAATGTCATAATCTCCATCGAGTCTCTTCGTCTGTTTAGTTCTCGTATGCACAAGATGACCGTAGAGCGATAAACCAAACTAAACCACCTTGTCTCTTTGATTTCGAAAGCAGTAACTGCAGTACACTAGCTGCGCAAGTTGCCATACGGGACACTAACTGTAAAGGAATTTTCCATGAGCGTAGCAGATTCTACCAAAGAATACAATCCTAGGGTATAACTTCCTCTAAAATAGGATTGATCTCGTAATCTAATTAAGGTAAAATAGAATTGATCTCAGATGTATTCACTATGACAACTAATGCGTAGCAAATGGAGTAGCAATAAAAATATGAATAAGAATTACGCAACATTTGACGGAGGGCGGTAATTCTAAGGAAGTAGAGTGGTCAAATTGAAGGATCACTCGGCAATTCTGTCAAAATATGTCCTCATTAGAATATGCTGGCAAAAATGGTTGAATGATGGTAAAATTCATCGTCAGAAAGGCAAAAGTTGACCCTGCAGCTCTCAGAGCACCTATTTCGTCGTTGACAACGACTGTCAGTGACAACAAGAATCGGATCATTGATTAAAGTGCATTGGAATCGCACTGACTGGAATAGAACTGTTTCCATTGATGAATTCCCCTTCTGTACAAGTCAGTGGTGAAATACTAAACAAATTGCCACACGCCATGCAGCCAATTGGGAATCATGGTTCTGAGATGCCCTTTCATCGGGTAGCCGGACACTATTCGTTGGTATCCGTAACATTCAATCGACGATATTATACGCCCCACTGTGTTGAGCTTCCCAGGCTTACATTTCAACAGCGCTGCTGCACTCGGCAATCACTTCTATTAAGGAGTAGATATCGATCAAACTCTACAAGAAATCCCTCTGGGGGATATATGGCAATTCTTTGAATTGATGACAACGTACGTAATGCCATGAGTGATGGGTTCCCTTTGTGAATAGATTGGTTTTGATGTAGTAGTGGGTGATTAGTTTGTATGTTGCTGTATCTCCTGAATAAGGTATTCAATTTTAATCAATTTCATTTTTTTTTCTGTGCATATACATCCAACTTATTCACAGTACGTCATTTCTCGGTACGTAATTTTTCTTTGTCTTGAGAATATAATTTTCTTTTGAAATGTATTGTGAGAAAAAAAAATTTACAAACGCCTATTGATTGTTTTTATCACTTGTGGCATTAACTGGAGATTACTTGATTAGACATCATTTGCTAGTGTGCGAGTGTTTACTTACACTGGCAATTACTTACGATTTGTTGAATAGATGGAAAAAGTAAAATAAAAAAAGTAAAGTAAGAAAAAAATTTTAATAGAAAAAAAAAATAAATGTAAAAGCACAAATAAAAATTGGAAAAAAAAAAATATATATATATAGCAATTCCGATAAAAACAGGAAGCAGCATTGACTATTGTTTACTCTTTCAACAAAGCATTTCTAAAAAGTAAACAACCCCAAGAGTTTGCATAAATGCTGCATAAAACATTAAATCACAGAATGGACCCGTGCATTCCAAGCATTATATTCCCAAAAAAATTGATTAAATTGTTTACTTTTCAGTTTATTTAAACTGAAAAGAAAAATCGCAATAAGATTTACCGCAAGATGTTTAACTTTGACTTTATAAGATAATGGAATTTGAATTCATTTCTCTTTTTCCCTGTTTACGTTTTGTTTGTTATGGGATGAAGGAGGCATTGAAGCAACTCTAATACTGCACATCTGCATTCATATTCTTATCGAGATATGTAAACAAATTCGCTTCTTCCGCTTTCACGGTTAAGAGTACTTTGCAGTTCTCAAAATATTATCCCTGCAAGCATCCCCTAAAAAAGATAAAATATCCCTCCCCCCCGCAGACATTTTTTCATAATTCATTGTCATAGTAACTATTCAATATATTTTATATCAGCTATAGTGAATAGCAAATTTTTCATTCAAAATTGAAGTATTACTACGTTGCGAAAGAATAATTTTTTATGGAAATGAAATCATAAATAATAAAGAAATATTGAATTTTTTACTTCAAATATTATAAAATATTTAAATGTCATCTATGGAATAGTTTTTAAAAAAATCCTTGTGGAAAATATGAGGTATTATTAAAGAACCTTCTCTTGAATTATTAAAAAGTAGCTGCTTACCCAGCATGGCTCGTGAATTTATTTTCCCTATATTTTGTCTGTATTTGGCCACTCTCCTTGCATTTCCTTCAATTATTTGGATAACATACATGTAGAATAGAATAAATATAAAATAGAATAGTTAAAATAGAAAATTTAAAACAAATGAAAAATATGTTAGAAAGCTTTACAAACAATTCACTTAATTTTAAAGAAATTTTCTAAATCATGCCACTAGATGGCGCCTGAAGCCATTAGGTAGCACAAGAAGACGCGCGAGGTAGAAAAGGATATTTGTTTAATTAAAAAAACTAATTAGAATTTGTTCTTAATTTTTTTGGCTAGACACAAGATTAAAGGATAATACCTGCATAGAAAAAATTTAAATGTTAAAGTTTTTTTAATTTGCATTAGAATACCGCACATGTATTCCTTATATATATATATAGAGAGAGAGAGAGAGAGAGAGAATGATGTTTATGTTTCCTATGTGAATTAATAGAAGCCAAAATAAAAAAGAAAAGCCTTCTTACGTTTACAAGTTGAAATTCCTATTTCTTATATTAAAGAAATAGTATAGATTTTATCCTAATAATTATGTATAAGGAGGAAGAGAAAAATGTTATTTTTACATTTTAAATTGGAAACTGCATATTATGAAAGAAATTATAGTTATTTCGTAATTCTCAATAAATTAAACATGTACTGAAACAAAAAAAAAAAAATTCTATAATGTTTTCCGTTCATTTGTTTATGGACCCGAAATTGTTTAATTTTCTGTAATAAGTTCTAGCGAGACTTAAAAATAGATACTCGATATACAGGGAGGTTATAATTAAAGTCCCACTTTCAAAATGCTGTCAAAAAGGAACTCGTCACAATGACTTTAAATTTGAGCTGAAGATACTCGAAGAAGGGGAAAACGGTACATCATCCAAAAAAGTTCCAAAGTGTATGAATAGAGGGCGCTGTAAGCGGTATAAAGAAAGTGAATTTGGCTGGCAGTAATATTTTGAAACGAAATGGCAACGTATTTGGCATGATTAGCACATTCAACCAACTGTAGTGTTCAATGTGCTTGATGGTTTCGGTTTTTGGACGGAAAAAAATGGCTTCCAAATCATTCGACAGTTGTGACACTGTGAGAGGAAAGCCCATCCAAATTGGATGGAAAAAAACAATGGAACTTTTCTTGGATTTTTTTTTTTTTTTTTTTTTGGTTGCCGTACTGTTTCTCCCCTCTTCGAGTATATTCAGTTCAAATTTGAACACATTGTGACGAGTGGTTCTTTTTTGACAGCATTTTGAAAGTGGAACTTTAATTATAACCACCTTGTGTATGAGCCTCCTGGGAGTTCACGACTGATGAATTGTCGGCTCAATCCTGTCGTTGGCATTCTTTTTGTGAACTTTTGGCAACTGAAACTTAAAAGAACTTTTTAAACTGTTGATCGGGAACTTTTAAAACTGATTTTACAGTAATCCGGTCGGGAGATCCTGACTTGAATTTTAGTTGATCCCTTTCGCTCTGCGATCTCTCCTGGATTTTCTTTTTCCGGAAAGATTTGGTGCTTAAGGAAAATAAATGTTCATCGTTTTCCGCGGATTTTTTCCTACTGTGGAATTCCAGGCGTGAAATTCGGGATAAATCTTGTGTTTCCAGTCTGCCATGTATTGTGCAGGGGGAAAAAAGCGAAAGTACAGTTTTCAATTTTCTTTTGTTGATTTTTACGATGGGGAGATTTTGGTTTTATTATTTTCATTTAAAGTAAGATTGAGGAAGTTCAGCTCGAGGAGGAGGTGGAAAGAACGAAGATTGAAAAATAGAAAATACGTAATCTGTTTCGGTAAAGGATTTCATTTTTTTTTCCTTATTTTCCGTTGACATTAAGAGTAAACATGAACAGTGAAATGATTTTTGACTCACCAAAAGCCACTTTATGGGTGGTAAACATTTATCTATATAATACACACATTTTTCAGAAATGGATGGTTTAAGAAATATTAACTTACGAAGGTTCTCTTCTGTTGAGACCTAGTTAACTTCATTTAAACTAAATTGAGAAATAATTCACTCGAATTTTAAAAAAACCCCGGCTAGGAAGGAAGAATGCTGTGAATGGCTCTAAACTTCTGTTGTCTGGTACAGTTATTGGTACAGTTCACCGTTGTCAGTGTACTGTCAGCATCAAATTTAACAGTCTTTCTTCGTAGGAGACCGCTCTTGTGGGTGTTTTTAGAAGTGTCTTTTTTGTGTTGGGATGGTTTAGACTGAGTATACTTCACAAAGCATCGAAATTTTAACACAATAGCATTTTTTTTATTAAAATAGCTAAACAAACATAATAAAGAAAATTAATGTGATGCATTACCAACTCAATAAAAAAAATGAAAGGAAGAACAGAGCCGCGAAAGGACTAATGTAAAGATATTATGTTAAAGCATATAGTATCTGCAGGGTGGTCATGGGTCAAACTGAAATTGAACTCTCTGCGCCCATTTCATCATCTCTTTCTTCATGAAAGCCATCATAACAGGCGATACGTTGTTTTTCACTTATTTATTACCATTATTTATCGCTTCTGTTGTGCATACTTCTTCTTTCACTTAGACTTGTACTAACTGCATAGTTGTTATTTTTCCTACGTCGTGGAGAAGGCCCTATCTGCCATGATCCCTCTTGCAGCCGAGTAAAAGCCAGCCTTGCTGTAAAAGTTGTCGGGAGAACAGTTCATAAAAGAGAGCATGGAGCAACTTGTCAAATATGTAAAATCCATAAAAGTGCCTCAAGAACACAGGTGACAGTCAGGAATACTAGCCACTCCGATATGGCAAAGGTGTCCTTGTCAAAATTCTAAAATTTGCAATAAAAACCGAGTGAGGAAGGTCCACTAATGACATAGTGTTATGTTTGCTACACAGTTACTGTTATTCTAGTTTTTACCAGATCATATTTTTTTTCGCATTCTAACTCATTGTAATTTCTTAAGACATTGTAATTTCTTTGTAATGTTTTTAAAAATAATTCCAAATGATTATCTCTCAATGAATTTCTTCAAGACATTTTAGTTCAATGCACTCATAACATCATCCAAGACACGGAGTCGAAATATTATTCAATTCTGAAGATGATTAATGCAGTTAGGATTGCTAACCTAGGGCGGTGTATCGAAAAATACACACGTTTTCAGAAATTCTATTTAGAGTTTTGAATGGGCGCATTCAGAACCCTAAATAGCTCGCAATGAAACGGCTGCCCTTCGACTTCTTAGAACCGTAGAAATAAACTCAACACTGTTTTCGAATAGAATCATAAAAAATGATCGATTGTTTCCACGAAAATCTGAATTTGAACGTGACCGGCTACCTTGAGTAGATTTAATGTCCTGTAGGGAAAACATCGTTCCTCAACAGTTTGGAAACCTCCGAATAAATGCGTTTATTTATGTAAATGCATAGAGTTATAGTGGTTATATTAAATATTACATAATTTTTACACTGTGGTCTCTATATTTATTTAAAAAAATATATATTTTAAGGGTAGTTTCGATTGTTTTTCTTTTTACTTCATATCAGATAAAATAATGAACTTCCGGATCTTTCTTGGTGTGGCTCTTTAAGTGTGAACTTGCAGAGGTTTTCCCGTTTGATGTTTATTATTCGCCGCGTGCCTTATCTTCCCGTATCTTGTTCTCATTTAATTTGAAAGGTTATCACAGTTTCATCTCTCCCCTGCTCGAAAGTTTTTCTCGGCCGCTTTCTTTTGTTATGAAATTATTGCTGTAAGTTTGAACAATGTATTATTCTCCGTTGTTTAATTTCTCAGACAATTTGTACAATATAAATTAACTCTAAATATTTATTTTGCATGTTCTTCTGGGTGTTTGAGACAATTAAATATTTTTCACTAAAATATTACTACCTCTGATCTATAATGAATATGTCCCATAATTGAATATGTAATCTATAATTGAATATGTCCCATAAGAATAGAAACAAAAGAAATAAATATAGAAGGCAATATTTATCATCCAAAAATTAGATTAAATTAAACAATAAATGGAAACTATGACTCCTCCTTTCAGATAATTTTTTGGTTTCTCAGTCATTTCGTTACTGCATTTTAAACTTGCAGGGGCCGGAGTTTTCTCAGAGATTTTTTTTTTTTTACGTCCCTGTTGGGCAAGGTATTGCATTTGATGGAGAAATCGCTGAAATTCGCGCAACTCTATCCCAGTTACACTGCAACTTGGATAAATTCCCAACAACTGTTATCCTCTGCGATTCCAAGGCTGTCCTGTTGGCTATCGTATCTAATAATAATCCCTTAATTCAGGACATTTTGGATTGTCGTCTTCACCTTCAGAGCATGGCATCTCTTGAGAAAAATATCACCCTCCAGTGGGTTCCTACCTACTGTGGGGTTCCAGGCAACAAGAATGAGGACTACCTGGATCAGAAGGGTGCTCTGATCAAGCAGAATACTTCTCATGCTTTATCCTTCTGTGCTATTAGACATCTTGCTAAAAAATCTATCAAAGCCCGTGCTCAGAAGAACTTTACTGACCTTGTATCCCATGACTCGGAGGAATACCATCCCAAAGTTGTGTGATGGCCCAAGGCGTAGAGCGGTTGCTGAATACCGCTTGGCCACCGGACATGACTGTCTGCAGAAACATCTTTTTAGACACAGAATTGTTCCTTCCCCGATTTACACTATGTGCAGCACCTGCGCTGCGCAAGACCTTTCTCGCCGAGCGTTACTGGGAGGCCAGAGATACGTTAGATTAATGAACTCTGTTGAATTTTTTGTTTTCTGTTCTTTTTTCCTTCATTCTTGTCTCTTGCTGTCATACAATCTGCCATTAGAAATAAAAAAAGTTATAATTTTAATAATTAAGTTTACCTAAAAAATGAAAGATGTGTTAAAACAAATGAGAGATATCATTAAATATTTTCATTGAAGGTTTCTCAGATTTGCTCTACAACACAATCTTCAGCTGCATTCGTCAAGAATTTCCATTTAAATATTCACCCGCTGCTATTATTATGGGACAGAGGGAATAATATATTAATTTCTATGTTGAGTATTATCATTTTTTTCTAGAATTAGATTGGTATTTGTAAATCTCTGCCGCATGCCGGATAAATATATTGAGATACGAAGGAGAAATCCTCTTCCACCACAAAGTCTTTGAATATTTAAAGAGATTTCAAAATTATTATTTAAGATGCACGTTTTTTATACATTACTGAATCCTGGTTTCTTATTCAGGAAGCTGTTATCCATTATTTTTCTTACATTTCAGCACGCCAGCAAGTCGTGAAATATGCGAATAGAACTTCCAGAGGTTGATAAATACGAAGCTGTCACTTTTTGGCATCTATTTTTGAGCGTCGCCTGCAGTTATGAATCACGGTTAAAGTGGCGTTTTAAAGCATTTTTAAAACTGAAAAATTGCCCTTTTACTTGGAAAAAATAAAGAGTTATTTTTTAAAAATGCATTTCATGGGAAGAAGTCATCAAATATAACATCTTAATTCCTCTTCATAAAGTTCGCGTCCAAATACTAACACTCTTCTGAACTGGCAGTCTATTTTGCGCCCAATGAAATGTCCGTAAATCTTTTGCGAATATCGCGGAAAAGAAAGGGGAAATTAATAATGCCTGGAGATTAATCACTTTTATGGCCACCCCTTTCCCCGGAGGAACGACGGCGGCGGCTCTGAGTGACAGGGCCGTCATTTTTTTAATTACATCACTTATTTATCTGGCGCGATAGACGTGCACATCGAGTAAGAAGACACAAAGTTACCCAAAGAAAAACACTTAGGATTATTAGTCTCAAGAATTGCTTTTTATTTTTTAGTGTTGATAAAAACGCAATAAATATTTCATATGCACTTTTTTCACAGTTACAAGTAGGACCATAAATATTAATAAGGGACGCATTCCTACATAAATCAAATGATTTATACAAACACACATCAAATCTTGTCTGAAAAGGGATTCAATTGGGTGTCATGGATCAACTATTAGTGTAGCAAAGACCACTGATGGCGACGGTGATACTTTATCCTTTTCGAAAGGTGCTTGTGGCATTGTGCTCGTGTCCTTACAAAATGAACCCATTTTAACTGGGGACATTTAATTAAGGAATGAATTTTATTCTTGGCAGCTCAATGTAATTTATACAGCGCTAAATACTGATTCATTTCTGTAAATCAAATAGAGTCTATTATCGCTGATTTATTTGTGTGGTGACTTTAAAGGAATACAAGGGCAATACCGAATAATGGATTGGGTGCTATACCAGCAGTGGGACGGCCTGGCTTGTATAGAGTTGAAATTCCAGAAAAAAAAGAGAGTGAAAGCACTCTAAATGTCATGCCCGGGTGTGTTTGTTTCAAATTGGAAGGCAATATGAGGGAAGGGGTGGTATTACCCTGGGGTCATCAGGGTGATGGGGTGGGGTGGTATATCAGGGTGATGGGATGGTATTACCTTGTTTTTTTTTTTTTTCTTTCTAATGCAGCTGTCAAATGCTCAGACAGTTATCTTTATGCCATAAGTAAGGGCTGCACCGACGTTGCTCACTTAGCACTACCCAGGGGGCACGTGTAGTTTGAAGATAGGCTACGGACGCGAATCACACTGCCCCCACAACGCTCTACGATCACATTAGACCTGTACCTACGGTTTAAAGTGTATTCCGAACCACTGCAAGCATCCATGAACAATACTGAGATTGGCGTTTTAGCAATGAATGGTCTCAGATCAAAGTGTCCGGCGTTGTTTTGGGGTAGCATTTTATAAAAAATTAAAGTTTATGTAACTGAAATACTATTCTATATTATTATTTGATGTCAAAAGTCATTAAAGTAAAACATTTAGTACATCAAAATGAGTATTTATTATTTTTTTTATGCTAACAGTATATCTGACAGTATATGCAAGTGAATATAAAAAATTATTTTACAATTTTTTTTTTTTGTGAACACTTATTTGCCAAGCTCTTTTTCTTTCTTATTCACATTTCATTAAAATACGGAATGTAAAAGTAAAATATATATATATATAAGTGTTGTTATTATTTTCATGGATATTCGAATCATCCGTTATAAATTTGGCTGCATTGTACAGAATCGTGTACAACGCACACTGTTTCTTTCTTTAAGTTGCTGGTTGTTGCCTGGCCCAACAGACAAATTGTTTTTTAGCTGGATATCAAAATCTGCTTAAAATTGTACTGTAATATATATATATATTTAAATATATCACTTCTTAATGTATTTTTAGTTTTCAACACAGAATTTGAATATTTTCCAGTAGTCTTCTTTTGTGTTTTATTTTCTATTCAAAAATTTAAAACTGAATATTCCAAATAATTTTAAATAAATTAAAATTATTCCAATGAAAAAAATTGCAGGTATTAAATATTAATAATAATAATAATATTTTCGTGAATGGAGTACCTGACCGAAAAAAGTGAGAACACTAAACTAAATGAGGCACTCCAAAGCGAGTATCCCATGAAAAAGAAAACAATGTATATTAATTTGTGCAGGAAGCAATATGTTGAACGAAATTGTTGTGGCTCGAAATAAACTTGGAAAAAAATAATAATCTTTTTGAAAACTAATATTTTTCGAAATGAAACATTTTACGTTGTACCTCATTCCCCGAGTTAACACACGGGGGAAATTAAATTAATTAAATTTTCTATGAAGATATATCCTTTTACTGCCATGAGTATCGAGGCTCTCGAATGTTTCTTCGCGCTTTTGAGTATTATTTTAATTTACAGCGAATCTAAAATGAATCGTTCATTTTCTTTGAAAGAATGCTTTTTTTTTTTTTTTTTTTTTTTTTTTTTTTTTTTTTTGTGAGTAGAATGTTTTCCAGAAGACCTTTCAAAAAGTCTCTACAAGTGCATGTCTGAAAAACCACACAGTTACTTTGTGGGCTGGCCGAATCGTACTTGTTCTTTAAACCACCAACTGCAATGCAAACACCAACAGCATGGAATCGAACTTTCGTTTACTTGCTTCTAAGCCACGCCTTCTGTCCCTAACCAAAAATGTTGGATAGAAGATAAATGTTCAAATAGTTTGAATCAAGCACAGTTTGGCGATGAGGGGGTGATGGATTCTCCTGTTTTCTCCTAATTTTTTTTTTTTTTTTTTTTTTTATATCTTCACACTCACCTCGACTAGGGAACGTAATGCCTTAAACTCCTACTTTAATAATTGTCCCAGTAATGTTGACGCTGAATCCGATTTTATAGGAGAAATAACGAATAGCAGAATATTGTTTAGCTTTACTCTAACTAAAACTATTTACAACGTTACTCCATCAAAAGCGAAAGAAAAAAAAGATTTTTTTTATTGAAATACACTGTTAAATTGATGTTAAATATAGTATTTCCTATTTTGAAAATAATTAAGTTAATGAAAATGTCATAAGCAATATAAGCATCGGTAAAAAATAATTAAAAAAAGTCCTTTTTAGGTTATTAAGTAATATTTCTACTCACTATATATTCCCGACTAGAAGCCGATTCGTGGTTAAGCCGAGTGTGCATTTTTTTTTCCTTCAAAGAATTCACTCAAAGTTCACGACCAGTAAAATGACTTTTTTAAAAATGACAGGCGAAATGACTTTTTTTTCTTTTTTAATGAATGAAAGTCGAATTAAAAAAAAAGCAAAAAGTAAGTTAGAAGAGTAAAGTAGCTTTCCTTTTCCATTGTTTATTTTATTTACGATATCCTAGTAGTACTATGTATTTCTGGTGTACACTTTGATATTTTTTCGTTAGTCTGGGGCACATTTCGCCACCATCAGGTTTTTCGTGTAAGGTTTAATTATTATTAGATAGCCGCGAGAGGCTATCTAATAATAATTAATGGCTAATAATTATGGCTACGACGCAACCAACCAGAAATACGTACAATTTCGAAGATAAAACAATTTATTCTCATAAAACCAGCAACTCATTTCATTTAAAATTAATTTTGTTTAATGTATTTTGGAAACATAAAGTAACGATATAAACATCCGCTATATTAGGCGATTTATCACTTCGTCCAGAAAAATAGAAAAGTACTCACGTTTTTTTTTTTTTTTTTTTTTTTTTTTTTTTTCCGGGGAGGGGAGATGAGAAAATCCGCATATAAAGCGATCCTCTTCATTTTGCTTTAGAAAAAATTCTAACAACTCTCGGCTTATACACTGAAGTATACGAAAAATGAAACAGATTATCTTCTTCCTCCTCGTCAGAGCATGTACTTGTAACGCTTTAGTTACTCAACATTCTAAAAAGAGAATGCTAACGCAACGGATATGACGTGACAGTTGAATTTGATCATGCGTGGCAGGCTTTCTGCCACATGCTATATTGCGTTAAAGATATTACTTACTTGGTATTTCATAAGGAAGTATATATTTTTTTTTCTACATCACACTGTAACGACATTCGCCATAAGACTCTAGCAGCCCAATAACATGTAGTCTCGGTAAAGTTGTCAGAGTTAAAAGGCATAAAATCGAGTGCAGTTCATGTTAAATGTATAAAAGTCCATGGCTTCACCTGACGAGCACAGAAGACAGACATCATGAGTAGCTACACCCATGCAGTGCAAGTGTTTATTGAGAAAATCATATCCTGCCGAGGGTCGGAAATGGGCTGTAAAAACTGCACGGGGCAAGTCCATTGAGATGGGCGAGGAAACAAATATATTCCACGTTTTATCAGTTGAAAGGAGTTTGTTTTAAGGGTCTGTCTATTTTCTTCTTTACTTTAGAACTAAATGGATGAAAGATCAAAGGAAATTGTGGCTGTGGTATCTTACAACCATCTTTGGCCAAGAGGTCGGCTTTTTCATTTCCAGGCACCCCGTAATGGCTGGGAATCCACTGAAAAACAATCTCCCAGTCAGAAGTAATTGCATTGGACAGATTATTTATCTTATCCTCTTCAACAAGATGGCAATCACTAGGTGTGTAGGAGACAGTTGCCAATATTGCAGCTTGGGAGTCAATAAAGATAATTGCTTTATTAAGATTTGTAGTTAGTCCAAGCAGGTTTAAAATGGCATTCCTCATGCCCAAAATCTCAGCATCAAAATTGGAGGCATCAAGACCAAATGCATATGATTCCTCAAAAATCCTTTACAACAGAGACCGGCACCAGTATAGCCGTCACACGTAGAGCCATCGGTGTAAATGGGGATTCATTCAGAACCAGCGTAATTTGTAATAACAACCTCCAAGGAAACGGCCTGAAGAGCATTACAAAGTGTATATATAGTATACTTATTCAGTCGCCACAAGAATATTTCGCAGCCCCCTTTTCAGTGATTATGTTCACTGAAGCTCGAAGTCGACTACTATCTCGTCTTCATTCTAATAGCATGGTTTGTAATGAAAACGATTATGATTGATATCGTTCTATTTAATTATATTATAAAGAACCTGCAAAATTCTTTGTTGAGGTACCTAAGAGTTGATTATAAACCGTCGATTCACGTGAATCTATCCAGTTGCAGTTAAGTGTGGACTCATTTTCTTTAATATGGAATGTGCTTTTTAAACTGAAGGTAAAAGAATCTTATTAGAATTTTGAAGACCCTGAAAATAGTTCTACTTGACTTCCATTGGAATGAACGGATTTTTCAATACTTGCTTCATTTAAAATGATTCATTCAACCATTGTTCTGCTTTTGTTCCACCCTTTAATGATTCCTGAAATGAGGTATTAAAGCTTCCTTCTCTCCGTGTCATTTGTGTAAAACACCGAACTGTGAATCGGAAGAGGGTTTCATTAAAAGGGCCCGTTTAAATGTGTCCGTGCGGGGAAGAGATAGCCCCAAGAAGTATTCGTTCTGATTTCTTAAAAGAGAAAGTTACTTTTAAGCACGTTTGGGCCGTAAACCATCTTCACGCTTTCATGACACCGCGCCCCAAACTCCGAATGCCTGCCAAGTTAGCCATATTTGAGCAGGATGATTTTACTCGGGGCTTCAGCTCCTAGTAAATATGTTCGCCATTAAACAGATTAAAAGGATGCTATAAAATTATTTTTGTCATGAAAAGTATGCGATTCAGAATTTGGCTCATAAATGCAGGTGTTCAGCAGATAGAATTGCAGACAAATTGTAGATAGAAAGATGTCTTTTGCTCTCATTTAATAATGGTGTCAATATAAAAGCACCACACAAAATTGAGTTGGGTGAGTGGTACTAGGGTTCATGTTAATAAATTTTTTAAATTGAATAATCAAGGCTTCTCTTTTACAACATTTTATTGAACATGTTTTAAGACATTAGGTATTATCGATCAATGGGAGAGAACACATTTTTTACAATATTTTTCTGTTTGTCCTCTCAAAGAAGGTAGAATTCAAAGAAAGAACTGAGTAAATTTTTTCGGTTAAGTTCGGTTTGTCGATTTTGGGCTCATTAAACCGGGACCTACAGTTTAACGTGGATTCCGAACAACTCATCAACATCCATGCCCCCGCCAGGATTCAAACCTGAAGCCTGTGATGCCAACGGCCAGAGTGCTAGCCACTTGGCCACCAGGATGCAAATAACTTAGAAAGCCATTGTATTAAACTAACAACCAGCAGTATCACTGATAATCGTTGTATTTGATGTATCAACAGATTCTCAAAATGGATGTGTTTTTCTTTATGCAGTGCCCATGTGACAATATTTCAGCAAAACAAAGGAAAATCTAATTATTCAATCAAAAAGTGATTCCTAATGACTTATAAATAATTATTTACATAGTGACAAAGTGTATTGAAACACCGAAAGAAAAGCAGGTTTTTTTGTACGAAAATGCAGGTCTGATGACTGGGTGGCTATCGCTCTGACGCTCGGTACCACAGGTTTCGGGTTCGACTGCCGGCGGTGTCCTGTGTGTTTGTAGTAGTTCGGAATTCACTTTAAACCGTAGGTCCCCGTCTAATAAGATCGTAGAGCGTTGCAGGGGTAGTGTGACTCGCGTCCGTAGCCTATCTTCAAGCCGCACGTGCCCCCTGGGTAGTGCTCAATAAGTCACAGCGGTGCAGCCCTTGCTTATGGCAAAAAGATGAACTGTCGCTGCATTGCCAGCTGCATTAGAACAGCAACGGAACGAAAAAGATTGAAGCAAGTAAATAATTAATAAAAATTGCTAATTATTAAAAAAAACAATTATTGGCAAAACATTCCCTAACATCAGGACATGAGGATGAAATAATATGAATATCTATAAGAATATACATTGTGTCTAATATACATTTTTATAGACACTTGTATAATAGTTAAAATAATAATTTTAAATTTACGCCTGCATCTTCTTCTTATGTTTAACAATCTACTCTTAAACAGGAAGCGTTAAGGGTTTTTAATAGCTGTAATAAGGCAATTTAAATTCTGTTTGAAGCCCACTCTTTACACTGAAAAACAGAGTGAAGTTATTTTCCATTATAATAGCAGCAATATATTAAAATAAATGGCATTTTCATTTTGAAAGAAAATGCATATTGCCTTCCCTTTTTTCCCCCCTTTTTCATAGCTATCTCTTAATACATTTTGAAACTGTGTTTCCTTTTAAACGTTTTAAATTATAATAAATATTTCTGAAGTTGTTTGTGACGTTTAGTATATAAGTTTAGGAAAAAATATTGAAAGTTTTATTTTTAAGTTAGCCAAATGGATACAATCTTGACTGAAATAAAAATTTATTATTCCCGTATCTATCCTAATTTATTCATTTTTCAACATTTATTTTGTTACTTTTATTTTAAAAAATAAGTTCAGTGATGAAAATATTATTTTCTTAATTCTTATGAATATTTATAAATTTCTAATTTATTCTTTATTCCATTTACACTATTAAATGAATGTTTAATTTCCGTAATAAATTCAGCAATCTTATTAAATTAAAAAAAATTACTTACTTGTCATGAATGCAATGGAGTTTTACTTATTATCAAACTATTTTACACTCTATCTATTGCACGCACATAATTCTGTCATTCAAACTTGAGGAGGCCTGAGGGTCGAGTGGCTAGACCTCTGGTGCTCCGTACTACAGATTTTGGAGTCGAGCCCCGGCGGTGCCATGGATGTTTGTAGGGGTTCGGAATCCATTTTAAACTGTAGGTCCCGGTCTGTTTAGGCCTTGTGTGCACAAGATGACCGTAGTGCGACAAACCAAACCATTCAAAATTGTGAAAAAAAAAATACATTTCCATTTGCTCGTCGCCGATACCACAACGGAAATCTTTATGAAATGAACACAATTTTTCTATTTGTTTTAATGCAAATTACAAGTTAAGAATTATGAAAAAAAAATTATTTGAAGAATGAATTAAATTAAAATGAATTTGAATCGAAATGCATAATATTGTTATAATGAAAAAATAGGAAAGGAAAGAATAGAAGAAAAACGCCCAGCAAAATTCGAAGAAAAAGGAATAAAATATGGAATTTAAAAAGGAAGGGGGGAGGGAATTTTTACAAAAGCCCACTGAATGTTCTGACGGTGATTATTTTCTTGGCAACAATAGAGATGAATCCCATTTTGAAAATTGCCAAATTTAATTCATTCAGGCATTCAAAGAGTTCGGTATCCCAACAAGAGACGTGCCTCGATATACGTCCACTTTAAAGTAAGTCCAAATTGCTATCCTTTTTTGAACGCGAAAAATATTATTTGATTTACGAACCTTTATATGGAATAGGATTTGTGTGTGTCGAAATCCTTGTCAACTGGATGAATATGAAAACCTTCATTGTACCGTCTGAAGGAAGCCCAAACAAGCAGTAATAAAAAAATGTTTGGAATGGCCAGACAATGTATCTTTTGAGGTAACACTCTGGGGAGAGGGCAAAGTTCTTTGGATGGGTTTTTTCAGAACCACTTCAAAGTGCGGTAATACAATTAGTCCAACCCGCCCGAAGGCATACGGAAAGAAATCGGTTCACAATAGCAATCCTGCTAAATTAAAGCAAAATAAAACAAAAGCCTCTAGAGCCAATGGGCTAACAAAAGCATAAAAAAACAAGTAATATAAAAAAAAAATTTTAAGTCAGTTCCTACTTTTTTTTCACTCTATTGCAGAAAGTCCTTTATAAATAATTTTCATTCATTTTTTTTTTAAAGTTTATCTGGCGCCATCTATGGGTAGATCTATGCAACTTAAATCTAATAAAATTAATTAATTAAATTTAATGACTGAATTAATATTTGAAAAAACTGTATTAACATCCAGTGTCATCTACTACAAGTTCAAAGAAATTGTATTTGAACTTGGGTGTATTAATAAAAAGTATTTTATGAAGATTGAAAATTTGAACAAGATATACACAGGGAGAGTGTAAGCGAATAGAAGGAATTGAAATAAATAGATAAATAATAAAAAAAACGGAGGAAAAATTGGCTGGAAGATTGTCCACATCGGCGACCAATTATTTTTTTTTCGCCTTTTATTAAAAAAAAAAATTAAAACTAGAAAAGAATTAAATGAAAAAAAGCGAATAGGAATAAATCCTTTACAATATTAAGATTAAAACTATTAAAATTTGAAGTTAATTTTAATTAATTAATTTTTTTTTTTACAAAATTAAGAAGAAAAAAAAATACTCGACCAAACAGAGAATAGATTACAAAATAAGTGGTTAGTTGGGGATATTTGAAAGAATGTGCTCTAACTTAGTTTTCATAATTTTCTCAATTCTTGTCCTAGCCCTTTTGTTAACCAGAAGTAATAATGAGGAAGAAGTAATGATAGAGTTCAAAGTACGATAAAAGAAACAGAAAAGAGAATATTAAATTTGTCGAATTTCCATTCAAGCAGTTCAACCAATTGCTTTTGTATTGATGTGTTTCAGTATCAAGTAGCGTTTGAATTAGTTTATACAGCCCCATCAATGCCAATAACGACAGACGTTTCGTTCGTGGAAATAGATTCATAATTTTGCCTTTATTTCGGACGGTAAAAATTCATTCAGTATGCATCTTCCAAGAGTCCAAGGATGTGGAACTGTTTAAAGACGTATACCAAAGTATCACTGCATTGAAATAAGTAGCATTTTGGCGCATTACCTTCCAAAGGAAAAGAAAACTCTCTCTCGCCAAGGATACTGACTAGGCTGACTTTATGGCTCTGGATTTGTTAAAAACTCTACTGGGCGATCATTGAGCAGGCCGTCACCCTTTTCAATCTATAAATTTTCGTAAAAAAATCACATGCTAGGGCGAAATGAAAACATTGATTCACAAAGGAGACCGAGGAGGTTGAGCAGCTCTTGCTGGTTTGGCTAGCGTCATCAAGTAGAAAGGAGGATGTCGTACTAAAATATGAATACGAAATTGCTTTTAAATTATTGTTAGTTACTATTTATTAATTACTTATTAAATTGTTTGTATGATTAACTTAGTTTACTTTACTACTAGTTTAACTCGCAACCTTGGAGAAGATTTGGAGCGATATAATGTAGCAAATCGCGCTACCGTTATTTTATGCTCATTCCAATTTTGTGAGAAGCTTGGCCCATTGCGGGGATTAAACTGTATTTTTCCGGATTGTTTAATTCATCGAATTGACTATCTAAAGTGCCTTTGTTCTGTAAAAACATGCAAAGCGTATAAATATAAAAGTATCACTAAGTTGTTGATAATTTTGCTCCTTTAGCCACGAATTGGGTGGTGCGAGCGTTGAATATTGTGAAGGGACTAAAAAAGTAATCGAAAAGCTCGAAACGTCTATTAACTTAGATTGATCAAAAAGGAATGATTCCATCAATCCGTAAACCTTATAAAAGGAGGTTCACACAGCCGAAGTCAGAGGTTTGTTTGCTTTCGTGCAGGGAACTTGGAATGTTTATCTCAGCGATTCATTCAGCAACTGATTTCTTGATGTTTGCTTTTGTCGCGGGCGAGTCTTTGATAAAATTCCTTTTTTTAAAAGTTATTGTGTTTTACTTTGTTTAAAATTCCTCTCTCTTCCTCTCTTTGTTTAAAATTTAAAATCTCAATTATTGTGATGAAAACTTGATATCAACAATCTTCGTTCTATCCCCCCCCCCCCCACCAGATTTTCTTTCTGGGGGAAGCAGACGATACTACTTATTGGGACAATCTGTTTCCAACGCTGCAGTTGTTATAATCGCTATTTGTTACAATATAAACTTCTTCAAAATTGTATTCCCGACGCTAGGAGGTAGCAACAAGAGAATTCTATCACCGAATAACAACCCTTTTTTCTTTAGGCAAGTGATTCCAGTAAATCCAGCTCATGCTATAACGTTGAAAATCATGTTTGTAAAGTATGGAGGAAATGGGTTTAAAAACTGGGTTGCGTAGATGACATTTTAGAAATGAATGTTTATGGAGCTGCGAGAACTCAAAAATAATGGCGCAACAAACATGGCGTGCATATCCAAACGATTTATGGGAGTAGGAGTCATTCTTAAGAGTTATTTATAAAAACAGGGAGTCTGCTATAAGGTTGGTAATGTCTGTATTTTTCGAAGAATATCTCTGGTAGTATGTTGTTTATATATAGAATTTATAGAAATTCTTGCTCTTTGTCAAAAGGATACAAAAAAAGAGAATGATCGTTGATATTTTATATTCTCCAATAAAGTAAAGTCGATATATGTGTTGTTTAACATTAATGAAATAAAGCTTTTTAATATAAATAGGATGGCTGTTTTTTAAATTATGCAATTTTTATTTCTGATTTCATCTTTTTAAAATCCCCCTTAGCTTTTTTAATAAACTGCTTATATTTATCGTCACATTTAGGTCTATTTTATAATTTTCAAAAATAAGTATTCTAAATAAGGAAATATTAACATAAACACAATGTTGCTTTTGTTTTAAGAATTTTTTTTTTAGTGAGACAAAATTAATTTGTCAAGTAAAAACAGTGCATGTAAAGGATTTGTTGGATGACAAATCCTGCATTAAATAAAACAAGAGTTTCTGTCGAGTCGAACATGAAATGTATCTCTTTAAATATTGCAATTAAAGAAATTTTTCTGCTGGAAATCAACTCAGTTTTAACTCATGTAAAAAAAAAAGGTTTTGCATATTAAATAAATTATTCTTCCTGGTTTTAAACCGCTATGAGGCATGTTTTTATATTTCATTTTTATATTACCTTAACAATTTCTCTAAAATGTGTGTTACTGTGAAAAAATATTTATTCATAATATTTTTCGAAACACTTTTCCATTTTGCCAGCAAGCACATTTTAAAATTAAATTGCTATTCATTAACTAAATTACTATAAAAAAACCAAAAGATTCGATAAAACAATGAAATGATGGTTTACAGTTTATAATAAACTTAAGGAAGAAAACACATAAATTACGCAACTCCTTTTATTTGAACCAATAAAAATCGTTTGATGTGGGACATCCATCAACCCTCGGCACATTTCGAGTTGAGTTGGAGAAGTGCTTCCCATTGAGTCGCCTCATTACATAATAGTCACGTCCCAAACAAGAAAAAAAAAAGACCTGCAAAGTGATTTGTTGGCGCTTATAACAAAAGCAGAGTTGGCAACAGATTATCCCAATAAGTATCGTCTGCTCGTCTCGGAAAGAAAATCTGGCAACAGAATGAAAATTGTTTCTCGATGGAATATGATTCCGGAACTGTGATCTTTGGATTTGATGGCGGCAAAACCGAATGAAAGCTCGTAAAATAAATGCGGATCATTTTTTTTTTCTTTCTTTCTTTGGTATTGGAGGAAAATGTTAAACGGCGACATCGATAAATGGAGTCGAATATCTGCAGAGTGCATTGTTCCAACCTGCGCATGATAGCGGTTGTATTTCTGGAATTGATTCTGTTTCAGGGAATTGATTTAGTTTAGTAAAAGCTACATATATAGTGAGAAGATGGTATTCCGCAGGAACCATTTTATCAATGTATGAATGTTTTGAAGCACACAAGGTAACTAACAAAAATATTTGGCATGCATTCTCTGCAAAAAAAAAATATGCTATAAATTTTTATTTGCCACTGTTACATATGACAGGAGCAAAATAAAACTTTTAAACTTTTCTCAACACTGATTTCAGAAGAAGAAACTTATTAAAACTTTTATATTTTTTACCCTCTATTAACCCATGCACATGGTACCTTTTATGTGCATGCATTATGAAGTCAACAAATCATCATCAAGACTGATTTGAAAAGCCACAATTTCATAAGAAAATAAAAATTACATCGTATATAATTTAAAATAAAATATTTCTTTAAAAATACCTTATAAATTTTTCAATATTTTGAACACTGACTAATAAATTTATTCTAAAATTGTGTCTTTACTGCAAGCATACAGAAATTCATGTCCCATTTAATTTCTGAGGATATAGTTAATCCAATATCTTTTTTTATTCAGAGTTTTTTGGAATGATAAACTTGTTTTCTCCCTACTTTTATATTTTTCTGTATCATGAAATCGATAGTGGTATCAAAAGTAGTAATAAATCATTAATGTTTATAAAATCAAGAATTTAACCTCTCACACACAATAGCTCACCTAAAATCATTGTCTGGAATCAATTAAGAAACTTATAGCACTAAAGCAATAAAATGATTCTTAGAAAACGACGCCACAAGTTTAATCCATCACAGCTAAGATCCTTTATTGACTGTAGTAACAAAAAAGTGCTATTTACCAAATCTTTATTTTCTGTTTAATATCAGGATCAGACATTGGAAATTGTATCATTATGGGAAACAATAGCTTTCTTTCTTATATATTGGACAAGATTTGTGTTTTCTTGATTACTATCAATACTATTTTCACCGTAAAATTAATTATTAATTCGATTATAACAAACACATTTTATTGATTACTCACACGTATTTTTATTCATTATTATTATATGTTACTTTATTTAAAAATTATAAAAATAGCAGTTTTTGTATTTCATTTGTAAATCATCTTCCATTTGGAGTATCATCATTATCGAGAACATGCTGATATTCTTTCCGATTCCTTTACTTTCGAATTATACCGGCGCCTTAATTGCAGCCAAAAAGAATTTTTCGCTTCAGCTTTGAGGAACACATCAAAGTGTTTCGGGCCGAACGCTTTGCCCCCTCATGCATGCTGTTCCAAAACTTCCAAGATTAGTTTAATCGTTATTGGACTCGAAGCAAGGATATCTTGAAAGGCAGAACAATAACCCAAATCGATATAGTAATTTGACTGAGCTGCTTTGGAGAATAGATTCAACTGATTCATTTCAGCTAGGAATAATCAAACAGACGTTTGATGAATAACCGCAAAGTGTATTGTATACCTCGCATGCGTTAAAGCTATAACATGTAGACATTTCAATGTATTTAATTGCTTTCTCATTGTATTCTGCCCTGTTGGAAAGCTGTTCAAATTAATATCTTAATAAATTATGTGTATAGATTAATTCCTCAGCACTAAATGAAAGCAAACCGTCGATGGATATCCTGTCCTTCCACTACTTATTACATATTATTAATATCAATATCTGGAATTAGCTACGAATCTGACAACATTAAGCCATTAAGAGGATTCCTAGACAATGGCGTGACAATTTCACCCAATCACAGCTAATATCATAAATTGGTTGAAGTAAAAAGAAAAATGTCTATTTACCAAATCTTCCAATTGAGTTTAACGTTATTTGGATATTAATGTTAATCAATGAACTAATACAGAAATAATACGCTCATAGAACTATGTTATAAAGTATGACTCTATTACAGTCCTACTTTTTAATACAGTCCTAGTCCATTACATAGCGTCCCATTACTAAAGAAAGAATGTTCAGATCGCAGCAGCGGCCTGCGCTGTTTTAGAAACGCTACACAGCGTCCAGAATAAACAGTCGTGAATCGTTCGTTTATTTCCTCCAATGCAAATGTCGGATAATTGACCACGCAAATCCTCTACGTAGGCATCCACCATCTTGCCAGTAACTGCAACTGTGGGCCACCGAAGAAGTATGGCTGTTATAAAATGGCCAACAATTCAGCTCGTCCAGGCTCAGTGAGAGCAAATGCCCTCATTGGAAGGCAAAAATATCGATAACTATTTTGTGTCGCTCCGGTGTGATTTACAGATGCTTATTCATCTCCGGAGTTCTCATTACTTTCTGGTTTCTTTCTCCCCCATTTTCTATTTGCTGACATAATGAGGGGTATTGCCACAGAATGGGCTTTCTTTATTCCGGTTGCTTTTGAATCGCATGTTCCATTTGTACAGAAATCCTCCACGTGCATTCAAAAAACAATTTTTGTTTATAAATTTAAGGAAAACAATAAATGAACATTCATTTTCACCTCCACGTTCTGTTCTATATTATTCAAATATTTTTATAAAAAAATTTAAATAAAAATAATAAATATTTACTTATAATTATATTTATATATAATTCTTATTTGGATAATAATAGAAAACATAAAAAAAAAAAAAAAAAAAAAAAAAAAATGTATAACTTTTAAAATATTGACGTTCGTAAAGAAGCCAATATAAGACAAGTATTTATGGATTTATGATATATATGTATTCCGTTTTTTATTCGTCTATACTTTAATATGTTGGCACAGATGGGTGCCTCTATTTCAGGAATACAAAGGTAGTTAAAAACATTTTTAATTTGCTGGATATGATTATTTTTTATTAATTTCTTCTATTTTTACCATCTTCAAAATGATAAAGTTATTGAATGTATGTGTGTGTGTGTATATATATATATATATGTGTGTGTGTATGTATATATATATATATATATATATATTGCATATAAGTTATTTTTGATATCCCCTTTATTTTATTCATCTTTTTCCTAAGACGTTGCCATAATTCTTTCATAGACAAGACAACCATTTTTATCGAGTTGTCCTATAAAGTTTTTTTCCTGCTATCTGATGCATTCTTTTTTCAACTTGACGAATTCTATTGTGTAACCCGAAACTGTAACGGTGCAGACGCATGGAAGGATCGAAGTCAATGGGGGTGTGGGGTGATATATCGTTTAAAAATATGACAGAAGGGCCATCGAACTCGCAGAAACATTCCAAAAAAATTATTCCATAGGCAAAAAGAAAGCGGCACACGCTTCAAGAAAGTATCCGAAATAAATCCGTCATTTCTGACAACCGAAGTAATTCCCGAGTTTTGTAGTTGCCGAAATCTGACAAAGACGGGCGTCGAGTGTGTTTATTCTGAGAACATCCCCTCCCCCCCACTCCCCTTTCGACTGCACCCGTCATCAAGGAAAGGTTTGTTCAACCGCTGGGGGATTCTTTCCATACGGAAAGGGGGAGGGGGTTGTCATGGGCAAAATATGCGATTTCATTATTTTTTTAATGCTTATTGCAATAGATGGAATAATCCATATTAAGGAAACAAATGCTTGCGAGCAGAAAAAACGGGGTCTGGAATCGGTACAAAAAATCAACATTCGACTCTTTTATAAAAATAATTGTGATTCTTTCAAGCTTCACAGAATGAATGCTAAAATTAAATTTTGGGGAAATCATTTAATTATTATCCTTCAATAATGCAACCATCAGGAAAGACAGTGACTGCTTTAGCAGCAAGCCCAGCCAGTGCTGAGAGATTTTTTCCCAGCACTGAGCTTTATAAAAAACTGTCTCGAATCCACAATGAAAGAAGATCTTGTGGAAGCTATTCTGTTACTAAGAAAAAAAAAGATTTCATGCATTACAAATAGAGCTCGGTAAAAATTTATAATTTTGATAAAAATCTCTATGGTAAAATTGTACAATGTACCATATGGTAGAAACGTACAATTTTCTTTTCTTTGCCCTCAGCTATTCTGCTGTAATATCTGTTAATTTTGTACTGTTATTTTTATATTTTCTTATAAGCAAAGTTAGATAACAATTTATTACAAATGTTACGCCTTTAAAGTTGTAAAAAAATAAGCTTATGCAAAAAAAACTAT
Organism: Caerostris darwini; assembly: GCA_021605075.1. Lineage (NCBI taxonomy): Eukaryota > Metazoa > Arthropoda > Arachnida > Araneae > Araneidae > Caerostris > Caerostris darwini. Next base: position 119,013 of record BPLQ01010363.1, read on the forward strand.
ATATATATGTCTGAATTCATTAAAAGTCATTGGATTTATTTCAAACATTCTTCAAAATCCGTTAGTAAAAATCATAATTAAACATTTTAATCACAGAGGTGCTCTATTTGTAACACATTAAATATTTTTGTTCTTAATAATTCTTTTATAAATTCATTCACTGTTAATCTAAGTAGTAGTAGATTCAATACAGGATAATTAGTAGAATACGGTAAAGAGTCAGGAGTCTGTATAAAAAATTCAACTCGGGAATCAAACATTTTTTGGCCTGCTCCCTGCTGTAGAGTTATATTACTAACAAAAAAAAGACTAATGGGACAAAATTTTCAATTTCAAAATAATGATCAAATCATACCCGAAATCTCTCATCGCGTTTTCCTCAATGGATCATTCTTACACCGCGATATCTCCCCTCCCCTCTTTTGGCCCGTTAGATTCGCATTCACTCCACAAGTGTGTTATTTTAGAAAAACTACACACACATGAAGTTAGGAAAGTGAAATAAAAAAATTTATTGACGTGATTAATGCAGATTATACAGAAATAATACTAGTTACAAAATTTAATACCCTGGACATGAAACAGTTAAGTTAATATCAATAAAACATGTTAATCAATCACATACAAGTGGAATTATGCAGATAAATTTACGATTAAAATTATATAGGTATATTTGTTGCAATCTTGTAGGACAATACATTCAGTGCATTCAATCATTCAATATCAAATTAGCCTTTTCAACTTTCTATGAACACGCTGCTACCATCCATAATGCAACGCCAAGAAGGACAAGAGACAGCAAAGCCAAATCTATTTCAAATGATATCAGTATTAATTGGTTTGACGTAAGGCCTTCTTTGAGGTGACAAAGGCTAGAAAATCAGTTGTGCATCCACGGCTGCCAAGAGCCGCCTCTACACGCCACCGCATTCAGTGAAAGGATGTGTTGGTGGGGAATGGCATCCCATGCTGCCTCCACACGCAGCAAAAGTTCTTCTGATGTGCCCACGGGTACTACATGCTACGCTAGACATTATCGAATCATTGACCATATATGTTCAAAGAATAAAGGGCTAAGAATAAAGCTTGAACATTGGGTGCAACGTGCAGTCGCGCATTATCCTGCTGAAAAGTGGCCACAGGTAAGGAGGAGAGGGTATAAAACCACAGAGATATAACTTTAGTTAAGATTATCGCTAATGCGTACTATGGGAGGGCGGAAGTGGGATCCAAAGTCATCACACCCAACACCAGGTGCAGAAAAAGTATGATGACTGCTAACACGACAGTTCGGCAACATCTCTCAACGTTGTCTCCAAACTCTAATCCGACCACTGTTGTACTGCAGTCTGAGGCGTTTTCGTCCAGAAACACAATGTCATGTCATTCGGATGTCCATCTCCTAAGTGCTGTTCAGTGCACCATTTCAAACACCTGTGGTTTAAAGTTAATTGTAAACGAAACAATACAATGCCCAGCAGACAGCCCACTACATTGTAAATGACGTTGAATTATCCATGAGGACATTGACTGTTGTGTTACAGACTGTATTGCTGTGATAGGGTTGCGGATGTAGCAGTGCGCTCCATGCCATGCATACATTAGACCTTTCATATCGTGGAGTGTTACAAAGTGACGGTTGGAACCGCTCCTATCGGTCAGTCACTCCTTCTTGCATGCCACCGATTCCATATTTGCTTGAATGTTGCTTGGGTACGTCCGACACGATGATCGATTTCTCAAAAGGATCATACACATTCTCTGTATGCAACGATTCTGCCTCGATCGAACTCAGAAACGTGCTCTAATTTTTCTACAGGGCATACAAAAGCTGCGCCCACCAAAAAAATTGCATGAGAGAAGGATTGGCGTTTCTCAAAACCCCCAATCTTTCCTCACCTTATATACCGATTGTAAGGGGCACTACAGTCGCCCATGCGTGCACTGAAATCATGATCATTTGCATATTCCATGAGGAATGGACACATGATGCAGATTTCATGCTGTTCGGAGGCTTCCTTCAGGGCGTTGTATTTCGGATGGCCAGCTGCGTATATTGACACACTTAATTCGTTCTTTTTCTGGGATAAAGTTCTTAATCCAACAAGCTGAAAAGGTTCTTTGATGATGTAGGCGGTTTATAGTCACTGCACATTGTGTTGAACCAGGCCATCATCACTATGTTAGTGATCACAGCACTGTAGGATCAGCGTGGGACTAGATAAATTGAAGGAGATTTCATTTGACGCTCAGCAGCACTTCCTCTTTCTTTCGCTAGTTGAGTGGTGCTTTTGGCACATTACAGGGAGGAAAAAAAATTTATGGTCTCTCTGCTCTCTATTGACTTCTTTTCATTAGTCTCTACCTCCTTTTATTTTGAAATTCCTCTTTTCATATTAAGAAGGCTTCAATACATATTTTTTTCTTTTTATGATTATGGGTCCCATCTTATTTACGCCTTTAATTCCCCCTGCATCTCTATTGACCAAGGTGGGAAGAATTACCATTTGGGCACTTGTAATTGACCTTCGTTCATCTGAAGCCTTTTTCCGGTGGTATCCCTTAGAACTCAAGAATCCTATCAAATAGCATCCAAGAATTCTATCCAAACAAGGTTACTAATTCTTGAGCATTAGAAATTTGGCACAAATGAAATGGATTCTGAGAATCATGTATGAAAAATTTACAATAAAACGAGCTGCTAATAAGCAAAAATTGTTTCCTTTTGAAATCATTTTAGTAGAATAATCATTATATGAATTTAATTTCGGTTGAATGGATATACTTTTTCATAAAGAAATGAACTGTCCACTGCAGTCATATAGATTTTCAAACCATTATTAGATTATTATTCAGATTAAAATTTAAGCTTTTAGAACAAGGGTATCGAGATATCGATTTCATTTATATATAAAAAAATAATGAGAAATATACTGTATAGTAAAAAATATATAATATATTTTTAAAGAATTTACAGAGAACCTATAAATAATCTATACATTTGATGCTAAACTAAAATACATGAAAATTTTATGCCAAATTGATTTAATATGGAGTTCAAAGTATCGTTTAATATTTGGTTTTAGTACGTAGTTCATTTTTTGTAGGAACACAGAAGTGCAAGTAGAATTAAAAAATCGATTCCTTTAATGATTTTTTTTTTCAATATTTATGCCTGGGAATTCTATTTATAGAAAGAAGTATATGGATGAAAACCTTGTGGATGAAGATAGGATTGGGATTTGGGATTGGGAAGAAATTCGGGATCCAATTTGATTTGCCGAATGAATAAAACGAATTAAAAAGGTACAAAGATTTTGAGCGAGTCCAGAGAGCATGATAAATGGTGAATGCTATTTATTCTTCCCCGGGAGCATTGTTTGGGAAGATTATAATTTGAATTGTATACATAAAATAGTGCAAAAGAATGGACAGCACAAAGTCTTCTGGCAAAAATTATCAGAATTTTAAATGTAATTTAAACGAATTGCACAGTTGTTTACACTTTTTTCATTTTCATTTAATATCTTCTTTAAAGAAGCTTGTTTAGAACGATTTATCACTTTGAGTGGCCTCATTTTTCTCACATTCTAATCTCTCCAAAACCAACGCAAAACTCAATGTCTGTGCAATGTTCGTCTGATTTGTATCTATAAAACAAAAGAAAACAGTTTACAACATCATCGCATAACCATAGAATCTAATTCAATTACAATGCGTCTGTTAAATAAAAGTTGTGAATGCTGCAAAATCGTACTTTACACGCGGGTATCTTTTTTCTTTTATGTCTGCCTTTTCCATTTCAATTTTTATTATTATTATTATTTCATTATTTTAGACCTTCCATTTATTTTATACACCTTTATTATGGCAGTAAAGTCAGCGATAAGTTAAAATGCATACAAATACAATGAATGTTGGTAGATATTTAAATTGTAGATTTTATTGTAAATAAACATTCATGAAATTTTTATCAAATTGCAAATGCATATACTCGTAGTTTTATAAAAAAAATTCATGTTCACTGTGTTCAATTAAGTTCTGTGAGAAAAAAAAACAATTTCTCAATTGCATCAAATTATTTGAGGACCCTTGCTGCAAATTGTCCTATTTATAAGTTTCATTAATATGTAAACAATTTCAGTGATTGTGATAAAATACTTCAGCGTCTCGCATGGGCACTGAAGTGGTCGGATAGCAATATTCAAGTTTTATTCTGCATGGCATTTGTCTTTACGGGGAAGTTATTTTTTCCTTTACCTGCCAATAGTTGTTTGATATATACTGACTGAAACATAACATCGTCCATTACAGTCACTGCTTTCAGAGACGAGGAGTCTGTGTGTAGAGCATCTCGCATCGATAGTAGGCTGCCTAGTCGGAGTTTTCCGGGTTTCTTCCCATACACACATAAAAGCGAGGCAGCCACCTCTCCCGGAAGGCACTATCCTCCCCTCGTTTCTCAATATGCCCCATCAATGCCAACCCTCTCCCCCAAACCCCTTTCTAATTCGTAGTGAGCTGTGCATGAGTGCAGAACATTCCACCCAATTATTCTGAAGGAGCTCATCGGAATCGACTATGACAACAGTTTAAGAAGTCGAATGACAAAATATGATAGATAAAATTATACAGAAAATGGGTCTTCTTACAAATGGGAAATTCGATGATTTCTATGATAATTGATTCGCTCCTTTAGCTGTTGAGTTTCAATGCGTAAACGAGAGAAGCTTCCTTTGCGTACTCTCTTCTCGAAGTTCTTGCCTTTGGTACCACAGGCTTCAGGTTCGAATTCTAGCGGTGGCATGGATGTTTGTGAGGGGTTCGGAATTCACTTTAAACTGTAGATCCCGATCTAATGAGCCTAAAGTGTGCACAAGATGATAGTAGAGCGACAAACCGTCTTGCTTCATCACGCGCATGCATTTGTTTGAATTCTTTCGCAATGAACTGAAGCTGCAGACTCCCTTCATGCTGTCACTGATTTCGCATAAGAACATTAATGCTCCATTTAAAAACCACTTTGTCACTTTGCAACTTTGCCACTTTTTACCACTTTGTCAAATTCAGCAATGATTTTCTTGCACCTTAGATCGTTACATAATCCACTCTTTAAACCAAAAATTAAAAAACAAATCATCTCATCTGTTTCATTCCAATATAAAACATGAATGGCTGTTCTGATATTCTAGCAATTCACAGACATTTCATTCACATCTTCCTTGAATAGTGCCTCTCAAAAATGCAAGCACTCGCTATTTTTATGATGAAATTTCTTAATTAAATTACCTTAAAGGATATTAGATTCCTTATTGAGTGAATAGCTGTAAAGACACTCACTCTTTTGCATATTTCATTTACATCCGAAGAATAACACATCCGTTATTCGAAAACACTGACAAAACTCGCCGCAATTTCGCGAAACTCATTTCCTGGTCGATGAAGTGTATTGTTCAGAAATTTAATTAAGCGAACCTTTTTCAATCCACGGATGAATTCCTCGGAGTCATGATTGTAATCCTTATTTTAAACTAAGTAAATTAACTTAAAAATTCTTTCAAGTGCACTTCATATTTATTGCATGTAATATTTTTATCGCTTTTCTCAAAAACTTTCATCGTTTAATCTTTGTTTTTCGCTCCCAACACTTAACGAGGGCGCGTCGCTTACGAGCACCGACGTATTTGATTATTGAACATTATCTTTTCATTTCTCAAAGAATTTTTATGATCAAATATTGGTTTATTAATCCATTATAAAGCAATGATTTACAGAATTAAAGAGTTACTTCAGTGTTTCGAAAATGAAGTGAAAAATTCTTTATAGTAACTCAGCTGTACTAAATATTGTTTAAAAGTTTCGGGATTAAGTGGACATTTATTGCTTTTTGTGATGTGATAAAATATATTCAGATATTTTATTTTACATAAATAATAATATACATCTTTATTACACTCTTTAAATAGAATTTATCTGCATTGAAGTGTACATCTATCAAACGCGTGATCTGATAAAGTTTCATGCCTTTAGAATAAAGAGAAGAGGAATTATTTTTAAAAAAATGTGCTTCAAATATTATTCATCCATTTAAAGATCAATAAAAAATTAATAACTGTAAAGTTTTAAATCAAAGGGGAACTCGGACCATTTTCATGGACCATTATCGTCGTAAAACGATTAACCTAGGGCTTCCCAAACTTATCCAAGTTATAGCAATCTTAGGCGAATTCAAATTTTCTCACGGCAACCTCGCCGTACTACTCTATCTATCTGTGATACATTATTATACATGTGCTAGTAAGCCCATATGAAGCCTTCTCTGTATGAAACGTTAGATTTATGTGTAAAAATGATGATGGTAAAACAAGCGTCTTAGAAAAGCATTGATACAAAAATTCAGTGTATCTGGAATCATGTTGTTGGCTTGCTTTCTATCGCCCATCCCCAACTTTTATGTGTGTTTATTAAATGCAAATTATTTATAAATTGCAAAATGTTTATTAAATGCAACAGTATTGAATGGGGTACGAAAATTAGGGAACTGCTTTTGGATGAAATATGTATACATTTTTTTCGTTTTCGTAGCGATATATTGAAAATCATGGGAGCCTCGAGGAACTAAAGGGTGTTGCGGCACACTATACCCCGCAATACCCCGGGACTAAACTATTCGCGTATCAGTTGACGATGGCGAAGTATGTTGCAGAGAGCCTTCAACGTCTACCAATTTATGACACTCATTAAGCAAAGGTGGGACTCAAATCCGTAACCTTTTCTTTCGAAACACGATGTCATAAGCTGCTTTCGTTCTAAATCTTAAATCCTTACCATCAAAATGAATCCGCTGCCATTTAGAGGCAGACTCTTGGTACAAAATAGGTAGCATAACCTGAACCAAGTTTGAACTTGTGGTGTCTTTGCAATTTCGAACATTAATGAATACCCCTGGTTTTGAGTCTGGGAATTGGCCAAACATTTTTTTTTTTAAACTTGCTGATTTATCGCACCCATATCCGCCAAAGACAGTTGAAATGTTCGAACCAAATTCCCTTATATTGGAAATCCGACGTGCTCTATACCCTGATGATTTTGTTTTGTCCATCTCGAATGGTTAAATTGTATTTAAAGTACAAATTGTTTTAATTTCTTTGATATCAGGACCAAAACGCTTTCCTAATTTTACCGCCCGAAACCGAATCCTCCGGGCCCTGACGGGCTTTTAACTGCAGCGGAAACTTTCCCGCCGTTACTTTCGATCTACGACGACGTGTCAACATTATACGGTGAATAAGATAATCGGTGGGGCTTCCGCTGCAGGAAGTTCAAAAACATCAGCTGACCTCGCCTCCATAAATCTCGGCCGCTTTAATCAGCGACGGCGACTAATAAGTGGCGAAGATGGCGACGCTCTTGGCGTTCGAAGCATCCGAGACGATAATGCCCCGAACGGCGGCTCGTTAAAAGCGCCAATTAGGCCTCCCTAATCAGTGGAAGGTAATTAACGGTGGAGCAACGTCCTCGCAGTGGACCCTCTTCGATTACTCCTACACCTGCTGCTGCTTCTGCTGCTTGCTGTGGGTCGGATGCGAAAACTTAATTATGTGAAAGTCAATTCCTCCGGTTCGCGGAAATCCCTGGGGAGGAGGACTTTGCAGGATGCATGAAATTGGGCGAGATAAAAAAACATGTATTCATTCACTTTGTTTTTCATCTGCTCCCAGCAATACTTATAACAAGTTGCTACAGCATTGTGATTGCATCTGTGGATTTTCAACAAATAAGATCATGCGATTGCCACACAAACTCCGTTGCTGCACCTCGAGATAGGTCTCTAAAACTCCTATCAGATGACCTTATTTCGTTACTCTCGGCATAAAGCAAATATTCAAACAGTAAATAGACGATGTATATCCCCTTCTACGAACTTATAGCTGCATGATGGCTAGAGCTCTGGCATTTGGTACCACAGGCTTCAGGTTTGAATCCTGGCCGCGGCATGGTTGTTTTGTTAGTAGTTCGGAATCCACGTTAAACTTACGTTCCGGTCTGTTTTACCTTCGTGTGTACAAAATGACCATAGAGTGACGAACCAAACCAAACCAATCTACGAACTTGTATGTGCTGATGAAAAGCATACAACCGCAAATCGTGGTGTCCTTATGGATTCCAGCGAAATGGGTGATAGAATGGTTCATACAAATGAGCTTCGGGGGATAAATTTGGATGAATACTCAGCAATGAATTTGTTTCTCGACTAGCAATGGCAGTTCGCTGAAAGTAAAAGAAGGCCATCTGATAAGGCCTTATCAGACTTTTACATATCTTGATAAGCGAGCAAGCTCATCAAGAGAATTACCAATTTATTCGTGTTGAGCTGATAGCGTTTTCGTGATCTTCGTTTCTTTTTTAAAGTTTTCGAGAAAGATCGATAACCAGTATCATACAAATGCTTGCTAAATTGTCCTCAAATGTGTCAACAAGATCGCCAACTTGGTGTTATCATTAGTCTTGCTCTATACACTGCATATCTAGTATTTCTTTGCATATCAAAAACTCTTCACACAATAATTCGAATATAGTAAACAATTAATAATTATAAAAAAATCTAAATAAACTAAAAATAAGCAATTATTTACGTATTTACCAGGCATGATTATGATGCGAATTCAAATGCGAGGAAGAAGATCAATAAACCACAAACCTGTCTGTATAAGTTGCCATGAAATGGACGATAGAATGCATCATGCAATTGGGTTTCAGAGTATAAATGCTGAAAGAGTGTCCAACGATGAACTGGTCATTTGAAAGGAAATGGCAATTTGGTTCATGCTGAAGCCCGAAATAAGCCCAACTTGTAAGGCTTTTACACCAACAGTACTTTAAAAGGTATATGCCCCAACACTTGAATGCTACAGAAATACACAGAAAACTAATTAGTATCTAATTCCACAGTCAATTATGTGCCTTCATTTGTGAACTTAATATCTGTACTTGTGGATGATTCGTAGCTTAAGAGTATGGTAAGATACGAATTAATCTTACAGGATATTGCTTAAATCAGGAATTCTTAGCCCCTTTTTTTCCCTTTAATAATTTTTGGCAGAGAGAGAAAGAAAGGCCAAAAATAGCCGTTTTGTCTGAAAAAGAAATGCTAAGAATAGCCATTTTGTCTGACAGAGAAAGACCACGCAATCCTTCACAATACTTTTTTAATGCATAGAGGTTATAGTTGTAGGTTTACAGAGTATCTGGTAGTGTGCCTTGTAATGCAAGTCTTTATTATAATTATTTTTATTTATATAAAAAGTTTTGTAAAAATTGTGAAAAACAGAAAATGTTCATCACAGAGGGAGGGGAAGAAAGAAGGCAGTTGTATCACTGACAAGCAAGCAAAGCTGCTTGAAAGGTGTATAAAGTAAAAAGAAAGTAAATTAAGTTTTATTAAAATCAATTAACAAAAAACGTGATACTATAATAATACGCATGCTGTTTTATTTCCGGGAACATTATAAAGCACTGTATATTTCAAATTTAATTGCTAAGAACTGCTAATGTTGCTGATAATGAGATCTATGTGACAGGAATATTTCTATTGATAACCAGAAATACAACTGACTTACTGCCTACTTTCCCACGATAAACGTTAGATCTGAACACAAATCAGTGAAAATATAGATGACGGTTTTTCTTCTCTTCCAAATCATGGATTCGCGTTTAAAAGCTATGTGTTAGATTGTTTTCAAATCCTTTCTTAATATTACCTCATATTATTATGTTCATAAGAGAAGGCATTAATAGAGCCACGTTGACTGGCGAGAACTTTGTGCTTAGCATCTCCACTCCTACAAAAGCAGAGCATTGAATAAGACAAAACTTATGCGTTTTAAAATCTACTAACATACAATTAACATGTATACGTTGCCACGTTGATTTTCAATCAAAATGCAAGCCTGTACTCCGATTTCAAACGGCGCGGGTTTTAAAAAAGAGATTTAATAACATTTTCCTTGTGAAGACCAGATCTTACTAGTACATAATTAGTTATTCATTCCTTCTCAGTCTGCTGCATTAACTAATCTAGGAATTATGTGCAATCTGTTCAAAGTAAAGAGAACCGTCTGTTTTCGCGGCAGTCGTGAGAATAGAAGTGAGACGATTTATTTTGATTCTTTCTTCTTATTTCCAGCTGATTTCTGCTGCTCGACCATTTTTTTTTTTTTTTTACTCGTTGTTCTAAAATAAATAACAAAAAATTTTCTTTTAGATACGTAAGTGAACAAAACAAAATGAAATTTTTTTAAAAATAATTTTGATAGAAAAAATTCTTTTACTCTGCTGTATAAAAACAATATACTACATTACAGAAATATAAGTAAATTTGCAAAATGTTTTTTTTCCTTTGATTTGTATTAAATAAACAAATACAAATCAAAGGAAAAAAAATCTAGGTCAGCGTTAAAGTATTATGAAGAATATCGAAAAAAAAAAATTCCCATCTCATAAAGTCATTGAAATAGTGGAACGATTTCCTATAAGACTTCACGATACTATACGCAGAAACTTTTCTTTTTTATTTTTACAAACTTAAATAGTTTTTTTTTCTCCTCATTCCAATGAAAAGTTTTCATTTCGAGTGCAACATTAGTGTCAACATAATCTTGCACTGGATACGACTTGGTATATAATATGGTAGTCAATGCGATATGACTTCTTCAAATCTACAATCCATAACCTTTCGGGCCGATACTTTTTATGACATCCTCATCCACTCCTCCGAGCTATGTACACAGGAGGAGAAGGAAGAAAAAATCAGAATCGTTTACTTAGTATTTTATGCCAGATTGAGATGTTTTCCTTCTTCGTTCTGGTTGGGAGATACCGAGTCCCTTCTGTTGGATGAGAGCGAATTCTTTATCAGTTCCGTGACATAACCTCTCCAGCAAGCGAAGGGGACAAAGTGTTTAAGCCCCATCATTCTGGACGCTGCATTATACATTAGATAAACTTCTTCGGAGTGGAGTCCATTTCGTTTTACCCCCGTCCAAATGGACCATGAAAATATGGAACCATTACGTACGCCATCTTTACTGCAGGCCATGGAAAGTGATGGCAGAGATCTCGTTTCGGTCCGATCGCTTTTATGGCGTCGTTGTACATCGACTTGTTGATTTCGCCCTCGGTTTGTGATTTGGCTTTAGTGCAGTGATTGGAAGTTGTAACACAAGTTGCGTTCGTCAAGGGAACTGTGAAGAGTGCGATTGAGCATTGCGAAAATGAATCAAGTAACCTATCAAAACACGCTGCATAAGAATGTCTGCCTGATTTCAATGAGACGGTTTATTTGAAAAGAACTCAAAAAGATTATAATAAACAAGGGATAACAAGGGCCTGGATAAACAAGGGATATTCATATTTGTTCGAAATTTCAAAGACATCAAAAGTTCAAACTTGGTTAAGGTTATGCCCTCTATTTTGTACGAGCCTGATGGCCGAGTGGATAGCGCTCTGGCACTCGATACCACGGGTCTCGGGTTCGAGTCCCGGCGGAGACATGGATGATTGCGAGTGGTTTGGAATCCACTTTATACCGTAAGTCCCGGTCTCATAAGATCGTAGAGTGTTATGGGGGTAGTGTGACTCGCGTCTGTAGCCTATCTTCCAGCGACACGTGCCCCCTGGGTAGTGCTCAATGAATGACAGCGGTGCAGCCCTTGCTTAGGGCATAAAGATGAACTGTCTCCGTATTGCCAGCTGAATTAGAACAACAGATTATAAATATTCTTTTGTTTTTTTCTTCTTCTAAACAAGGAATCATAGTGACCTGATGAATAGTTCATTGGATTTGGAAAATGAAAAAACTCAGTTTAAAAATAGAAAAGAGAGACCTGATAGAAAGCTTTGTTTATGCCGGAGAAGAACACGATAAATTTACAGGCAAGAAAGTTCTCTCGTGGAGGAAGAGAAACACTCCTATTTTTATATATTAACTGTAAACATGTTATAAATAATTATCATCAGAAGCACAATAGCCCCATGTTGGGCCAAGTGCCGTCGGCCCGTTGGCAGATTTCTAGACAGGAGATGTATGTTTTCTTTTTGTCAGCACTACGCCCAACTCTCTACAGCTATATTAGACCGGGACTTACTGTTTAAAGTGAATTTCGAACCACTACAAACTTCCATGGCACCGCCCGGACTCGAAGCCAAAACCTACGGCAACGAGCGCTAGTCACTTGGCCATCAGGCCCCATAAATAATTATACCGTAAGTTATTTTAGTGTTGATTTAATTGCATAAATATTTGATAAATTATTTTGAACATGTTTTATGAAACTAATTTCGAAAAAGCAGATATAACTGTCCATTGACTACACATTGTTAATATAATACAACTGCTGAATAATTTAGCATTCATATCTTTACATTGCATCACATTAGTCAGTTAGCATTCCTGCATTTATATTATACTGAATTATTCCTTTAGCGTTCATTTCACACCGCACTCTGCTTTATTTATAGCTCCTTACAAATATCCTTCCGAACTTGAAATGTTGTTTCAACAAGTTACTCGCTAATGTGCGGACGTCGTCTAAAAGCATCAGCGGCCTCGTTATTCCAAATCGATATATCCCCTATTTATAAATAGAAAACAATCCCCTTTTATTCACTTAGGCGACGACGTCGTTAGCTTTTCTCTCTTTAGCAAAGAAAGGCCCATTTTTGCGCGATGCTCACACGCCCGGCGATTCCCCTGTGGACACGGGGTTTATTATAAACGACATTTCAGCGCGTCGTTACACGGAATAACATCCATAAAACACTGCCCGAAACGACCGATCCATCCGCCGAAATGAGTGCTTTTCCCCGCTTCCTTTTGAGAAGGGAAATTCCCCGAGGGGTGTTTACATATGCGGGGATGAGATCCGCACTTCATTAGGGCCGGGGCGTCCCCTAAATGCAAAGTGGCTTTTGTCTCGGGCAATTATGGCATATCGCGGGGGCGTTTTTAGGTAATCGGGGCGGGGGAGGGGGGCGTCGCACCTTGGAATGGGTTTGGGGGGAAGGAAAATGTTCTTGCGTGATGGGGAAAGGGGGCGGGCGATCCCAAGACGCGTTTCGATGGGGAACATTTCAATGGGCAGATGCTTAAGGGCATTCTAAAATAATAAAAATGAGAGTCTGTAAAGATTTTCAGCCGTGTTTGTTAAGTGTTTCTATAAGGATATTGAAATGCCGCATATTTCAGTGTGAATAAACCGGGATTTCTTTCGAGCATTTTATAAATCTAAATTACGGTCGTCGATCTATAGACGGTTCCGCAAAAACGTAGGTGTCGTTCCGTTAGCAGGGAGCAAGCAATATATTGCCAAATATCGCTCAATATGGTGCATTTATTTTTATTTCTGTAGTGATCTGCGTTTTGATTGCTGTAGTTTACATTTCTTAAGTTTGCAGAAAAGTAAATGAGGAAATGAGTTATCTGTTTTTTGTGAAAATGGATTGTTTTATTTTCGAATTTGGTACAGACACTAAGACATAATAATGACATACAAGTCAATAACTAAATGGGCTAATTTCATATACAGTTACCAGGGGTGCAAAGTAGTTAGCAAGGCTCAATAGCTGTTGTCAAATTCGCTAGTAATTTACGTCAAAAATGCGGGAAACCCGGCAGCCCAGGGTAAAAGGTGGGAGAACCTCAACATACCGAAGGACCTCCTCCTCGGGAGAGTCACGGTTGCCACCTTCCGAATGGCTACAGGCCACGACTACTTACAAGAGCCTTTTAGTCGCATCGGGGCCGCTGACTCGCCAACCTGCCCACTTTGCTCCGACTCTAACGGCACTGCAGGCCAACCTCCCATTTTGCAGTGCACTGGACGATGTTGACTACGACAGTAGATGCGAAGAGATGACAAATCTTTACCGGACGGCCGAAAGACCATAGATGGGCGTTGGTTGAAGAGGAAAAAATGAAGTATATAGGATTACCAGAGTTGTAGCTGTTCTCATCGGCATTTTACTGATTACAATTGGATCAGCGTTTTACTGTTAGTGATTGAATTGGAAACCCTTTCTCTCCTCTTACCTACTTGGCAACATGTTCGCTCTCCTGTGCGGTGTTTTGTATTTAATAGGATAGTAATACCGTAACTAAGTTAATTACATCTAAAAGAAGTTTTTTTCACTTCTTCCCTCTTCCCTATTCATCAAAATAGACTAAACTGATCTACGCTAACACCCCATTTTTATCCCTCGTTGCTTACAAGGGAAATCCAAACACATATTAGATAAAAAAATTTCATTATTTTGATTTAAATCAAAATATAGTTTAATTTTTAAATAATGTCAAATGAGTCCATTCGAGGAATTAATTATGTTATTAACTGCAAATTAATATAATCACTTCCCTATAACAAGCGCAGTAGATGGAACTGCTATCGCATGACTTCGAAAACGACTCATCGCATTGGTACATCCAGTCCATTACTTGTCAGCTCTCTTTTAAATTTTGGTGTTGATATATTATGTTATCTCTCTCTCTGCAAATAATTATTCTTTTCATTTCCTTATAAAAACAAAAATTCTAAAAATGTTCACAGCTCATATTCCTCATTTGAATGGAATGAAATATTTCGTGTTGCTGGGGAGGTGCAGCTCCCTTATTAGAGGAGCTCTGTGGCATTTTATTAGCTTGGAATGACCACAAATCTGTTGAGAAGGGTCCGATTCGCCCAAGATTTATCGCCCCGAGGACAATGGGGCGGCAGCAAAATCAGCAGGAGTTGCGGACAGGTCGACTGATGTATGGGGGCGGCCGCGGACAAAGGAGCTTCGGAATGTCACCTTAAGCCGATCCACGCGTTTTGTCACTTGCGAATCGTTGCTGCGTAACGGCGCTTTTGTGTAACTGGCCGATTGTTTCGCGTTGCACCGTCTTGGTCGCACTTGAACAACAACAAAAAATTACTTCCGGTTATTCTCTCAACCTTTTGTGTTGCATTTTAAGGAATGCGGCAATACAAAACGTTCGCTGGTACGGGCCATCGCCAGACACCGCTGCAACACGCTTTAAGAGTCGGGAAAAATCCTCTTATAATGCACCATCCCTATTACAAGTTTTGTGGATTATTGAAATTTCTGTAAAACAAGGAATTTGAATTCGACTCGGTGGTATGTAGTCATGCTCAGATTCAAATCATTTTGAAGCATGCGTCGCGGTCACTGCTTTGTTAAACGAAAAAATTCGATGGCAATTATGGCAACTTCTCTTTCGTATCCATGCTTCCTAGTTATGATTTTTCGTTTTTCTTTCATACGGTGCACAAATGCGAACTCCTGGCAGTTCCCGCCCCTTCGTCCCTCATCGGTTTCATAGCATGGAGATTGCAAATTATACATCCGAAATAATAAACAAAAACGAATACTTTTCATTAAAAAGGGTTCTTTCAAAATATTCTCCATATTGATTAATATGCTTTTGAATACGTTTGAAATCCATTTTAGTACCACTTTTTCCATTCCGATTCAGGTATTTTCAAAACATATATTTTGAACGGGTTAATCCCTCCTTCTGGGGTCGAAAATCGTTGAACTAGTAGTTTATTCTTCACCTACTAGAATAAAAAGAAATCAGTGGGGGCCAGATCAGGGCTGTATTGTGGAGGATCCCTTCATTCGATGTTTTGACAAGTCAAATATTGAGTTGTTTGGGCCGATGAGTGATAGCTCACGAAGAAGATTAATCCTGCATGGCCGGTTGTGTTTTCATCTTTATTCAAAGGCATTTGGAATGCAAATGCTTGTGCACTATTCACAAGGGATCGTTCTATGATTCTCTAGTGAAACTGTAGCCACAGGTCCATTTAACTGGAAAGAAAAAAACAGATGACCCTTTGCTTCGAAGTGCTTCTTTGCTGGGTCTGGCTCCCCTTGAAAGACCACACAGTCGATTGCATTTTGTTTTCAAGCTTATCTGCATAGGTCCAAGATTCGTCACTTTTGTAATGTCACCACAACTGTTGATTCACCTCCATTCTTGAGGCATTTATTTGCACCCATCGTCTCGAGCCTATTTTTAAGGTATACGGAATCAGGCGCAAACAAATCTTTTTCACATATAAATGTTCGTGTAAGATGCTTTGTATGCCCGTCATACCTATGCCTCAAGACGCCTCAAACTTAGAGTATGCCACATGATGAACCTGCATTATCATTTCGTGCACAGATTTGTTTTTAGGGTGCAACAACTGATTTTGGACACCCGTCTTGAAATTCCTCTGTGAGCGAACGACGGACGCGATTCAATTAACTGGATCAGTGACATACAATGGTTTCAGAGGGTGCCGTCTTTATCCGTCTATTATCCAGTTGAAAAGCTAGCTCGGATGTCGTGGCGTGTCAACGTATCCCTACTACTACGACATCACTGTGCCTAAAGTTGAGTTAATCCCTTTACAGTTTGGGAGTGATGCGGGTGAGAGAGAAGTCTGACTGGACTCTGTGACACTCTATGTTCATATGAGGCCGGGACCTACGGTTTAAAGGGGATTTCGAACCACTCCGGTCAGTGAGATTCCAGTCCAACGAAAACGGCATCACAGCAAATGTTCTTATCGTTGTGTTCAGATGAGGGGTTTAGTGGAGCTAATAGGCGCATCATCAATGGTTCGATTCACGCCCTATGCGGTTTTAATCTATTCATCCATTCTATCGTCACTAACAAGATGACGATAGAGTGGGATACTCCTACCGTTTCAGATGAGTTCAGATAAGTTTCCTCACTTGGACATTCAGAGCACTGGGCAGACGCACAGAGGGATAATGTATTAGAGTGCTCATAGGGGTTGCCATTAAAATCCTCAAGTGACTTTTACTTTGTAATTTCATGCATGTGGTGATAGCTTGGCGATTTTTGCCAACATTCTTTACTGTTGGGCTCAAAGGGAGATTTGGTTAGATTTGCCGTTCTACGGTCATATTGTGCACACGGGGGCATAAACAGACCCTCAAAGGGAGAGAAAGGTATACAACGATTTTCAAAAGAAATAGTCCATTACTTTTTAGCTGGCTGTATATTAAATTTAGAGATGATAAATTAAAGTATCCATTTATATGAACTTTTTGTAATGTTTACTATACTGTTTACAAATCTCATCATTTTATATGATATATATATATATATATCATACAAAATGATAAGATTTGTAAACAGTAAATAATATAGTTTTAGTATCTAATTATCTTTAGTGTGAACATGATTATTAAATAAGAATTTCTCATAATTCTCAAGATCTCTTCATAACATGTTGAGGTTTTCTAAATAAATGCCTGCGGAGAAAAGTAGTCCCGTGACGATACAGCGCCAACCCTAGTACGAAAAGGTCGGGAGATGTTTGCCCCAATTTTTTGTTCCTTCTGAATAGGGAAACTTATTATACTGTGAGTCAGACCCACGCCAACTCAAACAGACGCTATTTTCTTCTATTAGCAAACGTATAAGAAAGAAAGTTGTTTCAATGAAGAGATAGCATTCATCTGCATTTTTGCGATGTTCATAATGTACCTTCTGCTACACTCATAATGTTAAGTACTCATCAGAAAAATGGTCCGAGTCATGTACGCAAGCAAGACATTCTGATACAATTACCGTTAATTTGCTTCTGCAGACATTGCTCAGACGAGAAGAAAGCTGCTTAATGAACTCGGGGAGCGTTTCCTCCCTGGTGGCTGAAATGAGTTGAACAGAGCTCGACATCACAGATTTTACTTGCTTCTGTCTGAAGGAGAAACTTTCTGTTTTATTTCATAAATATTTGGACATTTTATTTGTGCTGTGAGGCAAAAATAAAATGCTTACGAAACAAAAGTGTTTTAGAACGTATATGGAATAATTATTAAGCATTAAGTGTACTATGTCCCATTGTTCTACTCGTTGCCCAGTGGCAACTTGCACAGTTAGGTGCAGGATGGCAGAGGTACGAATCCGCTGTTGTCACTTCTTTCAGAAACAAGCAGACTTGGTGGCGATTGGGACCCTGTCTGTCAAACTGTCTCTCATCGATAGTCAGGCTGCCCAGTGGGAGTTTACCGAGTTTTGTTCGACACTCAAATGCAAGAAAATCACCTTGGACTCCTAATGGTTCTTCTGGAAGAGCAATCCACAAATACACGGAAAATTGGCAGGCTGTCAAATTCGGCTGATCTAAACAGAGAGAGATTAAAAGATCGGAAAAATTAAAATTACAATAAAAATTATTATTTTTTTTTATTAATTAAAAATTTTATGTTACATACTATCCGAAGAAAAATTAGATGAAAAAAGATGTTATTCTAACTGTTGAAATTTTTTTTCTTTCATAACTTATTTGCCCCGCGTTTATCTAATTAGTGCCCTTAGCATGTCATCGATTAGTTCATTTCTGATTTTAAGACGAATGAAATGTTCAATTCGCCTTTCCTGAAAAATTATGAAAGAAGGACAACTTATTTACTTCATTTCAATAAAATTCTTAACAACACTATTTTAGTCAATTACAATAGTATAGAATACATGTAAATTACATTACAACCTCGGAAACAAAATCCTTTAAAGTGATATTTGACACTTGCATATCTGAAATCCAATCTGCAAAATTTCTATCGCACAATTCAATTTATCCAGCCAAACGAAGGGAACACTAATAAACTTTTTTTCTTAATAAAAATTATTTTTTATTGTTTGTAAAAATATAACAATAATGATATGCCGTCAAACATACTTTGCCCTGGACTTTTGTCTTTAAGAGTGTTTTTTTTGTGTGACTGGGCTAATTACAATTTATGAGCATAAGTTGCGTGAACCATATCATGTCTGCTTAAGAGTAGGAGAAGGTCAGTGAGGCCGACGAATTTTGTTTCGTTTCCCATCTTGAGAAGTTATCAATTGGAAATATGTAAGAACTGGAAGATAGTATCCACACCAAGGATTTTGAGAGGTTTCCCTACTCGAATGATTTAAAATTTAGACAGAGGGGATAACGACCCTAGGACGATTTTAATTGTTTTCACAACCACCCCTTTTAACATTAAAAAGTTCTTTATCCCATGAAAATTGTACATACAATGAGAATACTATGGCATTTAGTTGCAAGCATCCATGCCTATGTAACTTATGTGACGAAAACGTCTACAGATGATTATATATATATATATATATATATATATATACAGCGCGTGTGGGTTTAATTGTGTCCTAATTGTATTGTTTCATTTTTATATCACTGTCACTTTTTTTCTTTGGGGTCCTTTTCCCCAAATAAAATACAAACGAAACATGCGAAGCATTTGGTGCGAATTCTAATACTATGACGTCGGGACGCTAACTATATTATCACAGTGTGACACTATCTTCTATATTACTTGTAAGACGCCCGAGACAATTTTAAAATTCTGTGATCAAGCTTTTCTCTCAAAAAATGTCCATGAAATTATTTTTTTAAAAAAACTGAACAAAATGAGTTGATTTGAAACAAGGGATTCTTTTGCTTCAAGCGAAGCTTTTCTCTCCTGACGCTGCCAATGGAAGGACGCAGGACTAAGTGAAGTTTCCACACTTCTTAATCGCGAAATTTACTATTGCAGTTTTAATAAGTTGAACTCCGTGCTACAAAAGTAACTATCTTGAAATAGATTAGAGCTTTTTACAATAGTAATGTTTTTTGTGAAACTAATTATGCCTCTAATTTGTAAAATTTCATCGCTTTTTTACTTCCTTAGATTTGATAGAGAAAGTCTTTACGGGCAAAGAGTTTCATAAGTTATAAACTAAAAGTTCTGTAACTTTTAAGGCTTTACTTCACTTTTTTTTTTTTTTTTTTTAAATATTGTAAACTACGTGTAATCCTAAGAAAATACACTCTTTTAGAAACGATTTAAAAAAAAAAGGATGGTAAACCTCATTCCCAGAAAACACGTGAGTCAACAAGAAAATAGAAAATGAAAAAACGTTACTGTTCGGAAGAAGTTTTCTAGGAATGTTAAATTCGTGCCTCGTACAATCAAAGGAAGCTTGTTGAGGCTGAGGAAAAACTTGTTTCTTTTACCAGATAAACCAACTCTGTTTCCAGGAAACCGAAATCGAGATATCTGTTTTTTCACGCCCATCTTCGGAGACTGGAGATTTTTCCCCGGAAAAGGCCATTCATTTAGCGCGGCGGCGGCATACTAAGGGGCCTATTGACTTGTCAGGCCTTTTCATGTTCGTTGGCGAAAAATTGCGCAGACCAGCCTTTTACGAGGCCATGAGACAACTTTACGACTTTTACGTCGGCCCGAGCGTCGGAAACAATTTTCTCTGGCACATTAAGAAATTCCGGAATGGCAACGCGTGTCGAGGCATCCAAATGAGTCCCCTAAATAAATTTGTTCCCAATTACAGAAGCGAACGTCGCACACTTTTGGCGGGAATCGTTTTTGTTTTGTTTTTTAATTACGTTCTTATCATTTAAGTAACTGGTCTGTCACTAATCTGCGCTTTATAAATTGTTTGATTAAATACATTGTAGAGTTTATTTTAATAAGTTTTTATTTGGACGGTTAAATGAAATAGAAATTGTAATAAAACAAGAATTATTTATTTTTCGATTTAATCTGCCAATTTTTAAAGTCATGAACCCTTGTAACCAGCATAAATGGTTTTAAGCGATGTACAAGGGGATTATAATTAAAGTCCCACTTTCAAAATGGTGTAAAAAAAAAGAACCCCTCGTCGCTATGAGTTCACATTTGAACTGGAGGTACTCGAAGAAGGGGGAAACGGTACTGCATCCAAAAAAGTTCCAAAGTGTGTGAATAGAGGGCGCTGTAAGCGGCCTAAAGAAAGTGAGTTCGGCTGCCAGTGATATTTTGTGTCGAAATGACAACGCATTTGGCATGAGTTGCCGACATTAAACCCACTGTAGTGTTCAATGTGCTCGATGGTTTCGGTTTTTGGACGGAAAAAATGACTTCCAAGTCATTCAACAGTTATGAGTGGAAAGCCCATCCACCACGGCAAGGTCACACTCAATTGGATCGGAAAAATCGGTGGAACTTTCTTCCCGATGCTGCACCGTTTTCCTCTCCTTCTTTTCAAATCCTCAGTTCCAATTTGAACCCGTTGTGACGAGGAGTCCTTTTTTGACAGCATTTTGAAAGGGGTATATTAATTATAATCACTCTGTATAATATTGCTAAAAAAATTGTATTAAGACCTATAGAATTAAAAAATTTAAAATGATTTTAACAAACATGTTATTTTTCCCTTGTTTAAATTTGGCGCTGAATTCGCTTTTAATAATGAGCATGCTTTTATTCGACCCTTTTAATCATTTTTATGGATAAAAACTTTCATTAATGAATGAAAAATATAAATTTCTGCAAACATCGCTTTATCTCGAAATGAAAAAGCACTCAGACATGTCTGTGCATTCAATGAGCCATTCAATCGCTATAATCATTAAACGACGAATAGAATTTTCTGTTCATCTCGTTCAATGAACGAAATGGCAAACATACTTATTCGACAAAAATTACATTCAATACGGAGGTAAAATACAATTGTTTTCTTATTATTTTACTACTTAACTTAATTGATAACATATGTTTCAATTTATTTTATAAATGAGCTCAAAGGATGAAATAAAAAAATCTGTAAAAAGATAAATAGAGCTTCAGATATTGGGTCGCCATTAACCGTGTCGTGAAAGGCAGAAAACATTTTTAAAGCAAACTTTTATGTCTTTTGCCAGACAATGAACAAAAAACAAAGCATCGTTAACCCTCGAAAATAATTAACGTATAATTATTTTCCATATATATAATTATAAGGCAATGGGTAATTCAATAAAGATATATATAGAGAGAGAGGGAGGAAAGGGAAAGAAAGTGAAGTGAAGTGAAATGTAAACAAAAAATTCAAGTTACACACAAAATAAATAAAAATTGTATATGAATGAAAATTGTTTTTGTGCCATAGATTACAAAGTTGATTATAAATGTTTTTTATTTATATAATGCAAAGACTTATTTTTTATTGAATTATTAATTCTAGATATTTTGTAAGTATATTAATACATAGCTTATTCAATATTGGATATCTTTATCGTTTATATTAAAAAGTAAAATCCTTTTGAATTGATTTAAAACGAGTGATTGTGTGGTTTCATATAAGTTTAGTGTAATTGTGCTTTTAGGTTTTATATGCTTAAATATTTTTGTATAATACATTTCCAAATTTGATAATCAATTTTATTAATATAAAGATTCATTATTTCTCTAATTATTTTTTAATAATTTCCGCTTATTTACCATATTCTACTATAATAATTATTTCTTGCTAGATTTAAAAATGTAAAAGGTCAATCATTTGGGTGAGATTCGTGTGCCTTGTTCCGAAATGCTGTTTGGAAAGTGAATCGATCCACCTCATATATCACAGCGCAATGCTGAGCAGTCAGCATACTTCCACCTAAGCTTGCTTATCCGCAGTGGTCTGGGGCGCTTGTTTGCAGCATAGAGGTCGAAGGATTTATTTGCATGTACAGTCTGAAATCAAGTGCAGTGATTGCTATTGACATGCTGGAAGCAGCAGCAGCCTGATGAACAACGCCTCAAGTTTCGTAACTGATATAGCTCTATTTCGGAATCCAACGAGAAACTCCAATGTCAGGTTAAATCTTTAGGTCCTTTCAGTTGGACTCAAGAAGGAAAATTCGAAATCCATACCTTATGATATTCGTTCCTAATTGTGATGGCATGCTACAAAAAATGTATGCTCAATCAGAATATGATATGCAAATGAGTGGAGTTTCCATCGCTTTACGTCGTTGGACATAGACAAGCTTTAAAAGAGTCTGCATCTTTATGTTAGAAGCTGGGTTTTATTTACGGGTACTTGGTCATTTATCTGAAAAATCCGCTGCTGTCCCATGTTGGGTGTCATGCCAAGGAAAGAGACAGACTCAAGTAGTCTGTTTGCATGACCGTGTTAACCTGTATGTCACTGCCCAATTATATACAAACCCCATTTTGGATCCAATTGTTCGTCTTTACTCATATACATCCTTCATCTTAGACGATAATGTAGCACCACATATATCTTGTGTGGTGGAGAATTACATACATGAGAAAACTATTGAGCTTATATACTGGCCAGCACGTTCTCCGGAATTCATTGTTGAATTCCGGAGAACGTGCTGAGAGATTGAGCATGTTTCACGTGCTTTAGGGAGGAGGCGTATTGCTGTGCCATCTCAGGGTCTCCGAATTTCCTTGACACAGTAATAGGCTTTGTTATCAACTGAATAAATAAACATGTCATTTTTTAACATAGAATAGTACTACAATTGAGTGCCCATCAGGGTTCCTAGTTGGGTGCAAACATAATCCTCAAGTGATCCTACACCTCACTTGATTTTTACTCTGAAGTTTAATATATCCCATGAAAGCTTGGCGGTTTTTGGCAAGACGTTTAGGCGTGAAGGTAGAAAAAGGTCTGCTATCCTAAACGATTTTCAAAAGAGAGGGTTCATTCTATAATCTTTAAATATTTGTAAATTTAACTTTTCAAAATACATGGCATTTATATTCTATTAATAAATTTTCCCTGCAACATGATTTATAGAAAAATATTAATTTTTATTTGAACTTTTTATAATGTTTTTTTATATTTCACACAAAAT
The DNA here is from genome assembly GCA_021605075.1 of Caerostris darwini. Lineage (NCBI taxonomy): Eukaryota > Metazoa > Arthropoda > Arachnida > Araneae > Araneidae > Caerostris > Caerostris darwini. The sequence goes on from BPLQ01010363.1 coordinate 142,715, forward strand.
GATATATATATATATATATATATATATATATCATTATATATATATTATATATCGTAAAATATTTAATCGTATCTTTTTATCGTAAGGTGTTTTAGTTTTCTAAATAAATACGTGCAGATAAAAGGAGCCAAGCGGCGATACAGCCACCAATTCTAGCACAGGAGATGTTTGCCTCAATTTTCTGTTCTCCTAGAACAGGGGTACGAGCTCTATTGTATTACTGTATGGGATTATCTCTGTGTAGTTGTTAAAGTTCTTCGTACTCCATATTGATGCTCGTAGCACATTAAACTCAGAAGCTACGTCTTTTGGAATGATTTCATAGTGTGCATTTTCAAAACAGGCTTATTGCTTTTCTTGTATGCTTAATTTAAAAAGCATTATTTGATTAGTGTTTTTTCCCCGAATTCCATATGATTCCAATGAATAGAAATCGCACAATCAAAATGTTTCCTTAATTTTTGGAATTCAGTGAATCTGACAATTTCACGGCAACTACAACTACACCACATCACTGTGCCCAGAGCTGAATTGTCCCTCCTTTACAGTTTGGGAAGGATGTGGGGGAGAAGTCTGACTGGGCTCTGTGATACTCTACAGTCATATGAGCCCGGGACCTACGGCGGATTCCGAATCACTACAAACATCCATGGCACCACCGGGACTCAAAATCGAAACCTGGGGTACCAAGCGCTAGACATTCGGCCATCAGGCCCCATGTTTTCATGCCAAATGATCTCAATTGAAAGTCTACCAACATTTGAAGGACAATAACATAGCACTCATTATGTCCAAGTCCATCTGATTCTTGCTGGCGCCGGTCGATGCTTCAAAAAATGAGAGGATCTGAGGGACGCTCAATTCAGACGAGATATTTTATCATGTGGAATTTTTTTTTCTTGGTTTCTTATAAAATTCAAATGCTTTATTTTGAAAGCCTCGATAGAGAGTTTCGGGATCCTATCGGAAGTGGATACATTCAAGGAATATTTTCTTCGCCTATAATTTAATGGGTTTGAAGGACAAGATGCTGAAAAAGCAAATTTCAACTTATTGGGAAAAAAATACTTCATTTTTGGTAAATTTATGCTTAAATTCGATATTAAATTGATGATTAAAACGAGTAAATTCCATGCATAGTATTTTACCAGATATTCATAATCAGCTCCAAAAGGTGTTTAGGAATTTTGAGAAAACAGATGTTAACGAAATATTTTATTGAAGTATAAAAGATTGAAAAAAAATCCCATCTTCGTTCATTTTTTGTGTTTACAAATCCTAGCATCCCACATCTAATGAAATATAGTTACAACAATTGTAATAATTTACATTATGTCTTATGTATTTTCATATATTATGAAATAGGTATGTCCTTATTACAATTAGGGACTTGTGTTTACATATTAGTAGTAATCATACTGATTGGTATCTCAATAGGTAGAATTTTTATTTTATCATTTTTGATGTAAAAGTATGAAAAATGTCTTTTTATAATTCCTGGAAATTTCAAAGCTTGTAATTGAATAATTAATTTTCCATATAGTGAAATAAATATATGCTACTATATAAATCTATAGCGTCTGTTATGTATATATATATATATATATATACTATTATATAAATCTATAGCATCTGTCTGTCGATCTATCTACCATAACTCATCAAGGACTTTATTCGATTAAGATGAATTTTTTTATACTTGTTCAAGATACAATCGCTTAAAATACAATCTACCTTTTAAATCGGTTATCTATTGAAATAGGCGTAGATAATTTTTTTGTGAAAATATAATTAAAAATTTGAACAAAGTTTGATTAACAAATGTGAATTGTTTTTGTAGAAATTATGACACAATTAGAAAGTTTTGCTTCTTTTATGAGAATATAAATAGGTGTATTTCATTCTATAGGTTATAAGGAAAATAAGAAGAAGACGGCAAAGATGAAAATAAACATCTAAAAAAAATTTATTATTATTTAATTTATTCTTTTATTATATCAGATAAACGTTATAAAGCTATATGATTTATGAAATGAACTGGTTTTTTTATTATTATTTGCATATGTTCACGTTTCAGTAAAATGTACTCCTCCTATCTCAAATGATTTTATTTTGCTTACGTGAAAAATTGTAAACATGCACGGGAGGTAGCGATTCATCGGGATAACTGCTCTAGATTGCCGGAAAATCCTTTAGATTCATAATTGCTATTAAAGCCCTCATAATCATTACTAAAGCAAAATATTATGAAAGTCTAATCGTTTTTCAAAGCAATGACTGCTACAAGCATTACTGGAGAGAAACTGAACTCCTTTTGATTCTCCACTGTGTTCCAAAAAGAAAGAATCTCCTAAAAAAAAGAAAGTTTTCCTCAAAAAAAAAAAAAAAAAAAAAAAAAAAAAAAAAATTTCAGGCATTTATGATTCGGAAGAAAGGCGTATGCCAAGAATCTGAATCTGGTTCAGAATGGCAGCAACGATTCAAGTCTGGCATGCAGACATGAAATCTTTTGGCAGACAGACAGAAATTATCCCATAAATGGTCAGAGGAGCAAAACATTGTTAAACTATTACCAATTAAAATTGTAAAACATTTGAAATCCATATTGAATTTGGAAGAACGATACATTCATTGATTCCAAAATCCTCAGAAAGGCCGAGAGTCGATAATAGGATTTATTAAAGTGGACAATAAGGAAGTGATAAAAAAAAGATGACTCACAAAAAAAGTTACAATCATTAATGAAGAATGATTTTTTTTAAATACGGTGCATGAATGAAAGGATTCTACATAAAAAAAAAGAATGGTTTTGTTCTCATTTTATTCTGTCGACCACTTTTCTCGTAGGCTGCGTTGCAGAACATAGGCAATGCAGTGTCAAGAGATGTATGAAAAACATAGCAAAACTTTTTGGAATGTGTCTGGTTTCTTCAAACATTCAAAATGATTTCTGTATATAAGAATGAAAAAATTCTTTTTGAAATTTATCTTCCTCTCCCATCTGACTTTATTTTAAAGTTGCGATGCAACTTCCTCTTCTGTCGGCGGAAACGAAACTCTTGTCCAAAAAGAAACTGCTCATCGATCATTTCTTCGCGGGACAAATTTATTCCTCTTCTCAAAACCATTTGGAAAGCATTTTGATGAAAATGATTCTGTCCTTCGATACAGAAGGAATAAGTATAGGGTTTTGAAAATGAAAGGATTTTTTTTTTTTTTTTTTTTTTTGGAAAAAAAGGCATAACCGTCTTTTATTATTTCTTAACTAACTAAAAGAAAATTTTTATTTCTTTAGAATACGTTCATTTCCTGTTTAATATGAAACCACACCGCGATTTTAATATCTTTCTGGTGGATTGGAAATTTGTAAATTATTAGAAGGATTAGAAGAAAGAAAGTAGTTTTATCTACGTATCAATTGTAATATAAATATTTTATTTCTAAACGAGTTTTTAGTATTCAGTTTTATTTTTGAACGAGCTGATTTTAAATATTCGTAAATCATAGCTATTTAAAGTTAAAATGAAAATGGTTTAACATTTTTTTTTTTAAGAAAAAGAACTGAAGAAAATTTTAAGAAAGAAAGAAGTAACGGTTTTTCCTTCAATATCCTGTTATTTTTACAACAATTTATCCCAACCATTAATAACTCTGTTTTAAGAATGTATTCCTTATTTTATTTTACCGAAACAATATTTGTAAAAAATTTTAAAAATTCTCGAAATATCTCGAAGAGTGGCTCAAAAAATATGTAACATTTTTGAAATAAAGTCTTCTGCAAATTTCTTATTACAATAAATAGAGTTACCCACTTTTAGACAAATAGTGAATTCATCGCTATAATTTTTTTCTTTAATTTTATGTATTGATGTATGCGTTTTCCTAATATTTGATTGTCGTGGTATTATTTTCCTTCCTTATAATATCGTATCAGTGTTATACAAGTTATGTATAACAGCCGTTTTTTAAAAGGAATCAATGTCACTGCGTTTCATTCGAAACACATCAGGCAGCGCTCCTCAAGCTTTATCACAGGATCACAGTCATAAAATAGTGAACCTGTTCTTGTCAAAAAAAAGAAATATTCACAGAAATTCTAAGGTACATGCATATAAAAGAAAATGCCATTTTTATATATTTTTTTTCTGCTAAGCGAATATAAATAATGGCTCCTCTAGTTCATCATTTATAAATGTAATTAAACATGTTTGCTGAATATTTAAAAGTAATTGTACTTAAATATTTAATGTTTATGATTGAAATGAGTTTGCTTTTTTTTTTAAATTTGGTGCTATCAATAATATTGTTCCTATCAGTTTTTTAAGCATGCTATGATGCTAAGAGCATCTGCGCATTTTTCATGGCAGCTTTCTTTATCGGATTGAGATTGATGGAGTCTTATGAAACAAATGACACGGGTCAGCGACAGAAAAACTGCCCTTGAAGTAAGCGGTGTTTCTAGGGTTCTCCGCAATGTTTAGTACTAATTTTGAGGAGTCAGTATATTAAGTAGTCAGATAGCATCACTTAGATGAGATCGCAGAACCTTTGATTTCAATGAATAGGATAAGTTAGTCGGGAAAAAACGGAAAAAGAATAAGAGACGAATCAATAGAGACAGTCCCTACAATGCTCATTGAAGGAAAAGCGTGAAGAGATCTAAAAGGCTCGTTCCCACCGAGGCGTGAGACGTTTAAGCGTGAAGCGTTGACCAATCACCAGCCTCACAGCGTTAGCTTGAAACCGGTTTGAAATGCACAGCTTCGAGTCGACCCACTTTTAACTCGAAGCGGAACTTCACTAGGCGTAATGTTATTTCTGACGTTTCGCTGTGAAGGGGTCGAAAAAATTTTCTTGCCTGCCGCTTGAATCTTCACCGCTTCTCGCCTCGGTGGGAACGAGCCTTTAGAGAGAAAGCAAAAACGCTATGTTAAGGACTTGCCACTTCTCTGAATATATCTATTGATCATTTATTATTCACTCGAATGAAGGAAACACTGTCCTTTGCACACATTTATTGGTTCATAAACACTAATATGGATTATTAGAGTATTAAATTAAAGGATTTCAATTAGTTTTAGCAACATTAGCATTCCCTTTGTGGAAAAACCTTATGTGATGAAAGGAAATGGATTTCATTTTTCAAATAAGCACCTGCAAATAACATTAAAATCAGTTAGTGAAAATAAAATATTTTTCGAAAAGGGTTTTTTTTTTTTTTTTTTTTGCATAACCGTGCAAATAATTGCATCTCTTTGTGATCTGTTCTATTCCTTTTATGCATTTGATCTGTGGGCCCTGATGATACTGTTATAAACAACAATTTGCGGAAAGCAGTTTGATTATTTCTGACCTGCGGAGTCGTCAGCTCCTCGCGAAAGAATGAACTGTCTTCCCGGGCGACTCTCATTCATCACAGGCGAAGAAATCGCTCATCAATGCTCCTTCTAGTATAGATATAACTGCAATATGAAACAGCAGGTGCATCCTAGTTAACGTTGTATTTGCAATTTCAGACTGAATCCATATTTTAAAATCATTAGTTTTTTTTTCATCGACTGATAAAAGATATTGTATATAAGAAAATAATATTCTGCTCGTATTCTTTTTCGAAAAATTTAATTTTTTTTTTTTCCTCTTTGATGGGTGAGGTAAAAGAAAGAGAAACGTATATTTTCTCTTACAACGGTTCATTCCTACATTTTATAGTGTTCACTTTTTAAGTCAAACTCATAGCTTTGTTTGTTATAAAAAAGACGCCCGATTTAATAATTGAAAATGTACTTCATTTTTTTTAATTAATAAACTCGTTGACATAAAAAAGCACTTCCTGGCTGAAAATGTTTTCGATTCAATAAGCATGGAAAGAGATTTTAGCAAACAAACAAAAATGTTAAAACGCATCTGTTTTATTTTTCTTCATGAATAAACAAATTCTCCTTAGTATAACAAAAGGAGAATGCTAGATTTTCATTCTTGTTGATTTAATTAAAATTAACAACGTTCATTTTCATTCTTGTTGATTTAATTTGTTTGAAAGTAAAATTCCATAGCACTGAGCTTAATTCTTATGCAAAGTTTAGGAATCATAAAAAAATAATAATAATAATGAAGAAATAAAACGTGGTCTTTAAAAAATGTGTTGCATTTAAATGAGAAAAAATAAATTTTCATTCTTTTTGTTCATTCTTTCTTTCTGATGTGTTTCCGTATACTTTTCCGTGCATAAGGTAATGTGATCATGAAAAGAACTCGGCCTGACTCAACGAAGGTTCCTTTTTAATTTAAGAAATCCTAGGGGCGAAGTGGCTAAGTGGCTAGAGCTCTGGCCTTTGATGCTTCAGGTTCGAATCCTTGTGGTGGCATGGATGTTTGTGAGGGGTTCGGAATCCACCTTAAACTGTCCCTCTAGTCCGTCTAGCCCTCGTGTGCACAAGATGACCATTGAGCGACAAACCAAACCTTAAGAAGTCCAATGAATGTCCTATCTATTTTAACCTACGAATCATTACCAGTTGCCAATTTTTATAAGAAAGTATTTTTTAAAAGTTAAATTGTGTCTTAATTTTTAATTTACTACGTGGGAGATTACATGAAGCACAATTTTAGATTTTTTTTTAATTAATACTACCTCTATCCCATAATAATAGTATCAGATGGTGAATTGCATTTGCCCCATAAGAATACCAACAAAAGAAATTAATATAGAATGCAATATCTATTATCAAAAAATTGGATTCAATTGAACAATAAATGAAAACACTATTCCTAATTTTTATTTTGAGTGTTCAGATAATTTCTGTATTTTTCGATCATTTAGTTTAGTTTAGTTTTCGATCAAGCTTGCAGGTAGGATCCCTTGGCTGCGAAGTTTTGCTTTCTCTAAATGCGTGAGAACAAAATGGAAAGTGATTTCCGCGTTTTATGGACTTTCCTTTTACTCAAAATTCTGAATAATGCAAATTCAGTGGCGTGAGCTTATCATTTGATAGGTTAATTCTGCTGCACTTACATTGTTTTTCACTTACCGTAATTGCCCCTTTCTATAGCTTGTCGTTTTTCTTTCGGTCCATCAAAGAACTGCACGATCGACCTTTGCTTGGAAACTCTCGTCTTGCTTTTACAATAAGTCGATATTCAACTGAAATAAAACAACCGACTTCGATCATGGTAGGAAATTTGAAAAATAGTTATGATTCGTAATAATTAGGTTCACCTAAAAACTGAAAAGTGTGTCAAAACAAATGAGAGATGCCACGAAAAATTGATTTTGATGGAAGGTTTAGCAGTTTTGAGCTACGGCGCAACCTACAGCTGCATTCGCCCTTAATTCCCGTTTAAATATTCATTCACTACTATTGTTATAGGACAGAGAGAATATATTTTTAGTTCTTGTTTCTGTTATTATGGGACAGAGTGAGCAATACTTTTACGTAGAAGATTGCACACAAACACGCATTCACCATCAAAATTACGAACTTCAATCCTTGCTGAGAATAGGATTCCCGCAGCAAAGAAACAATCTCCTGCCGAACTCCCATGAAAGAGCCTTTTGTGAAACAAAATATTTATTAAAGTTAATTTTCCACTTAAGTTGATTACCATTTTTATGGCATTCATGTTTGCGATTAATCCAATAATTTTACAACAGTAAGATGCAGCCCGTTGCATAGAACATGCCAAAAATCATTTAACCTTTTTCCATGAAAAAATGCCTGCTGTTGCACAACTCGTGGCTGTTCTATTTCTTTGTTCATTGCAGCTAAGCAAAATACATTTAATTTCCAAAATACAGTTTTACGAAAACTCTTATGTAGTAAAAGACAAACGCTATCAAGCTATACGTAGAGAAATCTCACAGCTTATAAACATTTCCCCACCAAAGTAATGACTGAACTGACTCGATTCCTGCTATGAGGTGCTTTATGAGAGCACGTCACACGGGCTTATTTCGTACTTTGCTTTCAGCATGAAGCAAACCAATATTGCCATTCAAATAAGTTTTCGATGTACATGACTTTCGGCTTGATTTCCTTGGAAGGGAAAAAAGCTATACAACCCCAAATCTGGCTGTCCTCATGAGTTCTCACGAAGTGGGGATCAACTGCTTCCTGCAATTGAGTTTCGGAGGATGAAAGTTGGATGAAGGCACAGCGATGAATTCTTTCTTTAAATACCATCGGCAGTTTGCTCCACGCGGAAGGTAAAAGAAGCCCGTCTGATTAGGCCTTACCAAATTATTACATAGAACTAAACTAATAGACTTCTCGTACTCTTCGATTTTTTTTGTAATGGTTTCGATAGAGATCGATCACCAATGTCACCAAATATCTAGCCATATAAGCTACCGAGATTGTCATTTGGCGATACCTTTAATTTTTCTTTGCACAATGTATAGTTAACATTTCATTAGATATTAAAAGCTTTTCATACATTAATTCAAATTAATCAAACAATTAATAATTATAAAAAATCCTAATTAATTAAAAATAAACAGTTTTTTTATTACATATTTACCAGCAATTTCGAAGTCTATTTCGTATACGTTTTAAGAACTATCTGAAATTCGATTGAGAGACACAGACACACTCTTGGGCTGGGATCCCAAGAGTTCAATAGACGTAACAAATAATAGCTTCTTATAATTCGTTTTGGACAGTTCCAGTAGCAGAAAATCCCAGATGTCCGGTAAATAATTAGGAATTGATATCCGGTAATCCTTCTTACCATAGAATCGTTCAATACTCACAGGTCGATGCTCTTCTTTTGCAATGCTTCTGTCGTGTGATTCATCTGAAGATGGCCCATTTTATTTATTTAAATAACATGTATTTAAAAAAAAAAAAAAAAAAAAAAAAAAAAAAACGTTATTAATTTCAGACTAGATGAAGCAGCATCTTCATTTTACTAATGGTTTCTGTACGTGAGTACGACAAAACAAAATGTTTCTAGTTTGTGAGATCTCATTTATTGCTATGCTAGAAGTATTACCTCACATAATTTGAAGTCATAGAAAAAAATTATGTATTTGAATCGCATGTATTTCATGTACTTGATAATTAAAACAAAACATATAAAAAATAGGGTAACATTTTAATAGAAAGTGAAATAATGATGATGAATTATAGCTTATGCATTCTTTTAGATGCTATTTAAAGGATAGCAACTAATTTGATTTCCGCAATTTGTTTCTATTATCTGTTGATTTTGAAAATCGAGAACTTTCGCCTAAAATCATTCACTACCAAAACATCTCCCGAAATGTACCATCAGCGACATGTTGCACTGCAACCACATTGTGCCATTCTGAATTTGGAACAAAAACTACCACCAGGTGGTGCCCTTCTCCTTGAGCCCAAAGGAAGGACCTTCCGCCGATCTCTGGCATCGGCGCGAGACTGATGTAATAAAGAAAGTATTAAAGAAATTCACGCGAAAAAGAACGATGCATTTAGTCCTAGATTACCAAAAATTAAAATTTTCTGTTTTTTTGTTTTTTTAAATAATAAATCAATTTTTCCTCTTCATGCTACTTTAGCAAAATTTAATTTCTCATACAGATCCAATGAAGAGCAATTAAGAGAATACGAATGGGTGGAAAGTGAATATTTTCAAATAAACTTCTCTATTGGCGTCGCTTTTAACCCAGATGAGCACTTTCACCGCCCCTCACGTGAAAACGGAACAGAAAGCCACTTACTTTTTATAACGAACAGGATTGAAAAGTGGAAATAAAACATGATTATGTGCATCATACTTATTACTAAATAGTTTTTAGAGAAAATATTTTGACTTTTTCTAATCGTCACTTCTCACGCTGGTGTATGATGTGTAAAAATGAAACAAAATAATAATAAACGACAAAATGTATTATTTTTGTGTGATCATTTAGTCACTAACAAATAGTTAATATGAATGAATTATTTATAAGTTTAGCTACAATGATATACAGTCCAATATATCACAGGCACCTCGGGGAGGAAGGAACTTCTCACCACTGTCATCACTCTTCCGAAAGCTCGTCCAAACACATTTTCAGTTTCATCATCTTTTAGAGGTTCATTCGATGGCTTTTTTCTTTTTATGAGGGCGTGGAGGCACTGCAGAATTATCGTCTCTATAACTCATATTAAGAGATAATTCATTCAAGATATTTTTAATAACTAATAAAACAATAAAATATAAATTCACAAACAAATACCTTTATAATTAGTTTTTAACCTTTACTCTATGCCAGTACCAGTAGATACATCTGGCATAGAGTGCCAATAAAAGCGGAAAATAAATGTTAAGGAGCAGGTGTTCCTGTTAGAACGCGTGGCTGACTTCTGAGACATCCCTCCACACCACGGGCTGGCACGTGGTCAGCTTTTTTAGCATCGACACTACATCACATCTTGGTATGAAATCGACATCGAAAGTGTTAGAGAAAGAAATTGCCACTCTAGTTTTAAACTTTCAAGAAGGCCGTTTTATAAGATCGGATTCAACACATTGAAAAGGAGATGCTTTACTAGTGTTTGATTTATTCTCCTGTCCTTCTAGCCGCATACATGTTTTTTAAAATCCGACACGGTTCGATATTTTCATTTTTTAAATGTGTTTAATTTTCTCTAAAGAATATGTTCAGTTCTCGGGCAGTAAGTAAAAATGAGTTTTCTGTCCTAATTGTTAACGGTAACACCAAGAAAATGGCTGAGTTTTATAACTTTTCTAAATGTTAAGAAATTCAGCTTAAAAGGATCAAGTGTATATGATGGATCCAAGAATGGGCGATGGTATATTTGTTGAAGTGCAAAAGAAGCCTAAATAAACGTTTCCAACATTCAAAAAAAAATTTTAAGTGAACCTCTTAACTTGACTAAAATTAAATGTAATTTTTAAATCTTACAAACAAGATGCATTTTATCACAGAACTTTCCTTTTGGAATCGAGGAACGAACTAATCTCTACACAAACCAATCGTTTTAGAAATGTCCAGGCAAAAAATTTTCATGCATACTCTTGAATTTCTTGTTTATTTTTTGTCCTAATTTAAGGCACCAACAACAACCTTCATTTCAGTTTTGCAAACATCCGTGACTATTCTAATTTCACTGTCGCTTTTTGATCTATTTTGAATCGTGATTTAATTTCCTCAACCAACATATAATGCGAGCATGTCATGTCTATTATTGTTTACTTAATGGTTATCGTATGCTTAATGGATTGAGTTATGAAACTCTCGGTTTAACGCCACGCGGGCATAAACACCCGATAAGTTATCTTCCGGTTGATTTAATTACTTTCAACTAATCCTCGACTTGTGCCGATAACCCGGGCGATGGTTAATTCATTGCGGAGCGTCTCGTTTGGAGGGGTGACAGATCGAAGCCCATTAGGGGGCAGCCTTGAAAGCATCGGCCGGTCCCGCCATTAATTTTGCAGGGCCTGGAGTGTTTATCTCTTTTCAGGACACTAAACCGATTAAAAGTTCGGTACGGGGGGGAGGCATCCTTGAATCCATTTCCTGGCTGGATTGGCATCCTTGAACTGGCTTAATTCTTGACGATCGATTAAATATTTGGGGAGATCGTAGAGAGCCCTCTTGGATATGCCTCCCAATATAATGATTAACAAATGGTGCTCGGGTTACAGAATGCCAATGAGGATAAAGTCCTTTTGTCATTAGCTTTTGAGGTTTGTCTATATGCAACTAAAAATACAATGAATTGTTACACAACTTGGGCACATCATAATTTCCCCTTTTCACATTGGCGCCCAACGTTGGGGGCATGTTAAGTTATATAACAAAATTAGTTACATATGAACAAACATCAATAGATAATAACAAAAGTAAAAAGTAAGGTGTGACTTTCAACCTCAGAAACTTAACCATTACTGAAGAAGTTCATTCAATATATAGAGGAGCAGATATACGAAATGAGCCATTGCAAAAAGAAATTATTGTCAAAGAATTTATTAATGAAGAGAGACTGGGAGACCAAAATCGGTGCCCGGATACATAATGGACTAACTCCAATGGTCTCAAAGACAGTGAAAGAGTCGCTCTGATCTCGTAGTAAATTTAAAAGAAGGAAAAAATCCATCTTATATGTCCCTCCTTCTTTTATGAGAGAATGGCTTAATGGCTAAACCAGGATGATATACCAGTAAATCTCAGATTAACCCTTTAGCAATTCTGATGACATTTTTTGGGGGAACTATTTAGAAATTTTTATATAATTTGGAATAGAATCTACGTCTATCGATAGAATTTCTTTGTCAGTCAGTTTCCTTCGCACAAACCAAGGATCATTAGTGATCACAGTTAGTGTTTATTTTTGAAGCGCTAGTAGTTTATTCAAGTTGGTAATTGAGGTTGTGTTTGAATAGGTAGTTGGACAAACTTATACAAATTAGAGCACAGAAAAATGTGACTATTACTTTTCCCCCTAGGGTGCCACATAGAGAGTTCAGAGGTGCATTGGGACTCCCATAGTCTCCAATGTATCGCTAAACAAATGAAAAAAAAATGCCAAAATCAGTCCGCTCGATACTGTTACATTTCATTAACATTTTGGCTGTAGAAAAGAGGATAAAAGTGGGTGATGGGCGACAGAAAATAAGCCAACACAACATGAATCACGATGGACTGAATTTTTGTTTCGACGCTTTTCCACAACACTTCTTTTAAACTCATCATCTTTACACATACATCTAACGTTTCCTACAGACAAGGCTTCCTACGGGTTTCCTAGCACATATTAAACAATACATAGTATGACGAGGTGTGGTATTTAGTATCACGAGATGATATATTATGATGCCGCGAGAAAATTCGAATTTGCCCAAAGGGGCCACAACTTGGGCAAGTTCGGGAACCCCTTTACTAGGACATTATCGTAGTGTAGTAATATAATAGAGAATTTTTGCATAACGTTTTTTTATCATCCGATATTTTTTTTCTTCCTATCGCGCATGCTCATAGGAAACATTGTACCTATTGAGCATGCGTATCTGTAATACTGCACTACTGAGCTATTCCTATGAGCATGTGCGCTAGGAAGAAAAATATCGGACGATAAAAAAACGTTATGCAAAAACTCTCTAATAAAGTGCGCATCGGAGTTGCCTGTTTGGGGTAAATGTAATCCTCAAGTGACTTTTAGTTTGTAGTTAAAAATATGGGATGACAGCTTGGTAATTTTTGACAACAATCCTTATTGTTGGAGAGAAGTGAGAAAAATATAAGAAACATTCGTTTATTTCAAATTAAAATATTCATTTATTCGTTTAAAATATTCATTTATTTGAACTTTTTATAATTTGTTTTTATATATTTCGTACAAAATGATTTTTTGGAACATTCTTTGTAACATTTCTTCTTTCATGTTTTTCGTGAAAAAAAAAAATCCATAACTTTTTTTTGTTCTTGAACATTTCTTATTCAGCTTCAGTGAACAAATAGTTATGTAGCTGTGTGACTCGAGAAGATAGATATTTCGCCATTTTTAGAATCGTGCTTATGTTTTCTGAATAAATGTGCGAAAGTAAAAGGAGTCAACTGTTGTATGGAAAGGAACTGGAGATGTTTGATTGCTATTTTTGTTCCTTTAGAATAAGTGGACGCGCTCTATATTATAACAACTCTATAGTTGTTACGGATAGTAAAGAGAAGATTTAAGGAGCTGGGCAGCCGGAAAAGTGCTCATTAATAAAAAAATTTCTTACGCTTGAATAAAGATTTCGTCAAACACATTTCGTAACGGAAAAGGTATGGCGAAATGCAGACTCAACAAACGTGGATGTGCAGTTGAGTTTGATTTTCAAAGATCCCATATATTTCCCATTATGTCGAAGTGTTCAAGTACTTCGGTTGGAAAAGTTTTTACTTGATCAGCATTGCATTGGGCAGAACTCGAAACATTAGGTTTAAAATTTTAAATTTCTTGGATGAATTTCTAAACATCATTGAGCACTATTTTAGAAGTTTGAAAGAAGAAGAAAGAAGAAAAAAATCTGAAATAGTGTCATTTCATTTTAATTTTATATTTTAAAAAAAATTCGAGCTTAAAACAAAATGCAGCATAAAATTTCTTATTGAAGCTCGTAATAGCTTTCAATAATAGTGTATAAGCTTTAGGGTTCTTTGCTGAATGGATAATAGTACGTGGGTTCTCTTAAAAAAATTCTGGAGGTGGCATGGATGCTTGTGAGTGGTTCGGAATCCACGTTAAACCGTAGGTCCTTGTCTAATGAGCCCAGAGTGTGCACAAAAGGAGCGTAGAGCTACCAACCAAACCAAACCAAATCAAATCTTAAAAAACAAAATGAATTTTTTTTTCTGCATCTTGCAGTTTGAAAACTCTACTGCTAAATTCCTTCTGGAATGTATTGCGATTATCACTTTTTTTTTCAAACTGGGTTAAAATACTATAATGTAATAACTAAATGTAATTCTATAATGTAATGCAATAAAGCTCATGATTAAAAGTTTCAGTTAAAGTAGGCTTATAATGGATAAAATTTAGTTATGTTATATTATATTTTAAATGTTATGAAAGACACTCGCGGGAATTTATTTTATTTTCATACATCTTATTTCTATCGGCCATTGTCCACCCCTCTCGCAGGAAGATGTTGACTCAGGTGCACTCCCGATATCATCCTTCCCTTGGAAACATCTTGAAGGCGCTGCAGTGGGGATGAGCTCTTGTGTCTTCCTCGAGAGATCGGCAAATTTCATGGATTCAGATTAGTTTGCTGCTGCTGCGTTGCATTAAATTTCGGATCTTTAGTTATCGTGAACTAATAATATTGAGTAAAGTATAAGCTTTATGCTCTCTATACCGACCAATCAATGGACTACGAAAGTTATAACAATTTTTTAATGCAGTGTCCTTTCTTGTTAAATGGAGGGTTAAAATCATGTTTGGGGATTTTTTTCAGATATTTTTATAGATTTGTTATGAAATTCGACTATTTCATTTTAGTTTCTGTCGTGTAGATATATATCTGAATCCCCTTTAAACTGTAGGTCCCGGTCTAATAGGGCTGTAGAGCGTTGGGCATAGGCTGACAACTATTAAAACTGGTGAATTTTTTTTATTTTGTATTATACCAACCATGTATGTTCAAACCCAAAATCTGTTCAGTAAATCTAGAGATAATCGACCCAATCTTAACATTCTATTAATTTTGAGCATCAGTGTAATTTTACCTTAAAACAGGAAAAATATTTTTAAATAGATGTCGACGCGATATTTCGCAACGGGATCATTTTGTTTCTCTAGAATCTTGTTTCTCTATTACGATTTTCATTTATCGTTATATAACTGGATGGATCCAATTCCTATTAGAAAAATCTGATATGGCACATTGAGCAAAACATTTAATGCCTTTTACAAAAATAATAAATCACTTTGAATCTAATATTTTTATTGTGGAACATTCGGGTAAAGTTGCCTTCTTTATTTCTGCGTGTTTGTGGAAACCCCACCATTTTTTCGCCACAAAAATGTTTTCGAAAAGTGAAATGCTTTGTATTCGTTTCCTCTTTTTGATGGTTTGTGTCTGGATGATAAAAGGATATCTGAGGAGGCCCTTTGAAGAAAAGCATTTGCAACAAACATCTCAAAGCGATTTTGGAAACGTCTCGAATTACTTTTACTTTTAGATAGTCTTCTTTTTGACGAGCGAATCCTTCCTGAAAAGGGCAATTATGCATTTAGGTAATCGAAAACATTGGATCTAATGCTACGACTCCATCTCTAATTCAAAACCCACGGAAAAGGGATTCTTACGTAAAATCGATGTTTTTCAACAGTGCCCTTTCTCAAGCGCAGGAATTGCAAAAGGCCGCCTTATGTCTTTCATATAAAAACTAAATTAAGTTTTTTAAACTTAAAAAAAAATGATTAAAAAAATAATAAACTGGTTGAATTTTTGGCTGAACACAAATTAATTATCATGAATTTCAAAATTGCTCTTTCGACTGTAAACATAAAAATATTATAGAATCGGTTTTTATTCTTTACTGTTCTGTCCTATGTTTAATAAAACATTTGAAGTTGAATAGAAAAAAAAATAAATGTTGCATAAAAAGGGAATTATGTATACTACGTTTATTACTATTTCACATTGATTTGTATAATTTATCCAATATACTCTGTCTGTTGTATAAGATGGAAAAGGAAATAAATTTGAATGAGGATACTCACTTCTTGCATGTTACATTGAAATATTGGATGATTTTTTGTTGTAGGAAATCAGTAGTTCTGTTTTTTGTTTTATTTGTTTAAAAAAATGTATGATGACGACAACTCCACTGTTCATTCTCTGAACAATTTAAAAGTTGCGAGTCGAACATTTTTATAATAGCATTAACAAAAAATATACTGTATATGGAACGAGAGATATGAAAGGGAGAGTTCCCTAAAGAGCCTATCTCACGGGTGTGTTTCGTTACTTTCAATGTGAGGCTAACAGCCATGCCCCCCAAAAATGAGTTTGCGATGTGTATGGCCTTCGTCTAACATGTTTGCGCGGAAGAAAAGTCATGTGACCACAAATTCCTTGATATTCCCGAGTTTCCTGTAAACGGGCGCTAGAATGATTCATACAAATGAAAACTGCACATAGGATGTACTGGGTGAGCCCACAGCGATGAAGTAACTATTCGAGTGGAAATGTAAGTTTGCTTCTCGCTGAATGTAAGCGAAATCAATCCATCTGATAAGGCGTTAACGAATATTCCATTTTCATGGATTCTTTAATATCTTTCCGGTGTAAAGAGTCAAATTTTTTTATACAAAGAATGAAAGTATTTTGATGCATCTTGCACGAATTTGCTCAGATTTACTTTGGAAAATTAAAGCAATATTTCATTGTTTTTGAAATGCAGATCGCTCTGTTCTGAGATCGTTTATCTCTAAATCATTTCAATTTCGTAGCCCTATACCAGTCAGACAAGGGACGATGAAACATCGGTGGACTTAACGTATATCACGAACAGTCTTTCGAGAAATGTTCATTGGAGGACTTTTTTTTAGGGGTAACTACCTGCAAATCAATGTGAAATGGTAATTAACATAGTATGCATACTTCCCTTAAAACGTGCAAAATATCAAAAATGAATTTGTGTACTGACATTGCGAAAAAGACATGCATTCAAAAGAATTAATTTTGCATTCACATAAAGTTTGGAAGGAATGAAGCGTTGTTTTGTAGGTGCTTGACGAGGGTAACGTTCTCACCAAAGATCTAGATCTGCCAATAAATTGCCAGGCTACCCCAGCATAGATTAAGCTACGAAGTTTTGACAGATGCCTAAAATAGATGCATAAAACTAGTAGATAAAATAGATGCCTAAAACTAGTAGATAAAATAAATGCCTAAAACTAATCGATTTAAATATGTGTTTTAATACTCTAAATGGGTTTAACTGATCTCTTACCCATAGATGAGTATTAAAGCTAATCTTTCTATAATGATTCAATTGAACGAATAAATAAATTCTCGCGTATCTGTGCAGTTCTATTCACTTCAATGAGAGAGGGATCCAACTATTTGCTGATATGTAAAACCTTTCGCGTGGCTTCAAATTGGCGACCTCTGCGCACGTTCTACTTTATTGTTGCTGAACCGACATTTTTGAATGAACACGCCAGAGTTCACACTTCTAGTCAAACGAAACGATTTTAAGGCTTCTAGATTTTTGGTGCCTGTCTCTAGCCAGACGCGAGACTTTTCAGTCCCATAGATTTTTGGTGCCTGTCTCTGGCCAGACGAAACAGTTTTCAGTTCAATGGATTTTTGGTGCCTGTCTCTGACCAGACGAGACAGTTTTCAGTCCCATGGATTTTTGGTGCCTGCCTCTGGCCAGACGCGATAGTTTTCAGTCCCATGGATTTTTGGTGCCTGTCTCTGGCCAGACGAGATAGTTTTCAGTCCCATGGATTTTTGGTGCCTGCCTCTGGCCAGACGCGATAGTTTTCAGTCCCATGGATTTTTGGTCTGATCTAATGGTCCAATCTAATTATACATATTTTCAATTCATCTTCGAATACCGGTTTTGGACTGAGGCCTCGAGATCAGGAACATAACGAGCTGTACACCATTCTGGCCCCATTTCTTTTTAAAGACAAATAATTATGGTCATTTGTTTTTCCTAAAACATTATTTCTATCAAAATATCTATTTTTACATCGTAATTGACTATAAAGGCATATTAAAAATTGTTACAAACTCAGATTTTTATAACTTGAAATCCCATTCTACTATAGTTCCATAAAACAAGGTGTGGCGATAATAAGGAAAACATTTCTAACAACAAAACAAACAGCCCGGATGCCCAAAGATTATTCCAGAATAAACAAGCACCTATCCCGAGCCCTAAATATAGACCTACGTGATTCTCCCGGCATCCTGTCGTACATTAACAATGCTATTTGACAAAACCATTTCCTCGTGTGACAACATGTTTTTCCCTTGGGGCTTCGGGCCGCCCGTCCGAAATGGTTAGTGCTGCTATTAGAAGACATCCCCCCCGAATTCCATTAACCGCCCCCAAACGTCGGCTCGCTCAACGTCTCCATCCAAGTTTATGGAAGAGAAAGAACCTTTCGGCAATCTCTTCGGAATGAATTTGCAGTTAATGGAAAATTCTGTCCGAGATTTATTTCAGTTAATGTAAGTGGCAACGAGAAGAATGTGTTCGAATTTCTTGATAAGGTTTAAATAGTGCAGGTTAGCAACTGAAAATCCGATATTCGTTGTTGTTTTTATCTTTTCTTCCTTTCATTTTCTTTTTAAATTTCCTTAAAAGAAACATGTTTAAACAAAAATATAGAAAACCAATGAATATTCATTCAAATGAAATATTTTCCTGAATCTTACATCGGCTAAAGAAGCTATCAAGTGCTAATCACTTTGCCTGCAAGCGAAAGGGAAAATTGTCAACTTATTTTCTGATTCTTTGCATACCAACAAATGCACTTTCGTTATTATTATCATATGCTTATTTATTTTTTATTTCGTTTCAATTCTGTAAAAGTGTTTTTAGCAAATTTGTAAATTTATTATTGTTATGAAATTATTGTTTTGTTGTTAGAAATGTTTTCCTTATTATTTTATTCTTGTTATTATTGTTATTCTTAAAATTATAAACAATAGAAGTTAAAAAAACAGTGCCCGTCGCTAGAATAGTTTGAATTTCTTTCTGCTTCAAGTCACATTTTACATTCTCCAAAACAATTCAGAGATGCATTAGCCATGTAAAAAAAATCTTGAATTAAATTCTGTCCACGGGTTGTAACGAATATGGCTTATTATAAAATATACGTCTAAAAATATTTGAATACTTTGTAGCGGCATATATTTCAACAAAAACAACAGGGGAAGATCATTTCTAAAAAAAAGCAATGTCAATCCATTCACACAGATTCTTAATAGTAACCTATTTCTGAAGCATTCTGAGCATGGTTTCTACTTGTATGAATGCCATTTCGTTTATCCTTTTATCTATTTAGTTTTGAGGTAAAGAAGAAAATAGACAACAAACTCCTTTCAACTGATAAAACATGGGATATACTTGTTTCATCACCCATCCCAATGCACCCTTGCAGTTTTTACAGCACATTTCCGACTCTCGACAGGACATGACTTTCTTAATAAACACTTGTATCTCATTGTTGTAGCTACTGATGATTTCTGTCCTCTGTGCTCGTCGGGTGAAGCCATGGACTTTTTTACATTTGACAACATGAACTGCTCTTGATTTTATGACTTTTATTTCTGACAACTTCACCGAGGCTGCATTTTATTGGGCTGTTAGAGTTCTTATGCGTTATCCAAAGCAATGGTGGAAATCATGCAAATATTTCTCTTACGTTTTACATCCGTGTCCAACGTCCTATGCTGAAGGCATATAATGGGTCGTGACGTCGGGCATGGATGTATAAATTGATATGTTAATCAAGTATTGTTAAGTATTGTTGTCAAGTATTTTTTGATGGGCGGCTGGCTGCAAGTAACAAGTTTTGATCATGATTAAGTTAAAACCAAAAGTATGGTTTTTGTAAATTATTACATTTTTACCTTTATGTATAATAAAATTTACTTTCTTAAATTAAATCAAATGCAGTGATTTCTGCTTCTTCTATACTCTACACCGCGGCACTTAGCTAAATTTTCCGACATTATGGAGAACATCGCTACAGTTTGATGTAGGGAAAAAAATGTATGGATGCCAGTTTTGAATGAAACTTCTTCCACGTGTATTTCGTAGAGCTCCTTCGAAAGGAAGGAAAACCGCGTTCAAACATCTCGACCCCCCTCCGTAATCCAATAGCGCGCAACCTATTTGAATAAGAAATGACGCTCGTGAGAGGGAATTTCCTTTTTTGCAACTGGATGCAACAATTTGCACGAATCTCGGTGATAAGAAATCGAGCGCCGAATCTTCTGCGCTCTTTTCGGTTTCAAATTGAATCTCTGAAATTGAAACACGTCTTTCTGTAGAATGCAAATTGCTTCTGTTGTGGCTGTGGATGTTTCTTTTTCAAAATTGTTATTATTGCATGAAATAAAAAAAAAATAAGTCAAACGTATTTTTTTCTGTATTCATTTCGAAATGGAGGCAGGTATTTTATGTAGTTATGATTTGGTTGAAAAATATGTGATTACAAAAATGTGGAATTTAAATAAAAACTCATACAGGAAGAAAATAAAACTTGTGCATTTTTTCCGGTTTCGAACATTGCTTTATTTCAAACTATGACTTCGTGAATTTTGACTTTTCAAAAATAAAATTGTGGCTTTTTCACCTTTTTTTTTCCAAGTACTTCGTTCTTTCATATTGCTAAATCAGCAACTACTCTATTTACTTTAAAAAAATAAATTATAAAAAATCATTCAAATTGTTAAAAAATCATTCAATATATTAAAAAAAAAATTTTTTGAAAGATCATATATTCTTTGGGATATGATTTACTACGCTCATGGTAAATAGTAATTTTTTTATTGTTATAGATTAGTATTTTAAATGCATGTTTTTACACACTAATACAATAGTAGATTTAACTAGAAAATATTGAGAGTAAAAACATTCGCCTCGTTACCCTTGGTACGTTTTGTTTCGTTCCGTATTTAAAATACTTCTAATGAACTTTACCATTGTAACAAAAAATTAATGCATTTTTTGGAAAAGTCTTTGTTCCTATTAGTACCCATAAAATTCCCTCAGGAATCCTAAATGATATTTATCCATACAATCACATTAGTTTTTGAATTTTAGTTTATAAACCTATTCATTTTCCTTTTAATTATTATTATGATCATAGCTTTTCAAATCTTGACTTTAAACCATTTTTTTATCAGTTGGTGATCAAATAAAAGAGCATGTGGGGCCTGATGGCCGAGTGGTTAGCGCTTTGGCGCTCGGTACCACAGTTTAACCGTAGGTCCCGGTCTAATAGGATCGTAGAGGGCTGCGGAGGTAGTGTTACTCGTACATTTTCAAGCTACACGTATCCCCTGGATAATGCTCAATGAGTCACGGCGGTGCGGCCCTTGCTTATGTCATAAAGATTAACTCTGTATTGTCAGTTGCGTTAGAACAACAACAACATAAAAGAAAATGTGCATTTTCAGTTAGTGGTTTTGGTTAAAGTTTTTTTTATCCCTATGAAACATGTAATGATATTTGATTACCATTGCAAAACATCCGATGAATGTTTTGCAAACTAATATTTTCTACCTACTGTTCATTTGGAAGTTGGTACCAGATGCGTTTTAAATTTAGATGTATTTAAATTGGAGTTTTAAAGTATTCTTCTTTGATATTCAAAGTTCGCAAACCCGAAGGACATTTCGGCATTTTTCATACTTTGGAATGACATAAATCTTCCTAATCGGTTTTCTTGAAAGAATTTCGGATGCCGAATCTGCTCTAATGGACTCCAACAGCACAGAGTTCATCGATATCCTTCAGATGAGGAAACGGAGTGCATCCAGTAGTTCCAGGTAATAAAATCCAAAAAGGACCATTAAGGTTGATGTGCCAGAGAAGAGGAGGTCGAATGCGGTTGTGCAAGAGTTACCACGGAGGGCGAACCATCCCGGAGCCAAGAAGTTCATTCGCTCGGAGGATCTATTCCATAAATTCATCGCAAAAAAAGTGAACTGGCAAACTGAAAGGAAATTGAGAAACTTTTTAAAAGAGTTTTATGAATTAGTTTTTTGTGTTAGTTTTATTTAGAAGAATTTTATGAATTAATAACTCACTCATATATTAAGAGAAGTTTTAGATGACTCTTTTTATGAATATAAAGTTGTCCAATAAAAGATTCTAATAAATTGTAGGGATAGATCAGGATACGGATTTTATGGGTCAAATTCTACACATTGAAACCAGCAGCGGATAGTCCCTACGAAAAAATGAAGGGTACAGAATGATATGCAGTCGTACAATGATAGGCAAGCGTTAATCGTTAGAGGGTGTGATCTAAACATATAATTGAATACTTTCACCCATGCATACACATTGGAATTCAATGGTCATGGGTTGGTTGGCCTCTGCAGGTTTATTGAAATTCTCGCAATTCGATTGCAAATCTTTTTCGCGAGTTTTTATTTTCTTTGGGCATCATTCACTCCATCTATCATTTCGCGATCTAAGAGGATTCTCGTTTAAGCCATCATTGATTTTAAATGATGGCTTTCATCTAGAGACCTCTGGAAATCACTTCTCTCATTCCATAGGGCTGATCAACTGACTTCACATAGTTCATCAGTCTTTTGTATTCACCCTTCACTCTGGAAAAATTCCGAGATGAATGTCAAAGGTTAACTTTTCCCGCCTATGTTACAGCAGGTTGCTTTTCTTCTTGTGACATAAATATCTCCGAAGTCCACCTTAATTGGACAGTGTAATAAGGCGTAATTCCCCTCCCCCTACCCCTTACAAATGAAAACATACTCTCTTAGATGTAACTCTGTGTTTGAAAGGCTGCCCCTCACCATTAAATAAATCTTGGCCCACAACGTTGAGATGCAGCACAAAAAAAACCCTCAACCTGGAGGACGTCAACGAAGTCTTTACTCGCAAGAAAACTTCTGCCAACATTCTTGAAAGTAAAAAAAAAAAAAATTGTTCAGTCCCGGATACCATTACCTCTGAATTTACAACCTCTGTCAATTTTACCAGGGAATGCACGTTTAAGAACACTTAATTAGAAACAAAGTTTTTGAACATTTATAAAACTTTTATACGTACAATAATCAATATGAAAGATTTCTTGTATAATACACATAAAAATTTATATCATACATCAAATCAACACGACATTTAACATGAAGCAGTTGTCACTCTAATTCATCCGGTAATTATACTAATTACGCCATCTGTTAGAAAAACGCACGAATTAAGTTTAATACCTAATAATAATCCATGTGTTAAATTATGTCAAATAAATGTTTCCCACGCTAAATTCCTTATACCATTTCTGGTCTTGTACCTTTTCTAGCACTATCTACTGACGTTTCTGTTCATTTCTTATGCAGTTATGGTTCCTTTTGATGCTATTTATCTCCTTCATATGTTTACACACATAATTTTGTCATGCCCTACCTATACAATACCTGAAACATTATGCATTACAAAAAAACCTAAGAACTTTTAAATCCAAACAAAATAATCTACTATTAAGAAATTAATCTAATTTAATAATTTGAAATTGCATTTAGCCAATATATCACTTAGAAAATGAAAAAAAAAGAGATTCTACTGAAATTAAACGAAAATTTAATTTAACTTATTTCATTAGAAGTGCATGGGAAAATGTGAAATTAAAAATTGATGGACAAAAGAACCTCTTAAGGGCAAAGAAATGGATAATTAAATGGGCAATAGATGCAATCTCCCCAGGCGGCGATGCGTGCTTTCGTAAAGTTAAACAACGTGTGATAAGACTCCTAATCTCGTCCTGCATTCTGCCAGACTTTCCGCAGTCGTGGTTGCGCATCGACGTGCGACATTTCAGGACGTCTGGCAACCTCCATGCATGTTTAATTAACTGTGTGGTTTCGCTGCCAGGGGCGGGTGTCATCCATCCTGGGGCAGTCCGGAGATAAGGGGGGGTCGCTTTATCTTGCTGGAGAAAGGCCCCAGGATA
The DNA here is from genome assembly GCA_021605075.1 of Caerostris darwini. NCBI lineage: Eukaryota > Metazoa > Arthropoda > Arachnida > Araneae > Araneidae > Caerostris > Caerostris darwini. The sequence goes on from BPLQ01010363.1 coordinate 166,870, forward strand.
AGGTAGCAGGAAGATCAGTTAATGATACTTGAATGCGTGATCGCTCCGCAAGCCGGATTGTGTCTCAGTTTGTATGCAACTCAACGGGCGAAAATGTTTATCGGCTGTCGGGGAAAACAATGTTTTCGTTGGCGTAGAGCAATCATAAAATAGACGGCGCATCGGGGTTGCCAGTGTGAAACAAACATATTCCTCACGTGACTTTTACAATCAGCACTGTCCACTGTCAGAAGTGGTGACTGTCTTTCACGGTCACTCTGCCATTCGTTAGCTATTCGTTGGACACTATTAGTCACTTTGTTTATTTGCATTGCACAGGAAAAACCAGCTCATACTGCACTCGTTTAGAATTCGTTTTAAGCATTTATTTCAGGCTTTTGTAGTTTAATATAGGCGTTGATAAAAAGGTTTACCATCTTACAACGATTTTCAAAAGAAATGGCTCTTTTTTTCACTTGCAAATAAATGTAATTTTTGTTTAATATTTGCATTTAAATATGATATTTTTACTTGTATAATATGTTCTCCCCAAAACGATTAAAAAATAAAATATTTATTTATAGGATCTTTTTGTAATGTTTTATTATATTTCACACTACCGATGTTTCACCTTCCCCTTTGTAACAGGTAAGGGGTTACTAAGCCCGAGGTGTGACGATAAAAAAAAATTAAAGAAGCTTAAATAGAGGGATCCGCAGGACCAGATGTCTTAACACAGCTTCGTACAAATCTGTAACATTACTAGTGGTTGTGTGTCCAGAAAATTGCATCGCCGACAACAAGAAAGGACGAACCGCTCGCCATTGTTGGCTGTCTACAACAATGTCCATTGCACAGTGGAAAAGTTTGCTGATACTATTCACTGGCTATGCCAATTGAACAATTTGCATATTTGGTATTATGGAATCGGCTTGCGCCATTTCGAGATGAACAGAATTATTTTTAATGGTGCATATTTGCATTTAATAATTAATATTTTGCGTCATCTTAATGATGCACTCTTACGTGAGAAACGGGAGAAAATCAACAGGGAAAGAGAAGAGATGCTCTGAGTGTGATGAGGGGAAATGAAACGGCCACCTCACACTTGAACTGCTCTTCGTCGTTTTCATACCCTAAAGAGAGGATCGGGCCACAGAGACCGAGCTATTCGATTTCATCACCCACAGAAGGCTCATAAATCATTCATTCCCAGAGTGGGAGGAATGAAAAAGAAAGTTACTTTCTTATCATACGTGTGTGTGTGTTATCTAACTCTTCTCCTTAGTTCTTTTTTGGCTCCGACAAAAAAATTCGACAGTTATTCTGGTTCAGTTATTATATCAATCAATAGAAATCCTTGGGTAGTGTACGATGCGAGTTCGATCACAGTCCATAATGTCCTTCTTCTCCATCTTATCTGTTATAGGACTCCAATGTTTCGTTTCTGTTTTAAGGTGCACTGGGTTTCAGAACTGAAAAAAAAATAATAATTCAATTTAAAACCGATTCTGTCTGTCGAACCGAAAATCCAGTTCGCACAAAGGAGAAACTCGATACATCTTTAGGTTTCCTTAGTTTCAAGAATATCCTTTCACTAGGTTAGCGGAGGAGGAGACCAACCCACTTTACGAAGGAAGAAGCGGTATGCCCCTTCCAAATATATGCATCGCATAGAAGAATTTCCTATGCACCACAGATAATGCTGAATCTGCTTCATATCTACCATTCTATTGACGAATGCACTTAAATCAAAATATCTGGCATTTCAAACAACAGCCAAAACCTTACTGCTTTATTCAATTCCTTCTATTAGCTCACACTCTCCCTATATATATCTTGTTCACATTTTCAATCGTTCATAAAACACTTTTCATTCATCCACTCAAGTTCAAATACATTTTTTAAAGGTGTAGTGGATGGCACTGGATGTTAATACAGTTTTTTCAAATATTGATTCAGTAATTAAATTTAATTCATTAATTTTAGTTTTTTTTTTAGATTTAAGTTGCATATATCTACCAATAGATGGCACCAGATAAACTTAAAAAAATAAATGAAAATTATTTATAAAGGACTTTCTACAATATAATTGAAAAAAAAAGTAGGAATTGACTTTTAAAAAAAAATTTTATATTACTTGTTTATTAACACCGACATATCATCTGAGAAATTTATTAAAGACAAAAATACTCTATTTTCAAGTAGATTGTATTAAACTATTCAACAAAGTGCCAAACGGTGGATTAAAATAAAGGTCAAAAGTTAATCCTTGACAGCTTAATAAACACAGCGGCCTTTGTAAACTTCTGTTTCTTTGTCGAAACTTTATTTGACGAAGAAAAAAAAAACTTCGACTAGTCTGATTAAAAATAGTTGTTAAATAGTTGTGCATCATAAAATCATTCTAAAGATTTTATCAAGTTAAAGTAGTTATAGTCATTAAACTAATTTACAAGATTTTTTTTCAGTTGTTAAATAGTTGTGCATCATAAAATCCCTCTAAAGATTTTATTAAGTTAAAGTAATTGTAGTCATTAAACTAATTTACAAGATTTTTTTTTTTTTTAAATGAAAGAATTTCGTTAAAGCACAGAAGCAGTTGAAACTTCCTCCGCATGCTGTCAATGTTGTGAGAACAAAACCCGAGGTGTTAAATGAATTTTAATTGGCAGTTCTTTACACGATTAAAGACATTGCTTTGAAAACCAGAGAAAAGTACAACGAGCTAAACATAAAAATTTAATTCTGAAAAGATAAAAGCTCCCACGCAAAGTATTCGCAACGAATTCCTTAACTTTAGAATTAAGTTTGGGACAAAAGAAAATCCAAAGCTAAATGTCGTAAAGTTAAACATGTTTCGGGGTTGTTATGCTGCATCTGTGCTAAGTCTTCTGCTCTAGATTATGCTAGGGCGGGTTCTTTTTCCTTTTCTCCACCCAGAACCTCCATATTATAGTAAAGATGCAACATAGACAAACTTCATAATCCACTCGGATAATTATAAAATAGAGCTCGTCTTCCTATTCAAAACGAATGGAAAGAAAACACCTTCCATACTTTTCATCTATTTACAAAACGTAAACATGTTACGAAGCGATTCTGAATATTCTTCTCTTCAAGTCATACATTTATTGAACTGTGTGCATACTCAACATAAATAAATACAAGGAATGTTATTTTCTTTTAGCTCTGATCGTTTTGTATGAAATAAAATAAAACATCATTTAAATCATTATTTTATTTTCTTAATTATTTTGAAGTGAAAATTTATTAATAGAATATAAATGTCAATTATTTAGAAAATTCAATTTACATTTATTTATAACTAAAAAAAATTTTTCCCCCTAAATCGTTGTACTACTACACTACACTACACCACACCACTGTGCCTAGAACTGAGTTGCCCCTTTACAGTTTGGGAAGGATGTGGGTGAGAAGAAATCTGATTGGGCTCTGTGATGCTCTACGGTTATAGGACACCGGAACCTAAGGCTTAAAGTGAATTTCGAACCACTACACACATCCACGGCACCGTCGGCATTCAAACCCGAAACCTGTGGCACCGACCGAGCGTCAGAGCTCTAGCCACTCGGCCATCATGCCCTCCTAAATCGTTGTAGGACAGTAGACCTTTTTGCCCCTTTGTGCCAAAATCATAGATCAGTTAATGGCCAACAGTACAGATTGCAGCCGAAAATCGTCACGCCATCATTGCATGTGTTAAACTACAAAATCCTGAAATACGTGCCCAAATATAATTCTAGATGTGTGCAGTAGTCTATTCCACAGTGCAATGTAAGCTACTTTTTCCTCCGTACCGCAAGTAAACAACGTGACAAAATCCCGTACAAATGATGAGCAGAGTGACCATGAAAATGACCAGCCCTCACGCTGTCTTGGCAGAGGACAGTGCCGATAGTAAAAGTCTCTTGAGGTGCATGATCACTTTTTTTCTCTCCCCATGTGATTCGGTATACAGATCTCGTGGGAATGCTGGGTGGATCTGCACTCCTGGAATAGAGGTATACAGCAATAATGGATTCACATCTGACTGCACCGTTTAAGAAGAGGGACACTTTCAGGTTCATGGGAAAACTTTAATTTTTATTTACAAGCACTATATACATTTATACAGAACTTTGGTTTCTATTTACAAGGAAATAAAAATTAAGGATATAAATTTGATTCACAAGTGCAGTTCACTCCAAGGTCGGAGATTTTCAGAGTTCTCGTGTCTACGACGAATCTAATGTCCCGGTCTCCTTAATTATCACACAGCGTGATACACGAAACCGCAAGGGGCTCACTTTGTAAACAGGCGGAATATCCGGCCTGTTCAATCACTTTCAGAAAAAGAGAAAAACAATACTTCTTGTCGACTTGTTATCCCTTGAATACTTTTGCTCCAAATGTTATCGCTTTTACGCAAACATTTAGCACTATTATGCCTAAATTGTCTTAGGCATAATTGTTTACAACCGCAACCCATTTATATCACTTTATCGCCAAAATTTTACCACCATTATGGCAAAAATGTTTTCTTTTTACACCATATATTCCCGCTTTAACGCCAAAATATATCATTATTTTGCCCAAGTTTTATTCCTAAATTTCTTTTAAGCCAAATTTAATCGCTTTATCGCCAAATTATTATGTGGAATTATGTTTTGCTAACTCATATAAATGTATCATTTAGACAAAGATAATAATCGCTGTTATGACAAAATTATGCCAAAATTTTTCGCTAATACGCCACTTTTTTTTCCTATTATGTCAAAAAATATTTTATGTTGTTTACGATGCCGAATTCGAATGAGGAAACAAAATTTTTTAAAAAAGAAACCAAAGAATAACTTACATTTTATCTAATGAATGAAGAATACAAGAACAACAACATCAGAAAGCTACAGAAAAATTTAATAAGTTCCAACGACTTTTTTCTTCTGTAAACTAATGTTCTAAAATGAAAAAGTTGCGTTTTTTACACGAATTCAAGTGACGATTTACACAAAACCTTAACTATGTAAACAGCATTAAAACATCACAAAACCACAGAGCAATTTAATGCGTTCAATCAACGCTTTCGCCGTGAACTAACGTTCTGAAAATAAAAAGTAACATTTTTTCGCGTGAATTCAAATAACGGTTGTTATAAACCTTAATTATTTCAACAGCATTTAAAAGAAAATAATTATTTGATAATCAAATATAAGTTTTTAATAAGTTAAAAAATTGTTTATCTTGTTTGTTGCGTATTTTCATGAGTGGCAACATGATAAAAATTATTTATTTTTTGTATCATATACTGTAAACATATGTTATAAGAACAATCTCGGAATAATCAACAATTTATCGGAATAAATATTCAAAAGAATATGTATTTATGTTCTTTATTTACTATAACTAAAAAATTCTGAAAATAACTATCAAAGTAGAAATAAATAGCCATTGTATTGTTCGTAAAAAGAAGAAGATACTTATTCCTCTAGAATATTGCAACCCTAAAGAAATTGGCGAAATCTCCTGGGTTGCAAGATTAGTGACTTTCTCAGGGTACAGTATTCTAGATTTCAACCAAATTTTTTTATCTTATCTGTAAATTTTTTTATTTTTATCCTTAACTCAAAAAGATTTTTTTAATGTATTCTTTGAAACATGTATCATTCTAATACAATATTTTTTTTTGTTTCAAAATACTAACTTTTTGAAATTATAGAATAATACAGTTTTAGATTTTTACAGTAAAAGAATTACTGTTTTAAACATTAAAATATGGAAGAAATTATAGAATAACAATGAAGAACAAAAAATAAAGATAATGAAATAGTGTGCATTAGTATATAAAAAAGAAAAGTATTTTCATTGAATAAGATGTTATCTACAAGAAGTAATGAATAAAACATTATTAGTAAAATTTAGCACAATTCGTATGCACGTTTTAAATTTAATTTTTTTTTTTTAATTTGATAAAAATACTTTTTAGAGTTGGCTACTGAATGTGGATCAAGTTCTACGTTTAAAATAACTTTTTAATTTTTAAATATAATTATTATCAATACAATTTTGGTTTTTAAATTCTTTATTGAAAATATACGGGTTGTTTCAAGATTTCTTTTGTTTGATAATTAAATAAAGAACAATATTTTTTCCTTTCAAACGTTATTTTTACTCTTCGTTAAACTTATATTTACTTTTCTAATGCTATCTTTTATTTAGATGTAGATACAAATTCTTAGAAGAAAAAATTTTCTTGTAGAGTTTTTTCATAGACATTACATTTACATAAATGACTAAAGAGAAAATATTAAAAACAAATAAAATAAAATTTTATGGCTTTTAAGCATGTTAACATGAATATAACTTTCCTTTTATTTACATTTTCTTTTAATTATTTAGAATAAAGTCATTTAATTGTAATAATGCGTGTAAAAATTAAAATCATTGAAATACTTATTAAATAATTTTTGGATCTCCGCCAACTTTAAGAACACTTTCAATCCTTGGGGTACAATTTGGAACAATTTTTTTTTTTTTTTAACCAATTTTCTTGCCTTGTAAGTTCTAGCTGCTGTTTTGAAGAAATGTTATGCTTTAGAATTATGTTTTCAGATTCTTTCTATATGCAGATGTATTCTTTATACACAGTTCAGTCACATTAATGTGACCACCTGTCAAAAGCCAGAATATACACTCTCTCCATTCTGGCTTTAAGTGGAGTTTAGAATGTGGTATTTAAGTGGAATTCTTTATATACACTCCACTGCAATGTGCTGCCACCTGCCTTTTGTGATTGGTTACAAAGTATTCAGTTTTCAATCTTTGCTAAGATATGTAGTTATTGAGTTACGTTCTCCTTCGTCAATGAGAAACATTTTAATCCTTTCACCCGCTATTTCACGTTGGCGTCGAAAGTAGGTGGTGGTCACATTAATGTGACAGAACTGTGTATATAGAAATAGTATATTTTCATATATGTTCTATTGAGTACAAATATAGTGATAGAGGAGGCGTTTCAATGACTTTTGTAAAACCACAATCGAACATTCAAGGTAGTATTGTTAGGATTCGTATCCCGGTAACTTCAAATCATCCCGCAGACTAAAATTTTGGGCCAATGATTTTAAATTTCCAATTAAGTTGTCAATTTAATTTTCCATGGTGTCGTCAATGAATTCGATCTTACCTATTCCAGTGGATGATATGCACCACCAACACAATATGAACACCTCAACTCATGGTTACGCTTCACAAGTGAAAGCAAATTCTCTTTTTGAAATTCTTATTTCGATTTTCTCCAAAAGGCATCTCTAGTTCCGAATTTATTACATTTGCTTTCATCCACAAATATAACACCATAAAAAAATTCGATAATAACGTAATAAGATTCGAAGTTTTCGATTCCTTACACTAAAGAAAGTTTTTTTTTTCTTTCTTGGAACTCGGGCATGGTATCGAATGGATCGAACGACTGCTATTTTTAGACTTGCACATGTTTCACAGCATCTTTGGAATTCTTATACAAGTTTTGTGGCTGATCATTTTGGACTTTATTTTTAGAATGAGTATTTATTTCCTTCAATGAAACAGCTTTATTTACCTCCCCCATATTGATTTCCTACTTCATTCTATAAAAACTTTATTTTATAACGTTCCATAGAAAAAGAAACATTTGTATTATTTCAATTAACTATTTATATTTTTTATTTTATTATTTTTTAAATATATTATAGACTTTTTCAGAGTGAAAGCTGATAGTTAATTTGCAAATTTTTAACGAAATATGCTTGCTTATTCTAATCCTGGAAATGTTCTAATTACCCACATAAATACTTGGTAAAAACAACTGAATAATTTAAGCAGACCTTTTTATTCAATGTGGTAAGCTGCGTTTGAAAAAACTATTTCTTAATAACAATCGATAATTTATGTGAAGCAAACAAATCTAATGCGAATATTAACTGTACGCAGAAACTTTCGCGAGTTTTATTTAGGCTTAAAAATACATTTTCTTTATTTTTCCCAAATTTGAAAAATGTTATCTCTAATAAATTATACTGTATTAAATGGAAAAATTATTAATTATTCTAATTATTAACAATAATTCATCATCATTTTTCTTTTCATTTTGGAATCATTGGAAATTTTTAAGCATTTCTGCTTCTCTCCAAGGAATCATAACAAGTATGACTCCACACACATTTATGACTCCACAACACATTTCTACGCCATTACATATAGAGTGGTGCTTGTTGCCATAAAAAAATGCAAACAAGATAATTAAAAAATACACTGTCTACAATAAGTATTTGGACACCTGTGATAAACAAAAGTAATTCATATTTAATAGATAGCAGAGCCGTCACGAACGGCAATTACAGCCCCAGCCATGCTTTCCACAAGTCTTTGTATAACGACTATTGGTATGTTATTCCACTCGGCATGGAGAAGGCATACAAGTACCTTCACTGTTTTTGGACGGTTGTTGCATCCCTTGATTCGGCGATCTGTCTCATCCCAGAGATTTTCGATACGGTTCAGGTCTGGGCAGGCAAGTCCCTTCGTTTAACATTTTCACCATACCAATGCGTGGTGGACCTTCCAAGACAGCTGGCGTTGTCGTCCTGAAAATTACAGAAGTCCAACCTGTAAAATTATCACAACGTAGAAAGCACAGTCATCCAAAGTAGTGCAACAGGCTTTGGTTCGGAGTTTACCATGAATTTGGATCAAGGGTCTCAGTCTATTCCAGGAGAAACACCCCGAAACCCTAATTCCACCTCTGCCGAACTTTAATGTGGGCAGGAGCCGTTCTTCAAGCAGCGCATCAACCGAGCAGCATGGTTAGACTTTGTGATCAAAAATTTATGAGCGGCATCACGATCATGAAAACAAATCAGATGTGCTCACTTACGAAGTATTTTTTACTCAATAAAAAATACTGCCGATACTTCTGCTGGAGTACAGGTGGGTGAATGGTTGGATGCGGTTCTTCCGAATTTTTCTGGACAGCGATTGTACCAAATTTCTCTTTCTTCCGTCAGCCTCTGTCTCCCCATTTCGTGGTTCTGCCGACTCGGAGCGCATTCAGATAGTCACCGCTCACCTTCCTCTTCTGAATCGCATGGGCCATTGTTGATTTGGGGAGGAGGGGATTCAGCGCGGTAGATATGTCCCTTAAGAATCAATCTTCATAACTCTTTCTTGAGCCCGATGGAAAATCATTTCCATCGAACTTTCCGCACGAGGGCAGTCATTGCACTTTCTGTGATGTTCTATGCGTTGCACTTTTTATGCTACGTGTTGGTAAGTAATGAATGCTTTTTTTCTTTTGCAGGCAAAGCCGTGCCCTACGTGGAGCAGACAGCAGCCCACGGCTCCGTGCTCACCATCCTGGCCATCAGCTTCGAGCGCTACTACGCCATCTGCCATCCCCTGAAGGCGGGCTACACGTGCACCCAGATGCGCGCCCTCGCCATCATCGCCGTCGTGTGGCTGGTGGCGTCGCTGCTCACCACGCCCGTCTTCCTCACCGTCCACTACCGGATGGCGGAGACGCGGGCCACCGGCGAACTGGTGCCCGTCTGCATGCTGGGCGTGAAGGAGCTGTGGCAGAAGATCTACTACCTGGCGGCGGTAGGCCTCTTCTACGCCCTGCCCTTCGCCGTGCTGCTCGTCGTCTACGGCCACATCGCGCGCCACCTCATGGCCGGCAGCCGCATGCTGGCCTCCTCCAGCGAGGAGACGATGATGCGCGCCAGGAAGCAGGTGGTCTTCATGCTGGCCGCAGTCATGGTCAGCTTCTTCGTCTGCCTGCTGCCCTTCAGGTGAGTCGCCGACGCAGGGGGCTTCGTTTCTTTTTAACTCAAAGAGTGCCACCCTACAATGGATCACTCATTCTTCCCCACCACTTTGGAATAAGCATTCAAATAAGTGTCCTCTGGAGCAGCGATACTCAAAGAGATGTCTGCGGTTCTCTGGGGCAAAGGTTTTTAAAGTGGGAATCTCTAAAAAAGCGAGGAAAACGACCATTTTCTTCAAACTTTTTTTTTCTTTCAAAGTTAAAAGTTAATTTTTTCTGTTACTAATATTGTATATAATTATTTTTTTTACAATGTACATATTTCTTTTAAAAAAGTAAACACACACAACTGCCTAAAAAAAAAATGAGAGAACTACAGGTCTAGAAAATTCCTTCCCTTGGCACCAAAGGTTTTCCGAGTGGCTGATTTAAGTACATGTACCAAGTAAAGTTTGCATGTACATCTGGAGGAATGGATAACTAAATGTGCAACTTCCAAAATCAAAAGAAGCTTTTTGTTCATTCTGCTCCACTTTTTTTGAGCTTCGAATTTTATTTTTTTTAATACAATGCATATTGCCAGCATGTCAATTCTAAAACCATATTATTTCTTTAAATAAAGTTACATTTAAATTCCCACGCAAATCAAAGTTTAAAGTTCAAAATTAGCTGTTAAAGTTTTGCAAAAGTTTGATCGTAAAATGCTGCACATTAAATTTCTTTTTTTAATTAGTATTTAATATAGGGTGGATTCTGCCTTTACCAACATTTCGCTGAAAACATTTTTTAGAGCTTAATTTCTAAATTTTAACCATTAAACGTTTTATTCATTAAAATAATATCGCGTTCGTTCATCTGAACAGTTTCATTTTTATTGTGCAATGCTGAATGTTCTCCCTCCTTCAACGCTGTGCATACCCTTTAAAAAAAAAAAAAAAAAAAAATGCATCGAGGACTGGGTCGTATTGACCATTTCCCAGTGAACAGCCCAATACAAACTAGCAAAGAAGGCGTATCGTGTGAGCTACACCGACGAACGCCATTACTCATTTAGCACTCCACAGGGGGCACGTGTTGTCTGAAAATATGCTACGGACGCGAGTCACACTACCTTCACAAGGCTCTACGATTATATTAGACGGGAACCTACGGTTTAAAATGGATTCCGAGCCACTCCAAATATCCATGGCACCAACAGTACGCGAAACCTGTGCCACCGAACGACAGAGTGCTAGCCATTCGGCCCCGCGCTGCGCCTAACTAGAAATCAAATACTGTCTTTTTTGCTTGTCCATTTTCTTTCTTCAATTAATCAATCTTGCACTTTGCAGAATACAGTCCAAATCCTTTCTCATGTTCATTGCGTATATGCGTTTGCGTTTGCGTATATGCGTTCATGCGTTTGTAAATTTGGCCAATAGAGCGCGGAACGAAGTTGCCAGTTTGGGACAGACATAATCCTCACTTGACCTTTATTTTTTGATTTTAACATGCGCGATGATAGCTTGCCGACTTTTGCCAACAGTCTTTACTGTCGGGCATTGCTACTCTATGCTGTTGGCGCAAAAGGAAAAAAAGGTCTACTATCTTACAACAATTTTTCTGAAGAAATGGTTCTTTTTAGCTATACCCCACAAAATGATTATAAAAAAGTTCATATAAATGAATATTTTATTTTTAATGTTTGATCAGTTTTATTTTCTACAAAATAATCAGAGTTGAAAGGTGCTCACCAAAGATAAATGGATTCGAAAAATGTTATATATTAACATTTCTTGAATCGATTTATCTTTGGTAAGAACATAGTTCAATGAATGTGTGACTCGAGAAGAATTTCTCGGAATGTTCAGAATCGTTTTGTAACATATTTTTACGTTTTCTAAATAAATGCACGCGTGAAAAAGAAGCCAAGGGACGATACATCGCCCACTCTAGTACAAAACGAACGAGAGACGTTTGCCCCAACCTTCTACTCCTTTAGAATAGAGGGGGGCGCTCTATTTTATTGCTACTCTATGGAGTGATCAAATGGTATAAGCTGGGAACCCTAACTTTTCACTTTTTATTTTTATTTTGGAAAACACTTGTTTTATTGCGCTGTTCTGAGAGTGGTGCGTTGATGTTCCAGGATCCTCACCGTGTGGCTGATCCTGTCCCCCGAGGAGTCCGTCATGGACCTGGGCATGGAGACGTACTACAGCCTGCTCTACTTCTGCCGCCTGCTGTGCTACATGAACGCCGCCCTCAACCCCATCCTCTACAACGCCATCTCCTCCAAGTTCCGCAACTCGGCCATCCGCCTGCTGCGCTGCTCGGGCGTGCGGGGGAGGCTCACGCGCCAGATCACCAAGGGCACCACCACCTCCAGCACGGCCACCACCAGCGGCAGCGTCAAGCAGCAGCTCAGGGTCAGCGTCAACACGTCCGTGTGGAACGCGGGGCCCAAGCCGGAGGACGTATGACACAGGTTCTAGCCCAGCTCGATCGACTCTTCCCCCCGAATTCCTCCATGCTGAAAGACTTAAAGCACCCAATGCAATGGTGCCACAGGGCAGATTTCTGGTTTTCCAAAGGCTTCCCTGCATACACTGTTACAGCTGCTTTTCCCACAGAACCTCTTCCTGGTTCCCGATTCACTTTGCTGAATGAAATTCTCTCCAACATAAAAGTGAAAATATTTAAAAAAAATAGCCTGTATTAGCACACTTTTTCTTCAGATGAAGGCTACATGCTATTGATTTATTATTTTACAAATGTACTATTCCGTGTATAAAATGTCAACGCTCCTTCAGAATCTACTCAACTACTGGTCTTAACACAATTTTAAACTGAAGAACTCGGTGATTTTTCTGCACACCAGTTCAGCACAACATGCGAGCAAGTCTTTCAAAATGTTCTATCTATTCGTCTATGCTGAACATGAATCGAGAAGTGGCGCATCGAGTCAAAGGGGCACTCTTCAAACCGTGCATGCTTTGAATGAGGAAGCCAAACTTTTTACCACTTTCTTCAACTCGAAGAAGGGATCCCCCACGGGTGCAATCATCGTTCCAAGGTGCTGAACATTCAACACTAGATAAATGGGCAGCTTGTAATATATGTGTGTGTTTATATCTTTGTACATAGCAGTATTTTCACCCATTTGTGTTATTTAAAATGTCTTAGTTCACTTTTTCTTTTTTTTTAATCATTTTAAATACATTATAGAATCTCCGTTGCTGTTTCGATAAATGTTTCATAACGTTTTTTGACAAATGTTGCTGTAGCGAAAACCAAATTATTTCCAGAACGCTTATTGTACATAAGCTTTGAAGAATTTTCCAAGTCATTGAGAGGGTTGTAATGAATGATGAAATCAGTCTTCGTGAAAAGTCTTTCAATTTATACTAAAAATTTAAAGTTACTTTTCTACAATTTATGCATTGTTTTTTCATACTTGGTAAGATTTTCGATGTTTCTATCTCAATATTCGAATTCTTTGAAAGGACATTTTTATATAGCAATAATGTGCATTCCCCAGTAGAAATAAACAACAGCAACTGTCCCTTAGTATAAAATAGGGTAGCCTACATCGTTCAAAATAGGTCTGAAATAATTGCAGACTTTCCTTATTTGTCAAATAACGATATTTTTTTTAATATTGTTTTTTTTTTTTTTTTTTTCTTTTCTTACGGAAAAAAAACGTGACCTACAGTTTGTTTATTAAGCAATAAAAAGGTACAATTTTATGTCATGCAATTTCAGAATACATTATGCTTGTATGAGGTTACACATTTAAAACAAATTGTCCTTTAATAAAAGATTGTCAAAAAAAATGCTTTGTGTGTGTACATTATTCTTTAAGGATGAAAATTACAAGGTTTGTAACCATTTTTTTGAAAATACATTTTGTCCCGACACATTTGTTACAAATGATAATAAAGTAGTACTTCACAAGTATAACTACTACTACTACTACTACTACACCACACCACAGTGCCTAGAGCTGAGTTGTCCCTTTACAGTTTGGGAATGAGGTAGGTGAGAGAAGTCTGACTGGGCTCTGCTTGTGGTCGCTCTGCGGTCATACAAGACCGGAACCTATGGCTTAAAGTGGTTTCCGAATCACTACAAACATCCATGGCACCGCCAGAATTCGAACTCGAAACATGTGGTACAGAGCGCCAAACACTCGGACGTCAGGCCCCACTTCACAGATATATTAAACATCCTGTCATAAAAAAGAAAACGCTCATGCAGTACCCGGATTGTCACACCCTCCCAGTCTTTTGAAAGTGATCGCAAAGCACACCACCAGCGTATTCGAACCGGAAGACAATATCCTCTCATCATTACAGACTATTCTTAATAAGCTGTGATATTATGGCACAAAGTCCATCGATTGAAGAGAAGATACTAGTCCTTTGTCTATGATGGTTTAGTTTTATAAAATAACTCGGTTGGAGAGATATCTTTCACCTAAGAGGCGCTTTATACTAATGAGAAAGACTTTTCCAATGCAATAAAATTTTTAAATCCAGCTTTAAAGCGGGAAGAATTGTACTGATCAACTCTTATGCAATTTTTAACAAAACAGTTTTGTTTCCTTTTAAAACTATGCTTAATTTTTAACTGAGAAATCTATTCATTCAAAATCAGTTGGGTTCGAATTTCTAAGCATTTACTTTTGATCTCTGAAAAAATGGAATACTTTCGTAATCTAAGACAAATCATGATTGCAATCATTCCATCTGAGAAAGCAATCAAAATAACAGAGTAATATATCCTGAAACTTGAATAACAGAGTAGAAATATTTACCTGTTGAACAGACTTTGAACTCGTTCCAAAAAAAGCAATGGACACACATCTGAAGCCACAGAAGCCAATCCAATATTCATTGAGCCTTCATTCAACTTCAAGCAGTTTCTAGTAAAGTGTAATGAATCTTCAGATTTACCAACTGCAGGCTACTTTTAAGTTTCACAAAGTCCAGTTTGGCCTCAACGGTCATTATTTTGAAGAGTTTTCAATGTTGTCGATTTCTAATAACAAGTCACATCACCTCAATAAAATTGACTTTCAAATAAAATTAATTCAATCCATTTAATGTGCCACATTTGTATTACACTGTCACAGATAGTTTCAGTAGTTACCCTGCTGTTAAATAAAACATAGTGCATTACTTAAGCTTCATTTATTTATCCATGCAAATAATGAGTTCAGCTTCAATTGGATAGCATGCAACAATAAATTAACATCCAGAAATATAAAAAAAAAACATTTTGCAATGTTTAAATTACATATTTCCTCGTTGGCAATTTGAAAATAAACACATTTTCCATCTTTTTCACGATATTCCTTTTAAAATAAAAGTTGTCTTTAACCATGAACTTAGACAAAAAAAAATCATAATCTTCATTTTCACTCACCTCTAATAAAATGTAGCACTAATAATAGAGTTCAGACAGATACAATTTAAATAAATTATTAAAAACACAAGTTGCATCTATTTTTTTTTTTTTATCTTTATAACAAATCTTTTTTTTTTTTTTTTATCATTATTGAATGTTTGCTTTCTGATATAATTATCATTTAGTTTTTTTTTTTTTTAATTTTATTTTATGCTTTTAAAATTATTCTTTTCAGAAGGTATCCAAAGTCTTCACTTTATTGACAAGAAATTCCCTTTTAAGGCACCCTTGGTTCAAATAAAAAAATTTATATAAAAATATTTAATGTTTTGATTATTAATTTGATTATTAGTGTGATTTTTGTTAAATCATTCAAATACACTTTAAATTTTAGACTTCCCATGATAAAATCTTCATTCAAAAATTTAATGAAAAAGACTTTTGTCATTTGCTGTATATGATCATATTGGGAATGATTTAAATACAGTTTAAGATGAAAAAAAAACTAAAGGACGAAAAATAATTCTAATAATTTGTTCAGCTAAACAAATGTAAAAATAAAAATGATAAAAATAAAAAATACCTAAATAAATAAAAAAGTTATAAAAAATACTTTTATTCAATTATAAATTTCAATACATATTTATAAAGATTATAAAAAAATATAGTAACTTCTATAAATGCGAGACATACTCACACAAACACAATATTTATCGAGCCATTAGAAATAAACTTAATAATTTATTCTTTTTGTACTTCACTGACAACCAACAGAAATGCACCGAGATTTTAAAATATTGACAACTTGGTTTCAATACTAAAAAAAACCAACACTTTTATTTTGCAAATGGTATGTGACATAACAAGAAAAAACACAATTTTAAAATGAGCAATTACTGAAAATATAAAGCAAATCATTCATTCACAATTAAAACAATGTAAAATGATTTAGCTTTTCATTCTGAAAACAAAGCACTCTTAACAACAGAAATGGCACATAAGCTTACCCAAATTTAAATGACAATACTTCATTATAGCATACACTTTTCATATGACTCAACACAACCATGAAGATGCAAGTTATATTTCATTGGAAAGTCGTTCTTAAAAAAAAAAAAAAATGCTTTCCTGCATGTCCTTCTAGTTTTTAAGAATCTGCCACAGTATCCATCTGTGAAAATCAAAAAAAAAACTATATGCATTCAAAATTAAATGGAAAGTATTTATTATAAAATTTTTTGAAGCATTCTAAACAAAAAAAAAATAATATGTATGTTATTAAATTTATAGCAGAATTACATAAAAATTTTCTAAAGTAATTTTTTTTTTCCTCCTCTCAAATGTCTCACACGCGTCTATTTTTGAAGTTTTTTTTTTTTTTTTTTTTACCTGTTTTAATGTATTGATTTTATAAAATATCATTGTTTTCAATAAAATATTTGACAAAGTATGAATGCATCATAATAACTTTTTTGCATAGTTTAATTTTAATTTGAAACAATAAATTTACTAAAATTTATAAATATCTATTTTTTTTTAAACAACATCATTTAATTTAAAATCAGTAAGTTATATATTCAATTTCAATTTTAATCTGTCTTACAGCTAAATGTGATAGTTAACAATAGAAATATTATATAAAGTTAATATTATGAACTCACTCTTTTTTATTAACAAGGCTAGCTCAGTGTTTTTGTTATCACAAAATATAAAACAATTAACAGGAAAAAAAGGAAATAACATATTTAAAAATAAAATCAGTATTTTCCCCCCATAAGATATAAATGTCAATATAAAATGGTTTGAAAAAGACTTTATAAATGATTGTATTAATAATTCATTAAATTTTTTACAATGTAAAATAAATTGATAATATTAATAAAAATATTTTGATAATATTTATATAATACAATGTTTGATTATAATATAATGATATTAATAGTAATATATTCAGACATTTAACTATGCATGGAATAAGATATCATATAATTGGCAATATATTTTAAATAATATGTAAGAGATGTATAATATGTAATAAATTTAAAATAAAAAAACTGCAATAGATTTTTTAATATAAATTTTATGATATACAAGACACACACCTAAGACAAAATTTAGATGAGCATTGTAAGTTTTGTAATTTAGCTTAATCAATTCTATTTAAAATTAAGAAATTAATAAAATCAAAATTCACTTTTGATTTGCAAAACTATAAAATTTAAATATTGCTATACATATTTATAAAGTAAATAAAATCAACAGTTGTTTCCAGAATTTTCTTGAATTTAGATGAAAAACATCAAAAACAAAAAATAAGTAAATGAAATATAAAAATTACTGATAAATTTCATAAGTTTTTGATTCATTTCAGGAGATGCGGCAAAAGAACTAGTACTAAAAAAGCTCCAACTAATAAAAGGTAAACTATTAATCTGAAAAGGTTGTTTTGTTTAAAAAATTGCACTTTGAATCAAAAATTTTAAAAAATCAGCAAAATGATATTTTCACCTCACCCTATTATAGTAGAAACAAGAACTAAATCAATCAATGAGGACCAATAGCTGCCCAAACAATCATTTTCAGAATTTGAAACATATTTTTGATTTCACGAACACATCATGTACTTTTCTAATCATCTAAAATGGATTATAATTAGAATAACATTACTTATTAAATTAAATCCTTCAACACTTCTAACATTTTGATGGACATGCAAGTGAAATTCTTTTTAGTAGAAATATATTTAAATATATAAACAATACAACTTTAATATGAATATTGGTCAATATAAAAAAAAAAATCAATTGCAGTTTGTTATAATTGCAACTCATTTTTTGATATCAATAGTACAGTTTATAAATGCTTTTCCTTTCATTTTTCTCTTCATGTCTTTAATAATTTGGATTATAAAGCTTTAGTCCAACACATAAAATAATTCATAGTACAACACAAATAATAATGACTACACCATTTCTTTTCCCTTGGTGTGCTTACATAACAAACAAAAATACATATTTTACATTTCAAAAATTATATTGTCATAATCTATTCCACCTTAAATGAATGTGACCATTTATCGCATATGCAAAACCATAGTTGATGGATGCTCCAAATAATATTTCCACAAGTTGGAGAAACGGCAGATGGTGGCGCCATCTATCACACGATGATCAGCCGTCCAACTCATTTTCAATATCCTTCTGACAACAATACAATCATGGATATCGACTCTTGGAAGAGCCTGTCATAAAACATAGGATTGTTGCATTTTAAAAATTAACATCAAAAAAACAATAAACCATACAATTTATTTTATGTTATAATTTCAAACAGAAGGGGATGAGTTTATTTAATAAACTCATTGTTAATAATTTCCAATGAGGTATTAATTTAATGAATCAATACAACACAATTGAAGAAGTCGGAAAGAATTAATGATAAAAAAAATGTATTTAACCATAAATTTGTATTACTTTAGAAGCCTTTTAATTTTAATCATTCTCTACAATTGTTTCTAATGGAAATATAATTAGCAATTACAGGATTATTTATATAATTATGACATAAAATATTTTGTTAATCATTTAATTAGTTTATATTTATATTAACTATTGCTGATTATTTAGCTTGTCAAATAAAGAATGAAATCACTTTGTTTATAACCTATTTTTCACAAAATATGTCATAATTTTTTATATATGATGTATTATATTATCATAAAACAAAAGATTTTTTTGCACCACTTCAAAACTAATACACACAAAATTATCTTCTTTCCAGAAAGCAAATTTGCAACAGAAGGCACATAGACAGACTCCCATTTGTATTATGCAAGCAACAATTTCTTATATTTAAGCACTATCAAACGCTCTTTAAAATAGAAATTTTAATTATCATCACATGTCAATTTTACTTTTTAAAGAATTTCTCTAAACATTTTCAGCTTTAGATAGATTAAAACAGGGAGCATGACCTGATTATAGTTTAAAAAGAAAAATGTAAACATTTCATTGCTAGAAATTTTTTCTATTTTATTGCAGATGCGAAACTCAAATCCATTATCAATAATGAGTAAACTCATTTCCATCTGTGAGTTTATTTATTTATTTCTTCTCAATGACATTTATTGAGAAAAACATGTCTCATTTTAAAATTACACACAACAAAGTAGGCATCGTTGTTGCTAAATAATACATTAAAAAGTACAAATTTATTTGGTTCAATACTTGTTTATTGCATGAATCTAACATAGAAATCTAAAAAAAATATTGATCAATATGAATGGCTAATTATTTTGTATTTACTTATTAAAGAAATCAAACTAAAAACTAAAATATTAAACAACTATACATATTTAAAGAAAAATATATATGTCAGCATAAAAAATAAACCCTTGAAAATTATCTATGGTCAATTATAAATTTTTTGAAAATGTTAACAACTGTAAAATGAATTTTTTTTTCAAAGTTGCTGGATAATTGAAATGAATTTTTATTTTAGGATAAATAGGCAACTAAAATTATTTACTTGTATTTTTCCAATGGCTCCAATTGCAACTTCAGGAACAAGAATAACAGGTTTTGCATAAGTGCCGCCAATCTGAAACAAAAGGCATAGATTTAATGTTAATCATAAGCGTGGCCCAATTGGAAATTTGAAAAGTTTAGTTCGAAAAGGACTTACGGCTCCAATATTTGATAATGAAAATGTTCCACCACTGAGATCACTTTGATTCAGACTTCCCTTCTGCCCCAGATCCTGCAGCCTGTTCAATTCAGAGGCAATTTGTAAAACAGTGAGATTCTGCACATTTTTGATGTTGGGCACTACAAGGCCTTGTGGGGTGTCCATGGCAATGCCAATATTGTGAGAAGCCTGGGACACAAGTAAAGTAATATGAATTTTAAAAAAAATTGATTTGTGAACTCTTTATATATCTAAAAGTAACAATTGCATCTAATGCTAATTCTAACTACTAAACTAAAGTTCTACTAGAACTTGAAAAACAAAATTTTTTTTAATAGATACGGGAAATGATTTTGAAAACTAGATTATTTAACTAAAAATAATTATTAAAATAATTATCAACTAAATGAATGTTTTTTGAAAAGCTAATATAAAAGAACTTTATTACTTAATTCTTCTTTTATATTAGCTTTTTCGATATTGATCATACATATATTTCTTCAATATTTGATTTTAAAATTTAATCAAATATGCAAGAAATATTTATTAAATGAACTATTAAAGTTAATAATTTGCATTTGGAAAATTATTATTTAATTTTTATTATTAAACAAATTTAAGTGTAGTTAAACTTTTTAATTGTTGTATTTTAAATATTAAAAAAAAGACACAATAATAAATATTTTGTAGTGCATGATACATCTCACAAACAAATAAAATGAATAAAAATATTCCAATATTGAAACATTTATTTGTATATTGCAAAAAGGATCCATTATGATGTTGAAAATTAACAAATTACAAAAAACAAAATTACCTTATAGAATAAGTTTTCACATTTTTCATCCACAGAGGCATTCAATATAGGGTACTCTAGCAATGCTAAGGACGCAGCCTGAAAAGAAATTGGACAGGCTTTAGAATCAAAGAAAGTGAATTTCAATTCAAATAAGGAGTACCAAGAAGAAGAAATATCTGACTTTGATAAAAAGTGGCATGTAGGAAAATTTGATGCCTTTCTTCTCAGCTACACTTTTGTATTCATCTTTCATTTCCACTAATTTTGTTACATCAATTTCATCACAGAAAGTAAAACAAGGAACAGAGAGGGCTTTTGTCATGGTTTTTACCATGGCCTTCTTGTATCCTTTGATAGGCTCAGTCCTGTCTTTACCAACAGGAAGTGAAGCATCGATGGTTATTCTCTTGGAAAATTCTTTGGCAGTAGGAGATTCTTTGAGCAAAGTAGAAACTAAAATTACAAACTTAAAATGTGTCACACTATAATGAATAAAATCATTTTAATCCTATTAACTGTATAAGCAAAAAATTATCTAATTTAAAATAAATTTATTTCTAAATAGAAGCAGATAAGTTATCTATAACAGCATTATTATTTTAAAAATAAATTTATTTTAACTGGAAGATTTGAAAAGATTAAATATTCAAGCAAATATATGTTCATTTCCAAAATGACCAGAAAACTAATTATTTTACCAGAAATATATTAGTGTAATCCAATTATTATAAAATAGTTTTCATAAATGATAACTAGTTATACTTTAATCAAATTCACAGTTTAAAAAAAATTTTATTATACTATTTTTCAAATTTCAGACGTTAACAAACATTCAAAGAACACATATTTTGCATTGCATTTTATTGAATTTGAGCACATTTTATTTAATTTTTAAATTGGATGGATGTCCAAGTCTATATTTTCTGAGTAAAAGAGGAAATTTTTCACAGGCTTTTATTTTTTATCTGCTTTTCTTTAACATAATTTCTAATCATCCATCAAATTTTTATCATCTATTTATTTTTAATTGCTGTGCTGCTTTTCTATAAAATTTAAATTACAAATTTGCATTATTTACTAACAATTATAAAATTTACAAAATTATATGTAAAATATTTATATACTAGATAAATACTTATAATATTTTTACTAAGTGTTTGTCATAATTCTTTATATAAAAATTGTTTTTCTTTGTGTAACATTTAAATAATGCCAGTCAATTCTATAGTGTTCAGTGCCAGTTCCAGTGCAATTCTATATGATTCACTTATGAACTTTTAAATTTTACTTTTAAGTTATAATTAGCAATTTTTTTTTATACAAAAAAAGATTTACATCGAAATTTATATAATTATATCCGTTAACTATTTAGAGAGATTAAAACTCTTAAATATTAATCATACAGGATGTCATCTTTATTTATTTATTTTCTTTATAAAAATAAACTATAAATCCAGAATGCTGGTAATAATAAGTTTACTATACCCTCTGATTTTTGAAGATTAATTTTTTCTAGATATGCATATACATCTTCTTTTAAAATACGACCATCTTTGCCAGTTCCAACAATTTCACTAAGTTTTATCTGTAAAAAAATTTTTTTAAATTGTCAATTTCTTTATTGTATTCAGATTACAAAAATAAATGATCCTGAAGCATTTAAAATATCATTAAGAACTTTTAAATTATCAAAGAATTTGTTAAAAATATTACTCTAACATTAAAAAAATTTCTAATAATCATTTTTAAGTACAGTTTAGTTTGAATCATTAATCAAAGTAAAAAATAAGCTCTCAATTTTATTCCATCAAAAAAATGAAATTTAATTCTCTCATAAAACTTTAAAATAATAATTAAAAGATTAATGTAGCATAAAAAGATCCTGTAGTTCCAAAAAAAAGAAAAATTAATGGCTATTGTGCCAAACTAATTCTTTTTTCCCTAGAACAAATTCTTTATAGATAATTGCAAGTATTACTTTTCTCTCTTTTACAAATAAGCACACATTCTTTCCATATTTGAGTTAAAATTTTTAATATTCTACTTTTGCAATTTTATCTCCATTGCATTAAAATCTTTTCAAACCCTGGCTGCCCCCTATGTAACTCAGCATTTCCAATGAACAGAAACCACCTTCAATGAGGTGCGATACTTGACGGCGACAGCGCTTTACTGGCGTGTGAGAGAACTCATAAGGCACTGACTTCGGTCATCTTTGTATTTTTAGACGTTTATTCTTTTGTATTTTTGCCTTATTATTATTTTTCTTTACTTGTACTTGCCTTGCCATTGGAAATAATAATAAAAAAAATTTTGCAATTTAATATTTGTAATAATTTCCAGTTAAAAAATTGAAAAAAAGTTAAATAAATGTATTATTATAAAATGCATTTATTGTTTGTTATTTTATTTTTATATTAGTGATGATGGATATAAAATATTACATTAACCACTGTAATTTCCTGCAAAACACTTCACAATTTCAGAGAGCAGATTATAAGCTGCTGCCTACAAACTCTGGACATTTTTTTTTCCTATCAGAAATTTCATAAAAATTAAACCTCTACAAAATTCATGTTGAGAGAAAAATAATTAATATTCAGAACATAAAGAAAAAAAATAATTAATAACAATGGAAGAAAGCTACACATTTACGAAAGACAAAATTAGACATGTACCTTACATTAGAGTGTGCGAGTGGATGAAAAATGCTGATGAAGTTATAAACAAGAAATAAAAACATTTTGCATAACAAGAAATAATTAATATTCAGAACATAAAGAAATAATTAATATTCAGAACATAAAGAAAAAAAATAATTAATAACAATGGAAGAAAGCTACACGTTTACGAAAGACAAAATTAGACATGTACCTTACATTAGAGTGTGCGAGTGGATGAAAAATGCTGATGAAGTTATAAACAAGAAATAAAAACATTTTGCATAATGCCAAAATAAGAATTCCCAGCCAAACCAAAAATCTCCTCTCTCTAGCAAATTTTAAATCATCAGAGAAATGACTCATTTTCTCCATCATTCATCTATTTTTCCAACTTCCATTATCATAAATTTTAACATAATTCTTTTTATACTATTATAACACCAAAAATGCTCGTTAAAACTTAAAAAGCATTTTGTTAATTACATGCCATGGATATAAAAACAGAATTTGATTGGTACATACATCAGAGAAATGCCTTTAGATTAATGAGATCTTATGTCTGTGAATTAAACACGAATTATGGTACATAAAAGTTTGAATGGCTTAATAAAATCTATTTTTTTTTTTTTTTTTGTCGGCATAAATGAAAGAAATAAACTACCAAATTTTTTTTTTTCATTTAAGACAATTTAATTTTTCGAATGAGTTTTCAGCAGATAGCAGTAGATTTTTTTTTTTTTTTCTCCCATGGCAGATAAAAATTTTTAAATAGAATTGTTAAAATTACAGCAAACATTTGCTTGATAAATTGAAATCTTTTCAACTATTAAAAAGAAGGCCAACACTGTCTTCAGTGACTAAGGCCATATTTAACCTTTTTAAAAATATTTACATCAATTGATAAGAATTAGAGGCCAAAAAATGAAGTACATAATTCTTTTGAAAAGAAAATAATCTAGCAGAAAGTATTTATTCGCATATCATGAATAAAGAAAAACTTGAGATAAAATTTTAAAGAAAACAACTCAGAAATCAATTTCAAGTAATATTTTAATTTTTCTTACTGAATAAACATAAGGTTAAAAATTAAGTGATAAAAAAAATTATAATTTTATAATAATATTTTTATTTAAAACTTCTCAAATTAAAAAAAAATATTACCTATATTATTAATACATTAAAACAGTTATATTTACATTGTTCTCAGCAGCAAGTTTTCTCACAGCTGGGGTTGTTAACACTTTTTCAGCAAGATTAACGAATTCCTTCTCCATAGCCCCAGCGGGAGCAGCCAGCTGATCCTGAACTTGGTCCACTTGCTCATCAGATGCTATTAATATATATATAGATATAATAATTTTTTTAATTATATGTTATATATTAGGAAAAAAATAGAATATAATTCATTTTTTTAATGTTTTAATCATATTACTTAAAGATAGCATTTTCTTTGCTGACTTAGTTAAGAAATTATATTTTAAAAATTTTGATTCAGACTACTTTCAGGAAAAGTTAAATTTATTTGATGGTCTTTGTAGACTGAATTTTTAGTTGAAGGATTGCATTGTTAGATTATACATGCAATACATCTATTTGAAATAATAATAGTAAAATATATTTGGATATTTTAAAGCATACATAATAACAAATAATAGTTTTAAAATATTTTTTTTTAAATTATAAAAGCATACTGATTTTAGAGTTAATCAATATAGCATGCGTGTTGTGATGCAAAAGAAATCACTTTTTACAAATATATTTTAATAATTAATAGTTCTTATAATCTTAAGAATTATATATTTGGCAACAAATCAGATTCTGAAAACTTTACAATCTTTCATGGTACCTGTCTTAGGAGATTCAAAAGTGAGTATTAAATTTAATACTTGATAATTAAATTTAAACATTCCCGAAAATTTACAAAATTCTGCTTCTCATTACTCTGTATTCTTCCGAAAGGAAGCTTCAAAAACTTTACTCATCAGTTGCAGAAATAATATAGATTGCTAGATATTCTCTCAGTTGCCATTGCTGGGATACTCTCACATTCAGGAATATTACGAGAGTACAAATTATCATGAAGTATGTTACACTTTAATGAGCCATCAGATGCTGTCATTTTTTTCAGGACTAACCCATGCCCACCTTATGTTCATTTTCTCTTTAACAGAAATTTAAATTGGAGATAGCAATTTATTTTTATTATAATTATTATTTACAGAATTCAGTGTAAAATTGATCTCTAGCCCAATTTTAATTATATCTTTTAAAATTATGTATGAAGAAATGCAACAGATGCAGACGTGCAATTTACAATTCACTGTGAAATCACATACAAAATCGTCCAATCTTATAAAGCACTGCAAATCTATGTATTATACAGCTACGCAATACAAGATGGTAGCTTTACACTATACAAAAACTAATAAAAATTTAAATATCAATATAATTATACTAATAGCATCTTAAAATCATGACTGAAATAAAGCAAATCTTGCACTATAATGATAAAAAAGGATAATTTAATAATCCTAATATACTAATATAATTTTATAATCCATACTAAACAAACTAATTTAAAATATCTTTCAGAATTTAATCATTTCCACAATTCTTGTAACTGTCTTAAATATTTTTGATACATAAAGAACAAGTAAATTAACACTAATAATACCAAAATATAATACTAATAATATATACCACTACTAATACTAATAATATATACCACTACCAATACTAATAATATATATCACTACCAATACTAATAATATATATCACTACCAATACTAATAATATATACCACTAATAATACAATATGATAATTTTTAAAAATACAAAAATGTATATCAACTCTAAAAAAAGGCAATAAAACTCACAACTATCCTCCTCAAACAGTTCAATATCAACAAGTGGCAATCCAACTTTGGCCATATCATCCACTGCATAGTAAAGCTTTTTGATATATCCATCGAAGCGGCTTGTAATCGTCACAGAAGCTTTGTCACTTTGAACTTCACAGATGCTATCGAACTGGTTGACTTTATCACCTTCTTTCACATACCTACAGCAACAGAGTAACTGATATTTATACATAATATATAGTTTTAAAGGAAACAAAGAAATGATATTTTGCAGGATCTTTAGGCTGTGCATATTCAATAGCACTTTAAAAAATAATACTCAAATTAGATAAAACTATTAATAGTAGCAAAATAGTAGTTTTAGAAATTTATACTGTTTCACAAAAATAATCACACTTTTATTTTTTTTTTTTTCAAAGAACTAGTAAGAAAATGAAATATACATTATTAGAAAAATATATTTTAATACAATTTGATTAGTATCTTTTTTGTGAACTAAAATCGGTGTTATCTTTCAATTGCAAGTATGTATTTCAAAAGCATTTTTATCAAATTAAAATATATTTTATAAGTGAAAGCATTTAAAATATGCATATTGCACAGGATAAGTTTATAATGCAACAATCAATAATGTCAGCTAATACCATTGTGTCATCATATATTTCTACCCATCAAATAAACAGACTAAATTTTTCATTTAATAATAAATTACATTTTTATTGTGAAAAATAATTTTGATAATTATTAGAAATGATAAGATAATTAGATGTCTAAATTAATATTCATAGCACTCATTATTAAACTTCCCTATGCAATTATAGTCTCAAATAGTGAAATGAGTGGCTATAATATAATTGAAAAAAAAACCTATAATATAATAAAATAGGTTAACAAATCCTCCCACATCAGTTATTCATTCATTAGCTTAGTAGATGATTAAATCTCCTCAATTCGTTTGAAATCACAAAAATTTATTTTATATTCAGCAAAAATAAATTTCAGCACTATACACAAAAATGAAACATTCAAACAACTTTATTTTATTGTGTACAAATATCTTACAGGGTTATATTTTAAACCACTAAATAAATCTATAGCATATAGCAGAGATGGGGAGTTGAGAGCAAGTCATGAATCCAGCATTTTTGAAAGAACCAGGAATCAAATTCAGGTTTGGCTTGTCGCTCAACGGTCATCTCGTGTACACGAGGGTTAAACACACTGGGGAGGGGGGCTACAGTTTAAAGTGGATTCTGAACCCCTCACAAACGTCCATACCACCACCAGGATTTGAGCCTTAAGCCTGCGATACCAAAAGCTAGAGCGCCAGCCACTTGGCCACCAAGCCACATCAAAGTCGGGAGCCAGTTTAAAAATCCAACTTCTGATTCTTTTTAGAAAATAATCTTATTATCCCAAAATTCTAAGAATTAATGTTGAAATTAAATTTTAAGCAGGCAATTCAACTGATTCTTTAAAAATACAACCAGAAGCAAAGACAATGACTGCTTTACCAGCAAACCAAATAAATGTTGAGAGACTTTTCTCTCAGCAATGAAGGTTTATAAAAAGCCATCTTAGACCAACAATGAAACAAGATCTAATAGAAGCTATTATATTATTAAAAATAAATGAGACTTAATGTATTACAAATAGAACATATTTGTGAATAAAAACAAATAACCTTCTTTCTTCGACTATTTTACAATACTAGTTAATTTGGTTTTGCAATTTTTATATGATATACATACTTTTTGTAAGCAAATTAAGGGTACAAGGATATCTTTTAAGTGAGTGCAAATACTACATCTTAAAAGATATACATCTATAAAAACAGTTATTTTTTTTTACAAGTTTAATAAAAATCACAAAATTAACTTCACAAATTCTTCTAAATCTATTAGTAAAGATCATAATATATATTGCAGAAAATTTTGGAGTCAGTATAAAAAATCTAACTCGGTAGTAGGAAATTGTTTGGTCAAACCCCCAGTCCTGGCACATATTTGAAAATCTTCATGGCATTTAATTATTCACCAAAAAAAAAAAAAAAAAAAAAAAAAAAAAAAAAAAAAAAAAAAAAATCCTTCGATTCTCAACACGCATTTAAAAGTCGTGTTCCTTAAAAATTTATATTAGAGCTAGATTTTACCCAAAATCAGATAATACAGCCAATTAAATATTATAGGCATATTTAAAGTGCAGATAGTGAATTTATGTATAATTAAAAGTATAGTTAAAATGAGAATGAGAAATAAAACACTTGCTTTAAATTATATTTTAATGCAGAATATTATGGCAACATTTTTTTTTTAATCTCATGCACTAGTAATAAAAATTTTGTATCAAAAAAAAAAAAATCTCAAAAATTATGTCAATTAAATTAGCTTATTTTTATACATAAAATTATTACAGATTATTGATGAGATATTCAAAAGATGATAGATAATCTTCTTAAAAAAATATTAACCATATTAGCAAAACGATAATTTTTTATAAGAGCATTAAATTTAAAAATCTAAAATTTTTTCTTTTATTGCCAATGCATTATTATACAATATATAATCAGATCATTTTAATGTTTTCAATATAATGTATTCAAAAAAAGTTCAATAACTTCATTTAATTTCTTTATAAATAAATGATATTGTAGCTTTTAAAATTCATGTTAGATTATAAAAAGGAAAAGAATCACGTATACATATATTTTTAATTTTGTATTAATCATTGTATCTCAAATATGGGAAAGAATTTTAAAAAAAAATCTCTTGCACATCAGTTTTTTTTTTTTTTTTTTTTCTATTATTTATTTGATAAAGAATCATAAAATTTTATACACAAATTTACCAAATATGAATTTATCAAATTATATATTATATGAATATAAGCATTGAAGTTCATTCAATAGAGGCATACACTCTTTTGAAATCAAGATAATCACAATACACTTGTACAAAATAAAACGATCCAGAAATAAGAGCTACTGAAGCACACTAATGCTTGCACAAAAAGGTACTATATTTGCCACAGCTACAAAAAGGTATTTGCCTTTTTACCAACCACAGCCAAGAGGCAGTAATAGTTAATATAGAGGGACTATTTCATGATTAAAAAAATTAAATATAAACAAAAAATATTTTGAGGAATTAAATATTTCACAAATAATATTAAAATAAGGAAAGGAAACATTATCAAAACCAATTTAAACATTACCATTCTTTTACAGTAACTTCAGATATTCCTTCTCCAATATCCGAAAGGTTAAATGATACTATTTGTCCAAAATAAGCTGGAAAAAATAAAGAAATATTATTTTTATTTATCTAAGTATCATCATGATATATTAATCATAAAGAAAAGACTATTAAAACATTTAAAAAAACCTTAAATATTAAAAATGTAATTTTCATACTAGAATAAAGTTTCATTTAAGTGCTAATAACATATAATATGAAGCTTTTTTGGTCAATATATTCCAAAATTTATTGTAAAATTTACAAAATTTAAAAATGACATAAAAAGAGCTATGTTTTTAAATCTATTTTAAAAAAATAGTATTTCTTATCAAAATTATAATACAAATGTTTACACAATAGGTGAATTAATAAACAATTTATACACCTAACCTGCCAAATGAAATATAATGTAAAATTTTAAAAACTTTATCAATTAATGAGCAAAGTAAATAATGCAATTAAATTTTTAAAAAATATTTAAATTCATATAAAATTAACTTACCTGTTGAAGTAAAGAAATAACGTTGATTTAGCCTTTTCAACTGCCTCTGTTGACATTTGGTAACAAATCTTCTAGACGAAGCAAGAGAATTCCAAGCCTGTTGTAGAAGTAAAAAAAAAACATTAAATTGATATTAATAATTTAAATAAAGTTAATTATGCTTTAAGAAAATTATATCATTTATTTCATGTCAACTATGACAAAATTCATAAAATCAATAATTTTCGTCAAAACTGAAATTAAATAAAAGATTTAATTCATTGAAAAAACTTATCAAATTTTTTTACTTCAAAATTACTGAAACAAATAATATTTTTGAAATGTATATCTATGATTATTTAATGTAATGAAATTTTCAGGAAATATGATATAAGCAAATATAGCTATGAATATAAATTGAATAACATAAAAATTTCACAAAAGTTAAAACATTAGTAATTAAAATTACGTTAATAAAATTTATAAAAAAATTATATCAAAATGAATGTTCCTTGAATGAATCAATCAACAATCCCATACAAAAATTGAAAATTACAATGATTTTTTTTACAATGATTAATGCATTTGAGAATTCAAAATAAAAAATTTTTCAACTAAATTCTTTTAAAACACAATTGAAATTCAACAGTTACAAAATGAGAAAATGTTATTATTGATTTTTAAAAAATATATATATTTGTAACGTCAATTGAATCCATTTATAATTGAAATATTTGATACCAACTAAATTGTCTGCATGTTTTGCATAATAGATATATACTTAGTCACAAAAGTAAGTATGCAGAGTTTAAGTGATGATGTCCTATGAAAAAAAACAGACCTACAATATTAGAGTTTTCAAATTAACTATTTATTTCAATTACAGCAAAATCGAGCTTAATTACAAAATGAAAAGTAATTAAAAAATACAAATATTTAATCAGCAAGATGAGCTTAACTTAAAATAGGATGTAATTTACATCATAAAAGTAAGTATGCAAACAAAAACAAAGACATTAATATTGCAAAATTTACAATTTTTCAAAAAAATTAGTAATTTGTTGGATAGCCTTTGGCCTTCATAACAGCTCTCAATCTAGATGGCACTGATTTTACTAAATTTTGAGTGACAGAAGATGGTATTTTCTGCCACTCCTCCAAAAGGGCTTTTTTTACATCATTCTTAGTTTTGATCTCTTGCTTTCTAAATTGGCGATCAAGATAATCCCACAAGTGTTCAATGGGATTAAGATCAGGTGACTGCGGTGGGGTTTTTAGCTGTTTTCACATGTGATATAGCAACCATTCCCGAACAACCCGAGCAGTATGTTTGGGATCATTATCTTGTTGGAAAAAGAAGGATCCATCGAGTCCCAATGTACCACCATAGAACCACCGTGTTTTGCAGTTCCTCTCATGTTCTTTGGTTCTAGAGCTGCATTTGCTTTCCTCCAAACTTTTTGGTGTCCATCTGACCCGTGGATGTTGAATTTACCTTCATCCGAAAAAATCACGGAATTCCAAAAATTTGTGTCCTGCTTTACATTTTCTTTTGCAAAATCTATTCTTTTTTTGCGATTCACTTTGCTAACAAATGGTTTTCTTCTCATATTTCGACCATGGTATCCTGCCTTCCATAACACACGGCGAATTGTTTCAGGATTGCATGACTTCGCAAAATTGTTTTTCACATCAGTTGTCAATTTTGGTGTGCTAATCGTTTTCACATTTCCAACAATAATTCGTCTTTCTCGATCCGTCAAAATGGGCGGTCGTCCTGTTCTTGGCTTGTTTAGAGTATTTCCCTCAGCCTGGAACTTTTCTATGATTTTTTGCACTGTTGCAGGACTTTTGCCTATGATTTTAGAGATTTGTCTTTGGAACTTGCTTTCCTTATAGAGCTTTATTATTGCATACTTTACATCTTTTGATAATTCTTTTCCATGTGGAGCCATTGGTGTACTTAAAGCTGAAACTTGCAAGCTTTGTAGCAGAGCTTCTAAACTTATCACTAAAATACGAAAAATCACTCGAGAAGTTTCATTCAGCCTATTTAAAAGTGAAAAATTCAGAATGCATACATACTTTTGTGATTTAAATTTCTACTGGTAGTTAACAAAATTACTCTGAAAGTTTTTTAAAATATAATGATTTGGTTTATTTTTCATTACTTTATGACTTGAATCAGAAGCTATAAACAACACTCTCCAAAATAATATTTTTCTTATATTTATTTGAGAACTAGAGCTTTTTCACTTAAGCTATGAGTTGCATACTTACTTTTGCAACTAAGTGTATGTATATTTTAAATGATTAAGATAGGCCTACTGAAAATTAATTTTATAATCTTCAAAAATAAAATAATTCCCATATATATATATATATATATATATTTTAATCTAAAATTCTGTAAATTTTACAGGAACAGTTACTTATAATCCAAAAGGCATATGAACAACTATAATGGAAAAGAAAATTCCCCGTCTGTTATGAATATTAAAACAAATGATATTTCTCTGGGTTAATATTATTTTATAAGTAAAATTCTAAACTATCTACATATATAACAATTATGTATGTAGCATATGCTAGCATCATGTATAATTATAAATTAATCAAATTTAAAATTATACTGTACAAAGTAAAACACTCGAATAAACAAAAGTGTATGAATATTCAGTTACATATAAAATAATCAATATAAATTGATTTGTTAAAGAAATTAATCAGTAAAAATTGATTAAAAGGAAAAAATAAACATTAATAAACTTTGTTTAAATTTTTGACTAATTTAATTAATCTCAAAGTATTATACGATAAGAAAAATTAATAAATAACAATAGGTAATATCTTTTATCCTAGTATAACATTTAAAATTGTCATTATTTTTATACCTTATAATTTCGAATCGATTTTGAAACAGCTGAGGAGAAAATTTTAATTGCACCGTACGCCGCCATGCTGCTTTTAAAAAAAAAATAAAGCACCCTTTATAAAAATTATTGATAAAATATTAAATTAGAAAAAGTATTAAAAAAGTAATGTGAAATAAATATGAAATTTCTCTCGTTTTTAATCAGCAAAAGTTATATTGCATTGTTATGATTGATTGATCTGCCCAAAATAAATGCATATACAATTTTCTACCTATGTTTTCGATTTCATTTGTATTTATTATTATTATTATTTGAAAAATTGGATATCGGTGAAATTTATATATATTAATTTCCTTAATACTGAAATTTTTAAGTATTAGTTGCTTAAAAAAATTTATATAATTTCAGAGAATAAAAAATATACTAGTAGTTTCACTGAATGATTACTATTAAAAGAGAGACAAATTTTGGCAAGAGTAGACGTGTTTCCGTTACGGATAAATAGGGGAAGGAAAAGTGCACCAAATTTTACGAGGGAAATAGGGAATTTTGTTTGGAGGAATGGTGCACCCTGTTCCTCCTAGAGCTCTTTTTTGAGTGAAGAAGTAGAAGGAACTCGACGCAATCGATTCCTCACAGCCCGTTCCTGACAGGTGGTTACTCAGAAGATTTAGGAGGAACTCACTCTGCACACATCTCGGTTAATGAGTCAAATGAAGAGAAATTTTTACTGTTAAAAAACTTTCATGAATGATAAACAAATGTGCTTAATATTTTAGATTTCTGACAGTATTGAAGATTTAGGAAAGATTAATTTATTTATCCTTTTCTCTTATTTGAAAATTTGATAAAAATTTAGTTTTCTTAGTTAGTGCGTAAGTTTCTTAATTTTCTTTCTTAGTGCTCTTGCAGTCATAGAAATTTTTTCCCCAGACTATAACTCCTGGTAAAGTTTCAGTATGGGGCAGATTGGCTCCGAGCACCCGCCTTTCCTCCTTATAAAAAAAATATGGTCATCACTGGCGCCAAAACAGAAACGGTTCTAATCTGTGAGCACGACATATCTCCATTTGAGGCACTCATGTTCCTCTAGTGCAAAATTTGAATAGACATTATCATTCAGGTGTGCAAATACACCTCTCAAATTTCGTCATTGATGTTGAGGTTTTATTTTCCTCCAGTGCGTGTTTTTTTTATTTTCCTCCCGTGCGAACAGTTTCTTTCCATTTCATTTTTACGTAACGTAACGGTAGGTGTTTAGTTGGAGTACCAGGGAATTTCCCGTACCTCCATATCAATAATTATTATTAAAAACAAATTTTAAATCCAAAAGATGAGCTAAAGAAAGAATATTAAACGAGCCCACGCTCGGAGAGAATTTACAGTAGTAAAAAGATTAGTAAATA
This sequence comes from Caerostris darwini, assembly GCA_021605075.1. Lineage (NCBI taxonomy): Eukaryota > Metazoa > Arthropoda > Arachnida > Araneae > Araneidae > Caerostris > Caerostris darwini. The sequence goes on from BPLQ01010363.1 coordinate 201,050, forward strand.
TAAAATTTAAAATAATAGTTCACAAAAGTTTTTAAAAATAAGAACTGTGGCAATTAAAAGGAGTTAAAAAAATAACCGTTACGAAACCACGAAAACTTCTGGCTGGCTGAAGAGAAAAAGAAAAGGAAAGGGGAGGGCAGAGTTATAAACAAACCAAAACTATATCGTTTCGAAGTTCTGCGTTGGAGCGACCTTGAAAGAAAAGAGCGATTCTGAAGCTATCAAAATAAACTACAGTGATTCTAAACTAAAAAGGGTTCTTCTTTTTGGAATCGGAGAATGAAGTACGCATCAAAACGAGAGAGTGAAATGTCTGGCACAGAGCTTTTTCACCCCGGGTCAAAGTGCCATTTCATTTTTATTTTATTTTTTTAGAGAGAGAGAGAGAGATAGAGACAGACATTTTTTTTTTATTATTTTTTATTATTATTATTATTATTATTTTTGTTTTAACAATTTGCATGTAGCAAATACCGGTAGAGATTTTTGGTATGCAAAACGGCTGCGTTACTAATTCACTCCTCGCCTCCTTGTTTATTCTCCATTGGTTTCGTGTTCATGTATGTATTCCTTAATTATATATATACATATATATATATATATACATATATATAGATAGATAGATAGATAGATAGACCTACCGTTACCGTTGAATAAAGATGACGAGTGCCTGAACGCGAAGCGTGCATCTACTCAATGGTATATGAAGGCAGTAGGAAAGAAAAGTCATGATAAATAGATAATAGTAATCGTATGATTTGAGAGAAAAAAAAAGAAGAAAGTAAGGAAAATGTAAATCATCGGTGATGGAAACGTAACAAGAAATTTATGATCAGTAAATATGCGTTGAAGTAAAATATCTAAAGAGCGATAAGTGAGCAGGAAATTATGATGGTTTGAGGCTTCGATTCCATTTAGAAGTAGAGAAAGGATACTTGTATTTTCCATTCAATTGCGTAAATATAGTTTGTGAATTGATGAGAGGGTTTTCGTGAGTAGCAATGGTATTGAAGAAATTTCTAGAAAGTTTAGTAATATAGTTGTCAATAGAATCAATTTTTAAATCTTGATGAATTGTAGAGTTGCGGACAAACCAGGGTGCACAAGTGATAATATGAAGAAGTTTGTTTTGAATAATTTGTACAGATATCTTGTTAGATCTTGTATATCTTGTAGAGAAGAAGTTTGTTTGACAAAGTTAATTTAGAAAATTTATTAATGAGTGGTAGAGTGAGATAAAAAATTTTCCGACATTTTTCTTTGATTTTTTGAATATGAGCTCGAAACGTAAGTTTACTGTCTATAATTAAGCCGAGATATTTAATATTAGTTGCCCATTCAACTTGTTGATCAAAAAGGGAGAGATTAATATATGGTTGTCTGGCGTGTCCTTTTCGGAAAATGATAGCTTGAGATTTAGAGACATTAATTGCGATGCGCCATTTAGTTAGCCAATCCTCTAGAATATTCAGAAAATTTTGAAGAGTATTGATGATATAAAGAATAGAAGCACCTTGGGCAAGAGCAGCAGAATCGTCAGCAAATAGGCAAGTGGAAATGTTAGTGCACTGAGGAAAGTCATAGGTAAAGATATTGTAGAGAATAGGACTTAGCACGCTTCGTTGAGGTGTACCAGCACAAATACGACCGATTTTGGAGAATTCATTATGAAGTCGAACTTGAAAGGTTCTATTTTTAAGATAATTTGTAATGATAAGTGTGATCCAAGTTGGAAATTGAAATTTGATCATTTTGTAAATCAGTCCATTGTGCCACAATCGATCGAAAGCTTTTTTGACATCTAGAAAGACACCTCCTGTAAAAAATTTATAGTTATATCCTTTAGTGATGATATTGGTGTCACGTAGAAGTTGATGACAAGTTGAGTGGTGTTGACGGAATCCAAATTGTTCTGCTGGAATTATGGAATTTTTATCACAAAAAGAAGTAATATGTTTCACTAAGAGTTTTTCGTAAAGTTTTCCTACACAGCTAAGGAGACTGATGGGCCGATAATTTTGAGGAAATTTCCTATCTTGGCCAGGTTTAGGGAACATGATGATATTTGCTTTTTTCCAGATAGGAGGGAAGTAGTGATATTTAGTACAGCTGTTGTAGATTTTTGAAAGATGAGTAATGGCATTAAGGGGGAGACACATTAAGGCTTTATTTGGAATGTTGTCAGGTCCAGAAGATTTCCGAATGTTGAGATTCTTGATTAAGTTAATTATGTCAGATGGAGAAAAAAAATATTGTTCTAATAATTTTGATGATCAGCTAGAAAGGAAGTTACTGTATCTGCAACATGCTCAATTTGTGAGTAATCGCAAGGTTCAGTGTTTTCTTGAAAGGAGAGTTCAAGGTTTTCAGCAAAAGAGTTCGCTTTATCAGAAGATGAGAATATAAGACCTGAGGATCCAACCAGAGGAGGAATTTTGGGATATTTTTTGGTAAAATGTTTGTTGATTTTGAAGAGAGAATTATCTTCTGGATTTAGGCCTAATAAAAATTCATTCCATCTGTCATTTTTTAATTTATGAATCATTTGCTTTATTTCTTTTTGAAGCTTGTTGACGGATTGCTTGAACGGAGGAAACCTGGTATCTTGCCATAATTTTCGAATTCTGTTTTTTTCCGCAATTTTAGAGGTGATTTCATTCGGAAGTTTTTGGTGTGGTGTACTGAGTTCTTTAGATTTGCTAGCAAGGTTGATAGCAGAAGTAACAGCATAGTTAAATTTATCAATTATTTTGTCAATATCTTGAATATTGGAGATGACTGGATTACCAGGAATGCTTTGAGAGAGAATTTTAGTAAAAAAATTCCAATTGGTAGTTGTGATTATGCTATTGAGGAAGGGCGTAAATTAATTATGAGAGACTTCAACTATCACAGGGTTATGATCACTGGAAAGATCGTTGATAGAAGAAGCAGGTCCGGCGTTTAAATTTTTAAGAAGTGCGATGTCAAGAGTACTATTGCAAGGATCGTGAAGGCAGAAATATGTGGGAGCATTAGGAGCAATAACATTGAATGCATTAAGATTTGTCCAATCGAAGAGAATAGAACCATTTATGTTGCTGCGTCCATTATTCATGCAGGATGCTTGGAATTGAAGTCACCGAGTAGAAGTACATGTTGATTGGAGTTCGCTATTGTATCAAGTTCTTGTGTGAGGAACCTACCAATGGGAGGGCGATGAATGCTAGCAGCAGTAATTTTTAGGTTATTCTTGAGATTAATAACGATAGCAGAGTTTTCAAAGCTGGTTGTAGTAAAATGAATTTGATGATGATTAATATTTTTATGAATACAGATAGCCGTGCCTCCTCCTCTGTGGGTAAGACGATCGGAGCGATATATGATATAATTTGGAATTTTGAAGGAATCGCCTGGCCGAAGATGTGTTTCTTGGAGAGCAATTACATGAGGTTTATTTTCAGATATAAAATTTTGTAATTCATTAATTTTTCCTTTCAGACTATTGGAGTTCCAAGTCACGCATAAGATAGAATTATTGGTCGATCTATTGAATGTTATTGACTGGTTGATTTTGAAGAGCAGTTATTAAAACAGAAAGATTTGAAAGTACCCCAACTAATTGTTGCAGAATGAGGGGAATTGCAGGCGTTTCCGTGTAAGCCTGCAGAGTATTGGAAGAAGTAGTATGGTGAGAGGTCTGGGTAGGAAGAGTTGGAAAGTCATCTGAAGAAGGAGGAAGAGTTGGAGAAGCCTTCTGATGAGCGGCAAGAGACAATTGGTTGGAGTTCTCAGGCTTCATTTGTTGTGCTTGTTTTTTAAGTCTCTCCGTCCAAGCGTTGATCTTCGGGGGAGGAGCAGGAGTGAAATTAGCAGGGTTTTTAGGACAACCTGAGAAATTTGCAGTATGCTCTCCAGAGCAAAGGCCGCATTTGGGAGCTTCATCTGGCCTTTTAGTGCATTCTTTGGTGGCATGAGGTCTAGCACATTTGAGGCATCGAGGGTCTCTTGTACAGAATTTTCTATGATGATAGAATTCTTGACATTTATAGCATTGGCTGGGTCCTGATTTTCTTCTGAGTGGTTCAACTTTGACCCTAAATTAATATAAGGTGGATAGGTCGAAAATTCTTTTGTTTTGTTCATTTTTTTGGTAGAACTATTAGGTACAGAGGTAGATTGCCGGTACCAGCACGATTACGAAGTGGAGTTATGAATTCAGGATGAAAGTTGAGAATTTGGAGTTCCTGCATGATGACATCAGTTGGGAGATCTGAAGGCAGTCCGCGAATTACAACTTTAAGTTGCTTTTCTTGGGACAATTCAAATGTATGACTTTTAAGTTTCAGGTGATCAATTTGCTTCCGTATGGATCTGTAGTCATCAGGTGTGGTTGGAAAAACTTTTAATTTGCCTCCAGAAAGGCGTCCTTCAGTCTTTGAATTTGTAATCTGGTTGAAGTTCTTAAGAATTTCAGTAGAATTTTGTATGTTGTCAATTATAATTGGAGGGACATATTTAGTAGTATGGGGTGCAGAACAAGAAGAAGCAATATTGTGGTCATTAGTGAGATCTGTGTCCATACTGTTTTCGTCCAGATGTAATTTATCAACATTTTTTGAAATGTCTTCAATTTTAGCAGGAGGTATGTTGTCTGCATCACTAGGACCAAGACTTTCATCGGGGTTAAGGCAAGCAAATTTGAAAGATAACTTGATAACAGTGGGATCACTGGTATTAGGCCGTTTAGCTAAATTTTTTCTTTGCTTTTGTGTGACCTTAAGTTTTTTCTTTTTAGTAGGAGTAGTTACCGAGTTGTTTGAATCATTGAGTTTCAGCAAGATGAGACTCATTTGCTTCCTTAAGTTTTTATTGGTAATATTAGAAAGCGTAAGTTGTATAAAAAGATCTAAATTAGGTATTTGAGGTTCAATTTTTAAGCAATTTTTAATGTTATTCAGATGATCATTGAGGTTTTCGCACTCAATGAATGATGAAAAATTGTTAATGCTGATATTAAGTTGATCAATTTCTTGAATAAAGTTAAACGCTGTCGGGTTAGTATTAACGTCAATCAAATGAAGCATACTGGTTGATTTGTCAGCAGGGGAGAGAGACATGGTTATGCTGTTTGAGGAGAGCAAAACTCCTTCGACAACAGCCATAATAGAATAAAATGAACAAAACCTACTATTTAAAAAAAATACTGACTAAAACAGAAAATAAATATGCACTTTACTGAGTAAAGGCAGTGAGAAACGCTCGTAGCTAAAAAAAGCCCGAACAATTCTGCGCCTACACAGTAAAATACAGAAGGAAAAAAAAAGAATTCTAGAATTTAGCTAAAAGTTCTAAAAAAGAATTCTAGAAATTAGCTACTCATTTTATACAACGAAATAATAACATAGAACCAAAGAAATAAAATAGAGAAAGGTAATAAAGAGATTAAGACAGAATAAGAGGGGAAAAAATCACATACCAATGAGGAGAAACATTAGAAAACAAACATATTTGAGGGAGAGGAAAAAAAACACGACCGCTCAGCTCAAAGTCCAAACGATAATCGTTGAAACTAATAAGAATGTAAGCAAAAGAACTTCAGCATAATTTTCATAATCAACATGCTTTTTTTTTAATACGCTTTTATTAGTTTCACCTGTATGTTTATTTGTATGTATGTAACTGACTCTTTGGGCTCGATTTTGCCCTACTTTAAGCGATCAGATTTAATTTAAATGTTGTAGACTTATAAAGGAAAGACGAGAATAAAATATTTTGATAAGTTTATTATCTCATCATGATTAGGATCGCCAGGATGAGTGATTTTATTTTAAATTATGAAGAGCAATTTAACCCATGTAGAATGACAGTATTCAGTAAAGACATTTAAACCTACTTAGGACAATGGATAACGCGCTTGACTACGGATCAGGAGATTATCTGTTCGAATCTTGGCTGCCTCGATATATTCGCATTTAACCTTTGTTTTACTCACAGTTAAATTATTGCAAGAACTATAATTCCAGTCCTCCGTACCGGGACCTCATTTAAATATTATAGCTTAAAAACACTAAAAAACATGCTTTTAAAGTTAATCAAATTAAAAAGTAAAAAATAAATTATTAGTTTAAAAAAACACGCTTTTAGAGTTAATCAAACTTAAAAGTAAAAAATAATTGTTATCATAAGAATAAAATGACTGAAAAAGACAGTTCTAAAAGCGTGGGGTGCTTTGTATGACATTTTTAAACTAACTCTGCATTTCGAAATGAAACTAGTGAAAAATTATAACGATTGATATCGAGCACCCCACGATTTTAGAACAGTGACATTCATTTTCTCGTCAGTCATGTTATTATGTTAACAATTATTTTTTTCTTTTTAGTTTGATTAACTCTAAAAGCGTGTTTTTTTAAACTATTATTTTCAATTCCTTCTATTAGCTCACACTCTCCCTATATATATCTTGTTCAAATTTTCAATCGTTCATAAAATACTTCTTATTCATCCACTCAAGTTCATCTATATTTTTTTTGAACTTGTAGTGGATGACACTTGATGTTAATACAGTTTTTTCAAATATGGATTCATTAATTAATTATATTTTTTTTACATTTATGTTTCATATATCTACCAATAGATGGCGCCAGATATACTTAAAAAAATGAATGAAAATTATTTATAAACGACTTTCTACAATATAGTGAAAAAAAAGAAGGAATTGGCTTTAAAAATTTTTTTTTTATATTACTTGTTTTAGTTTTTAATATCTAAAACGGATATTTTAATTTACCACATGAAAGTTATATAAAAGTCATTAAAAAATTGAATTTTATCTACACTGCTGTTTCTGAATAACAATTTTCTGCTTGTTTTACAGAAATCTTTTTTTTTAGAAATTTGTACTTTGCCATCTCGTGAAACAATCATAATGATCTTTCTACTTGGTAAAATTGTTTATGCAGCTAAATGTTCATTCTTATTATTATTGCATCTTGCAATTGTCATTGAAAGAATATACTTCATATTAACAGTTGGTTTAATTTTAAGCATAAGAGAGGAGGTTTTAGATATAATTAAAAAGCATCCCCTCCCCCTTTTTGCTTTCTAATAAGCTCATCGGTAATTATTTCTTCCTCCCGAGAATTTTTCTTTAAAATAGTCTAATTTAATATATTGATATGCATTTTGTTTATTTATTGTGCAAGTAAAAGATGGTCTCTATTTTGAAGTTGCCGGGGGAAACTAAACAAATGTTATTATTATTTAGCACTAAATGTAGTTTAAAATATTTTGCAATTAAATATATTATAATCAAATGATGAAAAGTATAATTGTTTTGAAAAAAAAAAAAAGAAATAATTTTTAACAAAACAACAAAATAATAATATAATAAGGAAAACAAAATAATTTTTAACAACAAAATAAAAGATTCATTTAAACTAAAATAATCATAATTCATACCAGAAAATACTTATTAAAAATTATTTTTAAAAAATTGATGGTTGAGAGGGTCAAAGAAATTCATTTCGTTTTTGCGATTCAAAAACAAGTTCCATTTTTGAAGTAATAGCTATTAATATCCTTGTTAAAAAGTTACATTGTTGTCAATTAGCAAAACGAAATTCCACATTATAATTTGGCGTTAAAACAATAAAATTTGGTATAAAAGCAATTTAGGAATAATATTTTGGCATAAAGTTTTTGATATAATATTGATAATATTTGTTGTTGAAGCTATAAAATTTGACTTAGAAGCATGAATAAATTTACGTTTAGTGATAAATTTTGGTATAAAAGCAATTTAAAAATAGTATCTTGTTTAATAATAAAATTTGGCGTAAAAACAATTTAAAGAATAAAATTTGGTGCAATAACTATTTGGCAACTAATGTTGGCGTAATACCGTTTTATAACGACAGCTAACTTCAGCAGCCATTTTAATCGTTTACTTGGCATCCTAATGATGAATTTTGGTGTAACATAGTTTTAACATGAAAACCAACTGCTACATTCATTAAATTTTGGCACAAAGAGTACAGGATTCTAGATTTTTACATTTGCTGTATTCATAGTTGTAATAAAATATAGCACTTCCCTCTTAGTCTAAAGGAACAGAAAGTTGGGGCAAACATCCTGCCTTCCTTTTCGTACTAACATCGCCGTTTGATTTCCGCATTTATTTAGAAAATGTAAACATGCCACGAAGCGATTCTGAACATTCCGAGAAAGTCTTCTTCTTAGGTTATACATTTAGTGAACTATGTTATTAAAGATAAATGGATGAAAGAAATGCTATTTATTAATGCTATTTATTAGGTCATTAAAAAATATTTTTTAATCATTTGGGGGTATTTATTAATAGAATATAAATACTATATGTTTAGAAAATTTAAATTATTTATTTACATTTTTAAAAAATTAACTGTTTCTTTTGAGAATTGTGTTATAGTAGATCTTTTCTCTCCTCGTGCCAACAGTAAAGATTGTTGGCAAAATTCGCTATTGAGAAGCTCTGTATCTGGAGTATAATTAATAAAACCCTTTTCAACTGATATGCCCATTACAATTTCTTCCTATGTAAGCATTTTGATTAAATTGGTTCATTCAAATATTTCCATTTTCAGCGAACGTAAGGCGACAGAGCTTGCAGTTTTTTTTATCAACTTGCATACGTGTACGTTGTATGGCTTAGCTTTCTTTCTCCTTTATAAAATCTATATTGTATTGTTTTGAAGTCAAAAAGAAAAAAAGTTTGATGCAGTATTTTTTAATTCTGTTGCTGGGAGTTCAGATTCAGTATTACTTGGAATTTACCATGGAAACCTGTTATTGTGTAGCCTTTTTCTAGTATATCCTAATAATTTTCTGCGTCTTTGCCTGAGAGACCTTTCTTGTTCTTCTTTTAAAAGAATATAAATCCCTTTTAACCCGTATCCATTAACAGATGTTTAGAATATGACACCTGAGCCCCAAGATATATCAGAGTTGGTTACAATTCTACATAAAATAGGAATATTCATGCTAATAAGCAATTCTAACTTTTACATCTCATCATTTTTAGAAATGGAATAATTTCGTGTACAATTACTAACAACTTTCAGCGCAGCTTTTTACTAGAATTTATTATGTGACAAGAACATTATTTTTTCGAAACATAGCATGCAACACTTGTATCCAATATTCTGATTCTTCTGCATTATAAACATTTTTCACATTCCTTTCCAATTTCTGACAAGATGCAACAAATGCCTAAGCAGAAAGAAAAAAAAAAATTGTTAGCAAAATTTCTGCATTGCACTGTAAAAATACAACACTAGGAACCAAGTTCTTAAGACATATTTTGATTTTATAGTAAACATCTATTGGAATATATTTATTATGTTCAAATGGATGTAAAAAAAAGTATAAAGTTACATTTATGTTAATTAAAAATATATGTTTGGGAAAACACAGTTAAAATAAATGCAAGATTCTATATTTCACAATATTTAATACTTTTATTTTGCCTAAACCTTGCAACTGTTTATAGCTCCATTTATTATGAAAATTTTACTAAATATTTTCAATTTTTTTTTATTAATCAATCCATACACAGCAGCAAGTAATACACGACAAGAATATCATGCATTTACAAATATGATCAAAATACAATCAAACCACAAATGGCATGGAAAAGTAAGCATGTGGTTTAATAGATGAAGAGGTGCTAGAGAGCATGGTACAAAGCAATTTTTCTTTTGATATTGTGCAGCCTTTTCAGAATATAAAGAATGAGGTGTTGGCTGTATTTCATTCAAGTAAACATATTATTTATTACAAAATGTTTTTAAATATCAGCAAAAATAGAATGTTTGAAATATTTGCATACTAAACATTTAGGAATACTACCCATTAGATACCTAAATTTTTATATACAAAGAACCATGCAAATTAAAACACTACAAGCTGCAGGTCATAACATTTAACGAAAAGAGATTAAATAAAGAAGTACTTTATTTTTAAAATAAAGGAAATATGATTATAGTAGATTTTAACAATTTTTCTTTCAAAATATCTTGGTTTGAGTTTTAAACACTTAAACAAGGGTGTAAAAAGTAATTCATAATATTACAGCAGTTCTTTTAAACAGGTTTATTTACAGATGAGTTTGAATTTATACAAAGTTCATGAGTCCAAATTACAATTCATTTGTATTTCATTAATTTTTCTCTTGAATTCTTCAAAAATAATCTTAACCTAAAATAGGTGCAATAATTGAATCTGGAAACAAGCTATGATAATTAACCACAGGTACATAGGCGGCAGTGATCATTCGACCTGGAAAAAAAAGAAAACATTGGAATAAAATAAACAGTAATTCTTGTTTAATTGTACAACAATTTTAGAGCAAAATGAGTTGATTATGAATATAAAGTCAAATACCAACATGTGAATACTGAAAAACTTAGAATTCTTTAAAATTTAAATTGACACCTTTAAGTACAGTAAACTCTCTTTAATCTGGCACTATACAGCAGTGCCAGATGACGACCTCCCATAGAATTTTAAGGGGGATACCAAAGATAAAGCACTCTACATAAATATTCAAAAAAGTATATATTGAATGTATTCATGCACATTGTGAACCTGTATATACAATATCCATCTTCCTACAGGCTCTGAACAAATTTTAATAGTTATATTAAAATTTTGCACTTACAACCCATAGTTAAAAAAGAGGTTATGAATACTTTTAATATATATTTTATTTACAATTATTCATTTACTATTTTGTTTTTACTGTTATATACAATGACCAAGTTACAATTATACAGAAGTACAATTTCACTCTTATTTATTTCAGCAATACCTTTTTCTCAATGTGAATAAATAAAATGCCAGATTTCTCAAATACAAAGATTAAAAACAGTTTTCAATACTTAAATTTTATGAAGGAATTGTGTACTATACATAGTAGCAAGCATAAGCATTTTTTTTAAAAAAAATGAAACATTTCCTAATTGTAAAAATGAGAAGAGGAGAATGGGAGGGGAGGGGGAAGGAAGGAAAGATGAAACCTCTATTATCTTTTCTTTATGCAAACATGTGCACATTAGGCCCGCTCCAACCGGGAAACTTGAATCTAATTATTGCATTCATATTCATAAATCACACAAATTTATAAAACATTTAGAACACCAGAAAAATTTATAATTTGAATAAATGAGTTAATATGAATACCTTCTACTTTTGATGTTCACAGCATGAAACTAGAACTGTTTTTAAACAATGCAAAATTAAACAAGCATTCTGTGCACTTGCTAACTTATAAATTACATATTTGTTGCGATTAATAAAATACATCATGAAAAAGCAACGAAGAAACAGCAGAGCGTTACAAGCATTTGGAACAAAAAACTAATCAGTAAAAATAAAGAAATTCGCTATATATATATATAAAAATAAAAAATGAAAGACGTGCAAGCACAAACACTCTGAAAGGATTTTTTTTACAAAATTCACCATTAAGTTAATTAAGCTATTATCATTTAGGCATAAGTTATTGTTTATATTTATACAGTGGTAATGAAATTAAATCATGAAATAGTTGCTTTTGAAAACATTAGTACAAATTATTTATTTTCACTAGCATTTTGGTTTGATAATTGCTTTTAAGACAGAATTCCTTTGCTACAGAACTGATGAGCCCCATAAACATACTTAGCTCAAACTTTTATCCATCAGTTTAATAACAAGTCACAAAAGATACATGTAACCAGCAGAATATTTAATTCAAATGCCACATGAATATAAAACTAAAAAAATATTTTCTAAGGAGAAATTATTGTACCTGCAAACCATCTTCCATGAAGAGCTGTCACTGAAGCAACTGCAGCTGCTATGGTTGGACATTTCACGTAGACTAATCCTTGAGGAGACATTCTGTCTACAAACACATGCATGGCACCACCATGTTTTTTACATTCTTCTATGACATCATTCCGAATCTCTTCATCCCAACTAGGATTGGTCTCCCTAAAGAAAAGCAGATTACAGAAAATAAATAAATATATATATTTATTAATCACAAAAAAATTACAATAAAAATGATACAGGTTATATAAATCTATAAATAATGCAAGATATATGTTTGTATCTGCCAACATTTCTTATAATCAAGAAATTAAAACATTTTGTTCTTCTAATTTATATGGGGGGGGAGGGTAGAAAGGAAGAAAAAAATATATCATTAAAACTTATGAGTTGATTTCAAACTATTTTGTTCGAAAGAACTGTGAATAAAAAATGCCATCATAGCTCAAGTGTCACATTCAAACTTCACTTGAAATGTATGTTTTTACATTTTTTTTTTCACTCGTAAACCATGCCATTTGAAACAGAATTAAGATTAAAAATTGTTTTTCTCATTTATTTTTTAAAATGTTCTAAATTAAAATAGTTAACTTTTGTTTTAAATGTAAATACATAAAGCTTAAAAGTTATGTTTCACACAGTAAATTCTTTTTATAAATCCCTCTTTTATTTTGTCATAATAGTTGTTTAATTGTTTTTGAAGACTGCTTTTCTTAGCGAAATTAATTTAATTTATATGAACTGTTACACAAGATTTACTAAAATTAGGAACAATCACACACTCAAGTCAACAACTTAATCTATTCATAAAAACTAATTAAAAGAAAAACTATAATGTGCTATGAAACCTAATCTTCACTCATCAACCCCCAAGACATCTATATAAATATCACTGGTTCATTTCATAAATAAAAATACTCAACTTTTAAAACTATCAGAAGTTAATACACATTAAAAGAACCATGAGCCCTTAACTTCAATTTATATGCAACTACCAGAAGTGGAGAGTCCACCAAAAAATTTGAATTCTTATCTCAGGAGTTTCTCTCTCTTTTTTTTAAACTGACTGCATTCTGTAATTTTATGTACTATGATTTTTACTAATGGACTTAAAAGATTGTGTGAAATAAATTGTGACTTTTATTGAACTTGTGTATTTATAAAAACAATTTTTAAATTAATAATAATGCATATTTATATCAATTTTAAAGGTGTAGTTCCAAAAATATTGTGCTTTGAATTTGCTTGCAAACATTACAATGAATTCTATAAAAATATCAATACCAAATAACCAGGCACAAAGTATTAATAAAAAAAGTACATTTCAATAACAAATATACTATATTTGAAAATATATTAAAACTCTTCTGTTCTTAGTAGTAGAATAGCTTCTATAAGATTTTTTTTTTCTAATTGTGGATTCAAAATAGCTTTTGTAAACTGCAGTGCTAATAAACGTCTCTCAACACTGACTGGGTTTGCTGGCAAAGCAGTCACTGTCTTTGCTAGTGGTCATATTATTGAAGGACACAATTCAATGACCTTCTTAATATTTAATTTTATAAACGAAATGGGAGTCGGATGTTTATATTGACTACCTTAAAAAAAATCCTGACTTCTCAACTCTGGTAAGTACAAAGGTGATCAATGAAATATATCAAATTCTAACATAAAAAAGCATTTAAATCATGCCAAAACCTTAACAAAATACATCAATAAACATGACAGTGTCAAAATTTTTAGTAACAACGGTAAAATTTTATAATGTGTACGTTCAACTTTTAATTCTCACTGCCCAACACTGCTGTAAATGACTTAATTTGAAACAGACAAACTTTCTCAATGGTTATAGCAGACTTTGTAGAAAACTATAGTAGGTGGCTTATGATTGAACAGAAGTTAGATATTTCTGATTTTATGTTATATAGATATAAATAGTTCAGAATGTGTTTTACAAAGAAAAAAAATTGGCCTTCATTTCTGATAAAGGTGGGTTGGAAAAGAATGACTTACGTAGCTGGATCGAACATGTTCGACAACAAGAAACATTGAGTTGCAATGGGTGGTGTTATGCTCGGCTGAGGAGTCACCAATCCCTGGGACAACTGAAGAGCAGATACTGCAGCAGCAGGGATACTCATATCAGTCCCTAAGGATGAAATAAAAAATAAATAAATAAATAAACACAGCGGAAAATTTTAAAAATTTATTATAAAGAATCTACACAATAAATTTTGTTATTAGATAATATTTTAAATATCAATAATTGGCATATTTCATTCATAATATGCACCTTTTAATTAAGTTTTTGAAATCAAATGCTGTTGACAAAAAAACAGGATTACTTAGAAAATTCTATATAGAAAAGTTTAAATTGACATACCTTCAGCCAATTTAGCCATTAACTGTAATCGACCTGTAGCACCAAGATCAATACCAGTACGATCCAATTCATCACTGTCAAGAAAAGAGCCTTGAGCGATATCTGTCCTTTCTGTTACATGACCTACTTTCATTGGCCTACCAGCTAACTCAAAACCATTTAACTGCTCTAAAGCTTTTTTGGCATCTTCAGAATCATAGAACTGAAATGATAAAAAATATATTCATATATTAAAAATATGGATATTGAAATATTACTTGAAAAAAAAAAACACAATTACCCCTCTCCCAAAAAAAGAATTTTATAATCAGAAGTTCACAATGGGAAAATTGATATAGAACATATAATATACATTTTGATATAATCAAGATCAAGTGTATCAATAAAAGTAATATAGCATAATGCTCAACCCAATCTAAATCAAAATTATAGATTCTAAGGCACTACATATTTCCAAATTGAAAACATTAATACAAGTTTTGCCATTTTAATCAAATTACATGAAAATCAATTAACACAATTTTAAAACTAAATTAGAAAAATTTTAATAAAAATATATTGGAAATTTTCATTGAGAGACAACTCTAAACCTTATTAGGTCTGAATATGAAGTGTGTATATATATATATATATATATAAATAAAATATTAACTGTTAATAAGATACATACACTGATGAAGCCATAACCTTTGGATCTGTTAGTTTCTGTGTCTTTTATCAATTCGATTCTTTCAATCTAAAAAAAAAATAGAAAAATATAATTAAGTACAAACTTTACAAATAAATAAAATTTTATAAGGCAATAATTAAAGTAACCTATATATTGTAAAGTACAAATGAATTATAACTTTATCTTAGAAACTTTACTTATTATTTTTGAAGAACCTTTATAACATATAGATTCTTTAAAAATTGCATTAATAAAATAGAACCGTTAAAAACATTTCAGCTTACCCAAATTCTCTCAATAAAATGATTTTTTTAATACAATATTTAGAAAACATGTTTCTAGTGAAATAAATAAAAAAAATAAAAATAAAAAATCCTAGACACATGATTATATAACACTAAATATGCATACATATTGCTATTTTAAATTTTGATTTCATTTTAACTTAACAATCCTGATAAAAATGCACCAAATTCTAATCAGACAGGCAAAATAGAAATTATAAATTAAAAACTTGGTGTTTTATCCCGATTCAGTTGAAAGTTTTATATAAGGCAGAAATTGAAATGAAAAAACACTTCAAAATCTTCATCCTGTTTAAGACATTTTATTATGTGGTTTTTCTAAATCATATATATCAACCTTTTGTCAGTTTTAATTGATAAACTTATTTAAAACCTTTAA
The DNA here is from genome assembly GCA_021605075.1 of Caerostris darwini. Lineage (NCBI taxonomy): Eukaryota > Metazoa > Arthropoda > Arachnida > Araneae > Araneidae > Caerostris > Caerostris darwini. Next base: position 216,622 of record BPLQ01010363.1, read on the forward strand.
CTTCCTCTATTTTTTCACTGAAAACTATTAATAAAATATATTTTAATATACAAAATAAAATGAGTGCTTAGAGAATACAAGAACATAAAATAAAATTGAGTATACCTTTCCAAAAGGCTCAAAAATTCCTCTGAGCATATCTTCAGTGATATTGAAATGAAGAGATCCAACATAAAGTCTCATAGGTCCTGGAGTTCCTCTTACTACTGAACTAGCACTGGCAGCAGCTCGATTCTTTTCAGCTTGGGATAGCTGAATCTGTATTTTATAACCCATCAATTCTGTTTCATTCAGTGCCAAAGCCTACAAAAAATAAATAAATAAAATAAGGAATTTTTTTTTGTCATATTATCTTAAATAAAAACTTTATGCATATGTATGTGACATAAGAGGAATAAGGGGGAAAAACTAGTAAGTTTTTCTAAATATAGTATATTTATAACATTTATTCAATACATAGTACAGTAACCTTTCTTTAACAGACATTCGATAGTTCAACATGTTCTACAGTAGAACCTCTTTAAGTCGAAAACCTCCAAAACTGGAATTTTTTTTTTTGTTCCTTTCAAGCCCCAAAACCTGCATTACTCGAAATAATTAGTCAATCCCCACAAGCCATTTTGGTATATATTTTCCCTCCATAACTCGAAAAAAACATTGGACCTCTGTATCTCAAACATAAGCAATATTTGATTTTACAACCTTTACAACTCGATCATTTGGAACTAACCTTCATAGCTTGAAGAAAAAAAAGTTACCGACTTTAAGGATTTGCAGACAAGTCATTGTTACTTAGAAAACAATGTATGAGTATACAGTAAATAGAATAACCAATTCTATGAAATTTTCTTATTATTGCTACTGATTTCATTTGAACTCCAGCGAATCAATTCTTTTGTTGCCGATTGCAGAAATAGTTTGGCTTTACTGCAATAGAGATCCATTTTAACAACAGTATACGAATAATATTGTTAAAAAATGAGTGCTGTGAAGAGTTGTAAAAAGAAGAAAGACGTTGCTGAACAATTTGACCTACCGATGAGTACTCACTCTGTCAACAATAATAAAAAAAACGAATCGGACATCATGAAAAAAATTGAAAACTGTTAAAATTTGTCTGCAAAAGACAAAGATTTACAGAATTTCTCGGCTTGAAGGAGTGCTTATTTAAATGGTTTAAGCAGTGTCGGAATCAAAACATCAGTGTCAGTAACGGATGGCTAGAAAAGTTCAAAAGAAGACATGAACTTGTTTTCAAGAAAGTTTGCGGAGAAAGTGCAAATGTCAACAGTGAAACATATGACAAATGGAAAAGCGAATTGCAAGGCTTGTTACATGGTTATGAACCTGACAATATCTTCAATGCTGACGAAACGGGACTCTTTTTAAATGTTTTCCTGATAAGACTCTAACTTTAAAAATGATCGATGCCATGGTGGGAAGCATAGCAAGGAACATTTGACTATTTTGCTTGCAGCAAACATGTCGAGCATAAAAACTCTCACTGTTAGCCATCGGAAAAGCTAAGAAACCTCGTTGTTTTTCAAAATGTAAATCGCTGCCTTTGAAACATGAAATAAATACAAAAGCATGGATGACTTCTGAAATTTTCAGAAACTGGCTCCTAAATATTGACAAGATAATGTCTAAAGAAAAAAGAAAAATTTTATTATTCATTGATAATTGTATGGCACATAATGATATTCCACAAATGAAAGCAGTTAGAATCCAATATGTGCCTGCCAATACGACATCAAAATTACAGCCTATGGCATCATAAAAAACTTCAAGTCATTATACCGGAAAGAAGTAGTCGGGAACATGATAGATAATATGGAAGAAGAAAATAATTTTATTATAGATGTATTGCAAGCCATGAGAATGACTGACAAAGCTTGGCGAAATGTAACTGCGACTACTATAAAAAACTGTTACGTACACTGTGATTTTCCATTGTCATCAACAGAAGAAGCTGAAATAGAAGTTATTTCTACCCATCCTCCTGCAGAATGGGGTACAATGGTATCTGAAACAGAATATGTTTTGAGAACTTCGTTATATGCAGAATTATTATTGCTAGCACATTATCTGATGACGAAATTATCGATTCAGTTGCTCAGAAAACTGAAACTAATGATTTAGATGGCATAGAAGACTCCAGTAATATAACATGCGCTCCATGGGTTTCCATCAAAGAGGCAAGAACAGCATTAAATGTTTTACGGAATTTCATAGAGCAAACTAGCAACTCAGAAGAAAAAGAATTTTCTGTTCTTTATAGCTTAGATAATGCTATAGAACAATTAAATTGTCTAAAGCAAAAAATTAACTGACTTTTTTTAAAACATATTTTTAATTATGTTTTAAAATAAAAACTAATAATAAAGAATTATTTTGATTTTTTATTGTAGTACATAATATAACTTTTAAGTTGCAAATAAACATGTTTATTACCTCTGTAACTTGAATTTTTATTTATTTTACCTTTATTTATTTAACCTAACTCAAAATAAGTTAGAAAGAATTTAAACCTCTACAAGTCAAATATTTCCTTACAAAATTCGTGTAAGTCGAAATCCTCCACAAGTCGAAACCCCTATAACTCGAATTAATTGGTGTCTCCTTTGAAGTTCGACTTACAGTGATTCTACTGTATAATCATACACTGATTGAGCCATTCATTAACTGTTTGATTTGAATGTTGGTGAACTTGATCTTGATGAAAACTTAAAAGCTAACAATTTTTTTTTAATACTTGCATGTTTAAATTTTTATCAATGATATCCCCCTTAAAACAATATTAATGTTCGATAATTTGGCACAGCAGTGGTTCCTAAAAGTTTTCCTCTTAAAAAAAAAAAATCCAATCACATTCAATTGGAAAATAGGGCATGGGGGGGGGGATCCACCACAATTTCTTAATTTAAAAATAACCTAACACTTATGGTATCAGTTAACATAAATATTTATTAATGTTTATCTGATTAAAGAGAAACGCAATAGTGACTGTTTTAATACAAAATTTCTTTTGATCTGGAAGTTTAATGCACCCATATACTGAAACTCTTCATGAAGCAAGTAACATCTCAGACATTTTTCAGTATTTTTTCATGGCAGAGGAGAGCTAAGACACAGTAATTAGTAGTAAGCACCACTACTTTCTAATTGAAATAACATATTACCATAGAATTCACATCAACAGAGAAACAGATTTGCAATTCATAATACTTTTAATATAGGAAATTATTATTTTTAAATACATAATGTTGTGCAACATTTTGAATAGTATAAGAATGACAATTTGACGCGTAATTTATTAGAAATTCATAACAAAAAAAGGTATACATATGAATACTAGACTTATCCTCCTTACAAGATAATGATTCTTTCTTTTAACAAAATACGAATGATTAATACGATTAGTATGAACATAATAGCGACACCATATTTATTTGTGCAAATTGCTGAATGTATCCTTTATGTATTTAAAAAATGCATAAATTTTTTTATTTTTTCCTCAAATTAACATTATTTTTCTCAATGTTGATAGAAGTTTACTTTTTTTAATTACGCTAAGTTGGAAATTTTTTTAGAGAAATGGTTTCTTCAAAATAATATATAGCCTGTAATAATAGGTACCTCAGAATGAAAGCTTAAACAATGAGCACTTCAAAAAAATATATAAATTCATATACAATTATAGAAAGCACAATAATTTGCAATTTTTTAAAATACTTACCAAAGGAATAGAATCCACACTTTGGAATTCAACATATGCAATGCCTTTTGACCGCCTGGTTTTATTATCCATGATGATTTTCACATCTCTCACCTGACAAAAGGCAATACTTCATTATATTAATAAAATAAACATAAAAACAATTTTTTGTATTAATTTACAGCATAACAGTACTTCATGGGGAGAAAAAACTATATAATAAGCTGCATTTTTAACATGTTTATATTTGGATAAAATCAGATAGTTAAAATTTTTACAAAAATAAACATTTGACAAATTCAACATACCAACCCAAGTACTGTAAATAAGTACTACAAGTGCATCTTATGGATTTCATTATCTAGCATACAACACTTTTATATAAAAGTAAAGCAGGGTAGTTTTAGGTTTATATATTTTTCTAGCTCATTTATCCTCATTACTGTAGTTAAAACAAAGTAAAAAGGAAATTACCATGCCAAAAAACATTTACATTACATTGCTACAGCTGTAGCAGATATTTTAACATCTTGGAACTAAACAATACAAGAGCTTTCTACAGGTTAGGACATAGTTATCACCAAAGACATCGTCCTACAGATAAAGAAACCAAGCTGAATTTCTTAGTAATCACTTAAAAATATAGAAAACGCTTTAGATAGGAATTAACAAATAAATGTATTATTAACTCACTGGTCCAACAGATGAAAAGAATTCTTCCAGGTCACGAGCACGAACTTTTTGTGAAAGTCGCATACAAAATATGGTACGCAAATCCCTATCTTCAGGGCTGATATCATCATCAGGCAATCTAAAAGAAAAAAGTCAATAAATAATTAGAATAGCAAATTTTATAAACTATATAAGAATAATTAAACTGTATGCAAATAATACTTTCTTAACATTTGTAAATTTTTCATAAATGCATAATCTTATCAGCAGAGAACAATTATTTACTTAATACTAATGGGCATCCTATTTGAGATTACTTTAGCTATGTTTAATACAAAATAGAGTACAATATAACTATATTTCTAATCATATGCTTAATTAATATAATGTAAAATTATTAACCTATCTTTCTTCTGACAATTCTAAATAACTGCACCCATATTCATCATTTTAATTCTTAGATTCTTATCACTTTAATTCTTCTCTTAATTCTCTTCTTTTCTTTAGAAGTAATCAAAACATTGACAAAAAATTATTAAAAGTTCATGACTTATCAGAAAATTTTTAAAAATTTATTTAATGTTAAATGTTATTTCATTTATTCAACATGTGGAACACAAAGTTTTTTTTTTCTTTTTCACTCCATGCATAAACATATTACATGAAATATAATAATAACACATTACATGAAACATATTCTATAAAATATACTCACTTATTTCGTAAACTATCAAAGAACTGAGTATGGCCCCTAAAAAAGAAAAATTATTTTAATTTGTGAAAAAAAACTTCAACATCTGATTAACTACATTTTTTGCAACCAAATTTAAAACTACATACCCTATAGGACTTCTGGGAGAGATACGCTTTCTAAAAAAAAAAAAAAGTAAATCCTATTGTCATAAAAATTAATACAGGCTACATTAAGAATTGAATTTTTAATTAATATAAACTAATATATTTTAATTTATAATTAAAAGTTTAATATTGAAGATCATAGTAATTTTAACACATAGAGAACACTATTTCTATTTTAAAAACAAACCATTACCCATTCTGCTGTTTACTTTCCTTTATAAAAAGAGTAAAGCTTAGCTTGCAAAATAAGTCCTATTTTAAGGAAGTAAATTTACAATGTCAGCATAGTATTTCTTTAATTAATAACTATTACACCCAAAATTTAAATACAGCTTTTTTTTTTCACTTTTTACACATTTAAATGGCAAGTTCTTTAAAAGAAGCCCAAAATAACTGCTAACCTATTTTAGAGAATGCAAAAATTTTTATACATTCTGATTATATATAATAATGTTATAAATCGTCAATAGATTACTCTAAATTTTACACAATTTTTATTCAACCAACCTAATGGTCTCTGTTGGGATAAAGTATAATTCTAAAAAAATTTTAGCAAATGCCTGATAAATTTCCTGAGGTCAAAAGAATAAAATAAAGTGATAATACTGTTCATTTTTACAGTTAAGGTCAAATTCAATACTGACAAATTTTTCAATCCATTAGTTACGTCTATAACAGAAAAAAGTTTATCTTAAAAACACTTTTATTCTATAAAATATTCAACAAAATTTTAATTTTTTCAATTTGGCAAATGTATAGATATACATACAAAAAACTCAAAATCAACACATTTTATAATTACACATGACAAGTAATGAAATATAGTCAAATAATCACCTTGGACTTTTAGATCTAGTTCTATGTCTTCTTCTGTCTCTTCGTGGTGATCTAGTTCTAGATCGCCTGTCACGGCTACGAGGACGAATTCTTCTATCTCGACTACGGCTTCTAAATAATTCAAATAAACAAGTCAATCAGTTTCAATAATTAAAAATTATCACAAGAAAAATAAGAAAGATTATAAGTAAAAAAAAAAAACCTTGTTCGACGGCGATATCTACGTTCCCTGCTGACACTCCTGCGCCGACGATCACGACTTTTACTACGCTTGGTATGGCTTCGACTTCTCCTCCTTCGATCGCGACTTCTGCTTCTTCGGTCTCTGCTCCGACCTTGTACTTCACGACTTTTGCTACGCCGGCTTCTGCTTTTACTACGTCTATCATGACTTCTGCTTCGACTTCTTTTTTTCTTTTTTGAACTAGTGCTTCTAGAACTATATAAAAAAAAAAAGAATTATAATTATTTAAGAACATCAATATAAGCATTGATGACCAGTAAAATAACCATTAACAATGAAAAAAATAAACAGAAGTTTCTATTTAAGTAATTTTAATGAGGCCAGCAGGAATATTTAAAAAGTTTGGCTCAGGAAAAAGTTAATAAATATAATAAAATTGCATGTGTGTACATGTATAAGACATATGCTAGTGTAACTGTTAATTTAACTAACTTGACAAGAATTAGCAGTGGTACTTGGATATCCAAGGCATTAGGAGCAGTGGTTATAGGGAGTCAAAAGTAAGGTATTAAAATCTGACTCTCATATGAAATATATATTCTTTTCCTTCCAAAATTCTGGAAAGGAAGGCATGGATATTAAAAGTTAATTTAAGTGTGCTTCACAATCTCAACAACATCTAAGTGGCATTAATTTCAGCACTTATAGAGGAAAGTGTTAATATCAAAGTAAAATATGTTAATACAATAATGAATCATTTCTTTTGTAATATATTAAAAAATATTGTATAGAAATTTCCTACTCAATAATAATACACATTTTAATTATTTTATAGCAATTATTTATTGATAGAGTTTTATGAATTTAATTTTTTCTTGGCGTGTTTTTGCATAACAAAATTTATAGATAAATATTACATTGAATAGTTTCCAAATGAGATTGCTCTTATAGTTTGAATTTTTTTTTATATTTCTAATTCATCAATTTCGTCCCCCCTTTCACATCCAACGAAACTTGTCAAGGTAAAATATATTAATACAATAACAAGCCATTTCTCTGTGTAATATATTAAAAAATATCACGCAAGAAATTTTCTTCTAACAAAGTGTTTATTTTAAAACAAATATATTTTATAGATTGGCCAATAGATTAAAAATGACAAACACTTGCATATTTGAAGAATATAAAAAATAAAAATGAAAAAACAAATGATTTTTCTTATTGGATAAAGACTTGAATAAAGTCCCTATTTTGTCATACATCAATGCCTGAAAATTTCATTATTTTCAATTTCTCTTTAGAATATGTAGTATTTAATTATAAATTTTCTTATTTTTCTGTGGTTTGTCAAATTACCACCTTGTCAAAGTGTGTTTTCTTAAAAAATAAAAATGTTTTAATATGATGAAAAATTTTACACTTTTTTTTTTATAGGGATAAAAAGCATATTGCAGTATAATAACAATTGTAAGATTTAACTTATTCTTAAGTGAAAATCATAGCTGGAAACATTGGGGAATGAAAATTCCACAGATTTTTACATGATTAGACTTCATGATAGTGATAATAATTAATGTAGGGATTTTGGTATAAGGAATTTTAAGTTAAATAGGAATTTTACAAATTAAGCACATCAATACTCAAAGTAAAAAATGCTTCGAGACTCACAATAGAAATATTAGCATTTCTCTGAGTGAAGACTGTTTAAAAAAAAAAAAAAATTCTCAAATAAACAAAATATATGAATAGGTTTACCATAGTTGCTATCTTTGATACAGAATATGTAAATACATAAAAATAAACATGAAAAAAGAGTGGCAATGCAGTTTATTTTTACCTGATAAAAAAATAACTATAATTTAACAATTTGATAAAATGAATACAAAATAAAAGATGTTATGCGAACCTTTTTTAGAATTCAATCATATTTCAAAAAGTTTACTTTTAATTTATCCTTTTTTTCTCTCACAGTTGCAAAATTAGGTACCAGTCATTTTAAAGTTAACTAGAAATCAAAATTACTTTAGTTCTTCTTTGTATCTTATTATTAAGTTGACATTGTACATAATATATATTTACTTTTTGAGGTATAATGATTTTAAAATACCCTTTTTTTGTTACATCAAAATTTAAAGCGGTATATTTGATTATATAATTAATAATCTAATGTGAAAAAATATTTCATTTATCATAAATAAATTAACTAATTTGTTTTTTTTTTATTAACCAATTCCTTTTTTTTTTTGTCATGTTAATTAGAAAACAATTTTTTAAATAATTGACACAGAAATAATGTTTAGTTGTATTTCAATAATATATATATTACAAAATTAAGCTTATAAAATGGTCAATGTCCAATGAATAATTTTTTTTTTTTTTTTTTTTTTTTTTTTTATGGTAAGCTTGGAAAAGAATTTTATATAGTAAGACAGAATGCTTGCACTAATAATATAATTGTTACCAATTATATAAAAATAAAGTTATTTATCAATAATGTATCTCATTTTATAAATGCCAAATAATCTTACCTGCGATGATTTTCTTTATCGTTGCTGTTAGTCCCATTGTATCTTTCAATATCTTTCTGCTAAAGAATAGAAGTGTATTAATATATTTATTTACTTAAAAAACATAAAATACATGGTGGCAAGATTACATTTATCAGTTTCAGATAAAAAGTAAAACAAATTACAAATGTTTGCTTTGACTCGATATTTAATTCTGAATTATTGGATGGCTAAGTTAAATATTTAAAATGTTTTGATGAAAAAGTTATTACATTCTATTTAATAATAAAATAATAATTAATGTCTTAATATACAGATAGAGACACACATAAATATATTATCTGAAATTGATAAGAACAGAACATGTGCCATCATGTAAATTTACAAACAAATTATAATACTTACATAAAAATCAATATTTAAATCAAATCATAATTTCACATTAAAACATCCCTTAAAAATTTTATTAATGAAAAAAATGTAAAGTAAAAGAAACAAAATTTAAAAAAATTAATGTATACATATTATCTACCTGAAAATTAGTTGTGGGGGGAAAAAATGGTACTACATTTACTTTCAGGGCCAAAACAATTTTTGTCTAGTTTGAAAAAATTTACAACAACATAAATGAAAAAGTCAGTTGGAAGAGTGTCATAATTTTCAAATGCTTGTCCATTGGCATCGAAAGAAAATGTAGCAAAGAATGCAAACATCAACATGGAATTCCATTCAACTACGAAATTTCTCAAAATAAATTTCTAAGTATTTTATAAATGTACCTTTAGAATACTTTGAAACTAAAATGAAATTCCCTTTTCAATTAAGATAAAACTGAGGATTCCATGCAATTAATGGAAAAATAACTTAAATTACAAAACTGTGTTAATGATAACAAATGCATCCGGTAGCAAGAAACGAAAGTCTTCAAAAAAAGTAAACATGAACATAAACAAAACACTAAAAAGAACATGTATATATATTTTTTTTCTTTCATCATCAATTGTCCACACTTTGTCACCTAAAAATAGACTCCCAACAGAATATAGTTATTTAATTTTTTTTTGTGTTCTGTAAGACAAACCTTTTCGTTTTTACAAGGTCTTTAAATCAGGTGTACCAAGATTTCGAAACAGAATCCAGATATTATCTATAAAAAAGAAACCAATAAATTTGGTTTTGGACCACCAACCTTTAACACTTTCCTGTGTCACAAATAATTTATAAATAATACATTATAATAAAAATATACATTGCATCATTTTTATCTTAAATATAACATATTTAAGATAAAAAAAATAATTACACACTTATATAAAGTTTAAAATAAAGATTTAAGAACAAAAAGAATATAAAACTTACAACAAATGAAATACAAGTATATTTTAAATAATTTCAGAACAGTGACAGTAATCCTGCTTGGGAAAAAATATCTACATGGTTTTTTGTTGATATATTAAAAATTGTAGGTATTTTCCCAAGGGATTTATTATTTAATTTTTTTAGTATTCACGGCTAGCGCCCATTTCTGTCAGTAGTACTTTTTGTAATGGCATGACAAATTATGCCTACTTATAAGCAGTGCAAAATGGATTAAAAATACATTTTAAAAATATTTTTCAATTGTTACTATGAATACTAAAATGTTTCTTAATACAATTGACAGAAATGAAATTGCACAAATCTATGAAGCCATTTCCTATGTTTGATTTGGTTTAACTAATAAAGGTGATAATTACCAGGTAAGTATATATATCTATATTACATTTATAATCAAATATTTCCTATGATAACAGCTTACACTACTAATACTGTTACATTTATACATTAAAAAAATATTCTGATAGTTGCTCAAGTTTCTTTTTTTTCCCCCTTTATTCTCTAACTTTCAACTCAACTTACAAAATGTAATATTTCATATAAATGTTACTAACTCTCTAGATCGGTAAAACAGAAATTAAAATTCCAATTAAAATGATGTATGAGAATTTTGTGTAAAATGATATACGAGACATTTGCTTTGCTTAATAGAACAAACATAATTTTTAATAATAAGAATTTTTTTTAAAAACTTTATAATTTTTCTTAAATATGAAACAATATTGAAGGCATAAATTTTTTTTTTATCTATTTCAAGTTTATTTATTAAGCTGGCATTATTATAAAAATTATGCTTTTTATTACTAGCTAAGGAAATCACCATGGTACAATGTGAAAACTCACTATTCTGATCACAAAAAAATTGATTTAAATAAAGCAATACCTCCCTTGGGAAAATAACCCTAATATCCACATCAGAAAAAAAAAATTTTTTTTGAGCCAAATATTAATTAACCAGCTAACCAATTTTTTTAGTTGTAGATTAAAATAAAATTAAAGATGAATATTTTAAATTATTCTTATTCCTATGAAGCATGTATGTCAGAATAAAGATAATTATTTTAATCTTTGTAATTTTCAAGAAATGGAGAAACCACAATAACAGCAAAAATAACACTAAAATAAAACTTTTAAAATGAAATCATAAGCAAACAAATGGAAAAAAAAAAAAATGAAATCCAATCAAAATCTACCAGATGATACCCTCTCATAATTCTAACGTGCCATATTATGCCTTACCCACCTTTTTTAAACAAAATATTTTTAATCTAAACATAAGAATACATTGATCTACAGTAAGTTTGTTTACACATTCCATTACTTTTTTAAAATCTCTTTACTAATTATCGCCAAAAGATTGAAAACTAATTATATCTTATCTGCCTTTCAGTGTTTCCAGAAAACTGCACAACGTAATATTCGTCCAGGAAATCCACTTGCAATAATATTTCTGAACATATTTATTACAGAAATAGAAAAATATACATTTTAGAAAAGAATGGAAAACAAGCAATTTTTGGAATGGGCTGTCAATTTTTCAGAATTATCAAAATACACGCACCTACAATACAATGCAATTTTCTTGAAAACTTACTTTATTTTTAATCGTGTAAACACAATTTTTTTTTTATTCTTCAACAATTTTGCAAAAACAATGCATTTTTGAATTACACAAAAGCTTTTTTTTTTTTTTTTTATCATTTGGTTACACTTTTAAGCGAATCAGTTGAAAACATTTACAAAAGAATTACTAAGTGACTTCATAGTTTTTAAAACTTTTGAGTGGATGAGATTAAGAATTGTTTTAAAAATTTATTTAAATTAAAAAGATATGCATTATGATATAACTGTATTATGCTATTTGATATATATATATATATATTTTTTGCTTATTTTAAATGGTTACATCAGCTTAACAGAAATGTTTTTCATCCACTTTTACTTTACTCTGACATTTCTTCTTTTGGAAGTTTCATAAAAATAATTAAAAATAAAAAAATTGTACACATAAAGAGAGAAACGTAACAGTTATAGAGACAATGGAAGGGAACAAGATTAATACAAGTCGGCAAAATGTAATGCACAATCTACAGGTGGGCTAGAAGATGAAAACTTAGAATTTATCACAAATCAGAAAAACATAATTTGTGTTAACATAATCCGTAAATCCATATTTTTATCCGGTTTTTACTATACTAAATTTATAAAATTATAGCATCCAAAATGCTTCTTACAAAAGAATGTTTTGTTAGTTTTACCTCATAGGCAAAAGAACAGAATTTAATAGATATAGGATACATTTAATAAAAGATATAAATTGCCAATGGATTGATTATGCATTTTGCCTTGGAGGGGCGTCTTGCCTTGGAGGGGAAAAAAACCCCACCCAACAGGCATTTTGCTTTCAATTTAAAACACATAATGAAATCAACATATCCTGATTACAAATGGCATTTAATTTGGGCAATATATTTTTAAATTATTTTTACTCATTAAATTATTCACAACATTCTAAATGCAAGATTGAATTTTGTCAAAGAGATCAAAGTAAAAAAAAAAAAATGCAAGATTTAATTTTTCATGTATTTGCATGAAAGAGTAGAAAATAAAATAATAAGTAAATAAAATTATTGATAGTAAATAAAATTATTGATAGTAAATAAAATATAATTATTTTAAATTACAACCCCTTTCGATAAAGGGTATCATCAGGTAGACTTTTAACAGAAATTTTGATTAAAAACTTCAGAATTTGAAAATAAAAAGCTTAATTTTTTGGCATATTAAAAATATTTTGCAGAACTGATTTACAAAAAAAAAAAAAATTAATTAACAGCTAAACTTTTAAATGAGTTCAAATAAAACTTTTTGAACCTGGATTTCTCAGCTTTTCAAATAAGAATAACTGCATTATTAAATTTAATAAAAATTAGCTTGAACCAATGGAATTAAATTTCAGTAAAAATAAAGCTGTTTTTGGAAAACAGAAAAAAACTTGAATTATTAAATGAAGGAGGGGAAATACTTAACAAAACGAAACCTACTTATAAAAAACACAAAGATTAAACTAGATTATTCAATTTCAATTGAAATTATTTTGTTTTATGTCTTGTTTTAAATGTATTTGTTTTTACAAGCCAGTTGTATAAGAAACAACTGAAAGCTTAGTAGCAATACCACTTGGATATGCATAGTACCTCGGATAAGTAATCCAATAGTAGGAACAGGGAGCAATCGGTTAATCTACAATAGAGCAAGAATATTATTTTTAAGATGTTGAAAAATGCTTTGAATGCTTAACTAACTAACACAGGGACATGAATGGTATAATGAAATCTCACCTCTTTCTTATAAGGAGCTTCTAGCATTGCTTCAACGTCAAAATCATCTGCCATTTTTCAACTTTTCCCAATGGAGGACTGCAAATTGGAAAAATATATAAATATATATATACATATATATCCCTTTTTAAATATTATACAAATCAAATATTTAAATTTTTTACAATTTAAAAGCAGTGGCTCTTTATTCCCAGAAACTTAAATAATTCCATATTAAACTAAATGGTTCTTTTAATAATTTTATTAATGTTTGGTTAAATCATAACTGTGTTTGCAGTAAAATGTCGAGCAACATACTAATAACAGGTTATTAATATTTCCTTAGAGATGAATCATTGCTAATCTTTTTGAGATGTTCTGTCAAGGAATGAAGAAAGCAGTTTTTCTTGCTAAATCTATAGAAAAAAAGAAAATGCTTTTATAAATACATTGCGACATTCATTAAATTTCACTTTTCATTCGCATCTTATAACCACTAATAGTACATGCAATGTTTAGGTATACAATTAAAATTACATCACAATAGCAGAACTCTTAACATCCTTTGATTATCTTAATTTATCTATTATCTAACATTCAGTTTTGCTGCTTTATAGAAAAAAACCATAGCTGAGTAAACATCTTATTTCTTTTAAAATTAATGCAAATAAAAGTTAAGAGCATGAAATTTTGAATTGCTTAGAACTTGCACACAATTTTCATTTTTTTTTATGCCCATAGATATCTAATATCTTTTCAACCGGTGATTTTACAGTTCAAGCAGACCAACTAATTGTGACATTCACATATAATGGTTCTAAAACATTGTACTCATTTCAAAAATCATAAACTTTTCTTTTTATGTTTTGGTTAATTTCGTCATTTTCTAAGATATATTTTTTCCTTAAAAATGTAAAGCCCTCAGGATATAAAACTTCACGTGATTATTTTTAATAATTATTATTGAGCATAGAAATGTAATGACTGCAAATAATTTATTTAAAAAAAAATGAAAAAATCTAAAGATTAATTTACTTAATTAGATCATTCTATTTCTTTTCAAATATCACAGAGTACAACAAAGTTATGGTGAATTGAGTCATTATATTTGCTTCGATGTCCTTCAATACATAACAAAATCTCTACTAAGAATTTTGATATGCAGCCAATATTCAATGTCTCTGTGATGCCTTCTTTAATAGTCCTGAAAAGTATAATTACTAATAATTCTGAAATTGAATTATCCAATTAATTACTAATTAACGCTAATAAAATTATGAAAAATTTTAAATGTATTTTGATTCATGGATTTTAGAATAAATATGGCAGACAACTTAAGAAGCATTGTTGTAATAAAATATATTTAAAATTATGGTGATAAAAAAAAAAAAATAAAAAAATAAATAAATAAATAGGATTATGAAAAAGTTATTCAAATTTTCTTTCAGCAATAGTGCAATATAGGATTCCGTGGAAATTTCAGAAAGGAAAGACCAGTTGTTAACACAGTTTCAATATTTTTAGTCATTTGAAATGCATGAAGATAAAATTTATCTTTTACATAATTATTTCCTTTCTTGGAAAAAATATCCAGGAAATAAATGAGCAAAATTAACTTTAAAATTACGTTGCTAAATTTTAAGGTTCTCTAAACTGCGATTTGGCTTAATAAAATAGCAAATCAACTTCTCGGGTTACGATTGCAAGCATTAGTGATTCCTAATTACTAAAAAATCAAGCCATAACTGAACTTTATTTCAAAGTTAATACGTTAGATTTAATATCAAAAACAAGTATTAAAAATAATTACGTATTTTATTATGAGTCGAAAATCGGACTTTACATAAGCCTTAATTCTATAAATAGTAAACTGAATTTAAAAAATATTAAACGTTAATGTTATAATTTTCAATGATTCAATAAATAATATATTTTAAAATGATTTCGCAATGTTTAATGCAATTCAATAAAACATTTTTCACTTAAAATGGAACATTAATTTATTCCTTAGATTATCTGAATGTTAAGCTAATATTATTTTAGCATACATAATTTATGTAGAATTGCACACATATGTACAGCAATTAATGTAATCCAATTGTAATTAAAATAAATATGTATAAAATTTCTCAGTTGATAATTATATAATTGATGATCATAATATTATGTTGTTCGAAAAACACGATTTAATAGAAATACATCACAATAACAGAAAAAAAATAATATTTACCCTAAAAAAGGAATCACTTTTGTTAGTAGATAATTCAAATTGTTTACTTCACAAAATATATTTAAAAAATTAATATATTTAATGATAACACTACACTTCCGCCATTTACAAAAATGTGTTACGAAAATAATCAGGCAGCAATGAAAAGAGTAGAGTTGAGGTGTATGGAAATCTCATTTATGTTCCTTGTAGAATTTTTCTTATGCAAACGAATATTCCGAAATTGTAAAAAAGTAAATACTTTTTTTTTTTCTGCATATGAACATTTGATAAATGCATATGTTACACTACAATAACAAAATATTACAATAATCTGTATGAAAGATATGAAAAGAGAAAGTTATCTCGTTTCAATATACAATAATTTCATTTGTGACAAACGTGATATCGAATAACCACCACTACAACGTGTTAAACATTCATTGATTTGAATAAATTATTGTGGTGTGCTGAAACAAACACACACACGCACACACACACACACACACACACACACATATATATATATATATATATATATATAAGGCAAAAGTTTTAATCCAAAATGAATGATTTCGAATTAATGACGTAAAAATAAGTCAAGAAAGACATGACAAAAAACAGATACGGATTTAAGAGTAACCTTTTTATTGTGAAATTCTCTAAATTGATACACATTTCAGGTACAGAAATTTTTGTTCATCAAGACAAGATGTAGATCTGATATGTAAGAAAAGAGCATTTGTTTGTGTATCTTTAGTAAATATGTTAAATATAAAAAGGATTTATGCGAGACATAACACGGGTTGATATGTTGAGTTGCACCAAGTGCAATCCTTTTTGAAAAAAAAGAATGTTTTTTTTCGTTCATTTAAGTTAACGCGTTACATGGTAAATTAAACTATAGAAATTTTTAATCGATAGTGCTTCATCGGAGAATGTCCCCCTATATTGGCGCCGCAGCAGTAATTGCAATTCATTTTCTTTTTTTATAGACAGCATGGGAAGCAACCAAATTTAAACATTTCTTTCATTTTAACTGGAATTAAGCATTGTATTATAATACTGATTATTTTTTTGTGATCATCTAGTTAAATTCCATAATATCGTGTCATTCGATTTCTTATGAGTCACATAACAGTTTTCGATATTCTATATTAAAATTAAAATCTCGAGTTATGAAAGTATGCCATGAAGGAAGAACTGGACATTTAGGTGTTGAGAAGATTAAGATTAAAAACAGACTGGCGACATATTTGTATTGATCAGGATGCTACAAAGAGATGGAAGAATTTATGAAAACTTGTGATGTGTGTCGAGCTGGCAAAAGCAATGATAAGAAAAAAACTCCATTAACTTTTGTACCTGTAATTTCAGAATTATTCTCCAAAATAAATATCGATGCAGTGGGATCTTTACCTGCCTCAAAATCTGAAAATAAATACATCATCACTGCTCTGGGCATGTTTTCAAAATATCCAGAAACTGTTGTAGTGACGAATATATCTTCTCCATCAGTTAATGATGAGTTTTTTCAAATCTTTAGTCACATCGGTGTTTTCATAAGTGTGTTCCAACTCATCAAGAAACCTCCTTCTTCAGTTCATTGACAGTAGAATTCTTAGAGCGATTTGGCATTAAGTTCGGGAAAAGCTCTGTTCACCATCCTCAAAGCAATCCTGTAGAACGGTTTCATAGAACTTTAAAAAGAATTCTAAGGGTCACCGTTGGGTAACTAAGGTAACTAACTTGGGTAAGGGTCACTAAGTTGTATCACCGCTTCTTCAGAATGGAAAAGTTGTCTACGAGCTGCCTTATTTACAATTAGAATGAAAACTCATGAAAGTACAGGTTTCTTCGTGTTGATATGTTGAGTTGCACCAAGTGCAATCCCTTTTGAAAAAAAAAAAAATTTTTTTTTTAGTTCATTTAAGTTAACGAGTTACATGGTAAATTAAACTATAGAAATTTTTAATCGATAGCACTTCATCGGAGAATGTCTCCCTATATTGGAGCCGCAGCAGTAATTACAATTCATTTTCGTTTTTTATAGACAGCATGGGAAGCAGCCAAATTTAAACATTTCTTTCATTTTAACTGGAAGTAAGCGTTGTATTATAATACTGATTATTTTTTTTTGTGATCATCTAGTTAAATTCCATAATATCATGTTATTCGATTTCTTACGAGTCACATAACAGTTTTCGATATTCTATATTTTGTATTGCTATGGAATTACCATTTCTAAAATTAAACAAAGTTAACTTTATATTTATGATGTAAACTCCAATACTATGAGAGTCAATTACAAACTTTCAAAAGAATGTGCCATTAGTGACTTGAGGAAATTAGAAGCCCTTGGAATAAACAGATTCTGCTGAGTGAAAAAAAAAATTGAAATTCATCAAGATACATTGGAGTATTTTCGAAGCAGTCTAACAATTAATGAGGTCGGCTGATATGACAACATTTTATCTTGGGTGTTAGAATCATGCAGGCTTTCTAACCAGACAAAATGCTAAAACATGTCTTGTTTCTTCTTTCGTCTATCTGAAATTTGCAAAACTAGAAATGCTGAAAGGTGAAAAAATTTGGATGCTACAGCTGTTGGATATGTCCCCGGTGTGTTTACTGTTGGCAATAGTAGAATTAGATTCCAATCTTGGACACTTAATGTCAAAAGCAGCTTTCATCAGGAAGGAATTTGATCAAGGAAGATATTTATTAGACAACCCAACAGAGTTGTTCAAAAAAGTGAAAAGTGAAAATTAAGGTCTTCCAAATCGAATTAATGGTGCAATCAGAGTCCAAATGAAACGTCACGAAAAACAATTAAAAATAAAAAACAAGAAATTCAGAAAAAGACTACAAAATAACCGAAAATATGTTGGAAGAAGATTTAATATATTGAAATTGATTCGAAGGAACTGATTGAACTCTAAAATGAAAACAAAGAAATTTTCGCCATTCTAGAAAATAAAAATGATGCGAGCACTACTGATGATTATTGTTTAAAGAAAAAAAAAATGATCGTACAGAACAATAATTTCTTATAGTTGTAACTGAAAAATTAAAATCTCGAGTTATGAAAATATGCCATGAAGGGAGAACTGGACATTTAGGTGTTAAGAAGATTAAGATTAAAGACAGACTGGCGACATATTTGTATTGGTCAGGATGCTACAAAGAGATGGAAGAAATTATGAAAAATTGTGATGTGTGTCGGGCTGGCAAAAGCAATGATAAGAAAAAACTCCATTAACTTTTGTACCTGTAATTTCAGAATTATTCTCCAAAATAAATATCGATGCAGCGGCACTTACGCACGCTTAAAGAAGATCTATGACAACTGTTGTTCGTACTTTTTTTTTTTTAAATTTCAGATATTTTTGCAATTTATAATTTTATATTGCTTTTCACAATGAATCGCATAGCAAAATGAAAAAAAAATGTGATTACTTTGATCACTTGAAACTTCTAAGTCGAAAAAGTGATGGATTTTGATCTATGAAAACAAAAATACAGGACCTTCGAATTTAAATGCGATTAAAATAGTTGATAATTGTTTTCATTTTTTTGGAATCACTACCTCAGCAGTTTGACTATCTTTGGTAGGACCAAGCATACGAAAACGGATACAAAAGCCATTCCTCGAAACCATTCATTCGAAGATGATTTTATGTGAAAGCATCCATCCTATAGATTGGCTTTGATTATTAAGTATGTATCTTTTGGTTCTTGTTATTCATTTTTTTCTTTGAAGAAAAAGTAAATTTTTGTTTAATAAATGGTATATACAACTAATATTGAAGAAATTATAATTTGTTTATAAAAAAATACATTAAAACTTTCTTGTAATTTATTTACTTTTTCCTCTTAAAGATATTTTGTTATGTGGTTTCTTTACATAATTTATTACTTAAGCAGAATGTAAATATATATATATATATATGAGGGTAAGGTGAAAAGTTCTCTGCGTGACACTGAGATGGCACTCCAATCAGCAAAAATTTATATTTCCTACCTGGGTCCAAGTGTCATTAGTTCGTATGTCGAGTTTCAACTTGTTCTCTCAATTAGTTTGCTTATACGAATTTTTGCATTAGGCGTCTAGTGTGTTTTTCATTAAAAGATATAAACTTGAATATCGTGCGGTCATAAAATTCTTCGTTTTGGATAGAATAACCCCTATGGAAATTCATCCGAAGTTGACAAAAGTTTACGGGGACTCTGTTCCTTCCATGTCAACCGTTAAAAACGGGGCAGTTGAATTTAAACGTGGTCACACATCCCTCGAAGATGATCTAAGTGAAGGATGGCCAAAAATCGCAACCACACCGGAAACCATCGAAAAAGTGCATGATATCGTGTTGGACAACAGGCGAGTGAAGGTGAGTGAGATAGCTGAGGATTTGGGGATATTGGAAGAAAGGGTGCGAAATATCTTGCACAAAGAATTAGGGATGCGAAAGCTATGCTCAAGATAGATGCCGTATTTGCTGAATGCCGATCAAAAGCAAATGCACAAAAGATTTTCACAGCAATCTTTGGACCAATTTAATAGGGATCTGACAGATTTTGTGCAGCGATTTGTCACCATGGATGAGACGTGGGTCCACCACTACATGCTAGAAACCAAATAGCAGTCCAAGCAGTGGGGTGAAGCCGGTGGTTCAGCGCCAAAGAAAGCGAAGTCGATCACATCTGCTCGAAAGGTCATGGTCAGCGTGTTTTGGGATGCGAAAGGCATCCTGTTAATTGATTACCTTGCTAAAGGCAAAACAATTACAGGCGAATATTATTCCAACCTTCTTGACTATCTGGATGCCAAAATTCGCGAGAAGCCTGTATTGAAGAAGAAAAAAGCCATCTTTCACCAGGACAACCACCTGTGCACAAGGGGGCATTGGCGATGGGAAAACTGCTTGATTTGTGGTACGATTTTCACCCTCAGACTTTCATTTGTTCCCAAACTTGATGAAATTTGTATCTGGGAAGCGCTTCGCATCCAATGAAGAAGTTGAGAGGGCCGTAGATGAATATTTTCACAACCTTCCAGACTTGGATGCTCACTTCCGGGAAGGAATACTGATGTAGGAGAAACGTTGAACCGAGTGTGTTGAAGTCAAGGGGGATTATGTAAAAAAATAAAATAATTTTTTAACTGAAAGTCGCAGTCTTTCATTGTCAGGCCGAGAACTTTTCACCTTACCCTCGTATATATATGTGAAAAAAAATTTGTTAAGACTACACATATATGTAATGTTTAAAACTTGTCATACAAATATTATGTGAATAAGATTATTTACATGCTTGAATAATGTTTTTTTCCCCATATCTGTATTTTATTCAAAAATTGATTCAACTAGCTAAGTTTTTAAATTATTTTGAATTACTATCAAAGTAGATACATACAAAACTGTTGTTAAATAGAAATTCAAGTAGTGTGATGTTTATATTCCGTATGTAGTAAACAAATATTAAATATTTGTTTATAAAATATTTGTTGATTTGCTTATTAAATATTTGTTTTTTATATAAATAATAGTTGTTTCTTTTTTAATTAAAATATCAAAGCATACAAAAAAAGTAGTAATAACTTTATTGTATTTCAGATATCTGGCTTCTGGTGATCTAATGGCAAGGCCTATATGTTTAGAATAGAAAGATCAACAGTGACTAACGTCGCTAAAGAAATTTCAACATCCACATCATCTTGATGGCCTCTGCTGATGTAAATTATAAGTTTATTTTAGCAGATTATAGATACACTTTTATTTACAATATTTACTGACACAATAAAATTGAGTCTGGATGCTAATTCATGCCAACTAACCCACTCGTCAAGTTACATTCTCTTAAATTTCTCAATATCACTGTCTAAGCTGTTGCATATATGAAATTAGAGTTCTGCATACTGCTACTGTAATAATTTATTAATTTTTAAAAAAATAATTCTTTCTTAATTTTCATCTTTTACAGTTGCCGCATATACCAGAATTCTTTGAAAATGTAAAGCACTCAATGCAATTTGTGGCGCCGGTGCTGCTATCTAGCGGTATAAGAGTTAACGAAAACGTTTTTTTCCCCCATCCTGTCAATTCAAATTTAAATTATTTCTTACATTTTTCCATAGATAATGAAACAAAAAACGAATTTCATTATAATCGAAAAAAATAAAGAAATAACCAATTTTATTTCTTCCTCACATAGTTACTTCTTGCATTCTGTAGCAAGCCCTAATTATTCGAATATTTTGCAATTCAAGCGGCCGGAAAAACCTAAATTTGTTGACAGAGTGAAATATTTATGATTGTAAATTTGAAAAGCAGATTGTGATTGTAAATGCGGTCGAACAGAACGCAAGCAAAATGCAGTTAAAAATGTTTACCCTTCTCCGAATTTCGGATGATTAGATAAAGTGGAAATTAAGAAGATACAGAAATGAGCTTATAATGTAAACTTAAAAAATATCTTTTTTTTTCTATTATTATTATTTAGATTAAAAATACTGGCCCTTTTTTTTTGCATTGGATTGCGAAACTGAGAGAAAACGGCCCCAACAGCGAAGCCGATTCATAACCTCCCGTGTCTATACCGGGATGTGCAGATAAATAAGTAGGCCGGTAAATCTTTGGTAGGAGAGTTTTAACTCCTGTTCCAAAATAGACCTGAAAATTTTTTCATTGCTTTAAGGAAAAATAAAAGCTAGTTTCTCAAATAACAAAAAATGTAAATTTGATAAATCCATATACATCATTTTTGAAAGTAATATTTCTGTTTAAAAGGTTTTTTTTAGATTTTTTCAATAGGAAGTTTTATACATTTTGTATTTATTTAAAATAGAAACAATTCTGATCTAAATGCTTTAAAATTTTGTATAAATATTTTTGATAGGTATATATATAGGGAATAAATAGACATTGGAAACGACTCTAGCTACATAAATATTTTTTATTTCGATTGTTAAACTTGAAACTTGTGTCGACAACATTAAAAGCAATATTAAAACAAAAATAATTAAAATATCAAGTTTGGAAACTGTTCATTGCAGAATGTTATTGCAAGCAGATGCAAATTTAAAAATAGAAATATATATATATATATATTAATTTAATTTAGAGTTATCATATTTTATAACAGTATCAACTTTAAATTATAAAATTAAAAAAAGTACTGCAATGCAATTATTTATATGCAATTCTACGGTTTTAGATGTAGGAAATAAAAAAAAATAAAAAATATGTAAAAAAACAAAATATAACAATAATTTAAAAAAAAATCCCTGTTTCGAAGGTGTTTGTATACAAGCTTGGGGAAGTGTCTGTGTGAATCTCCCGATACCTCCCGTGGTTTCAAATTGTTGCGGCGCAATAGGAGGACACTATATCAGGCACCTGGGCAGAGCTAAATCACTCACATATCTGCGGTTTCAGTTACGTTTGAGTCTGGTGACATCTACGTAGGTGTCTAGCATTCGCAAACGAAAGCATTTTACTTAATTTTTTTCCAACTGCAGTACAAATGTGTCATAAAGTAGGTATGAAATTCGCATGAACGCCACAAAAATATTTATAAATATCTGTTGTAGTTCGAAAGTAACACAAAAATATTACAAATTTAATTTAATTTTTAATTCAGTGGGACATAAAAAAAAAATCAAACAATTATAAGAAAGGATGATCTCTTGAGTCAAAGTCTTCATGGAAGGACGTTTGAAATTGCTTCAGCTGAGGCTGGACTTCTTCGTGCTACCTTCATTTAGAAATTATACTCCCAGGAACAACATTAGGGTCCCGGGCCTGAATGGTCGAGTGGCTGGCGTTCGGTGCCACAGGTTTCGGGTTCGAGTCCCGGCGGTGCAATGGATGTTTGTAGTGTTTCTTAATCCACTTTAAGTCGTAGGTCCCGGTCTCATATGACTGTAAGAGCGTCATGGAGCAAGAGTCAGACTTCTACCTATGGGTGCTCCCTCACAACAGAAGCTGCTTCCTTCCCTTTCAACCATGAGTCCATACGGATTTGTGGGCTTGGTCTAGATTAGATATCTACCAAGTGGGATAAGTAACAATAGCAACAACAACGTTAGGGTAGATTTCACTCTCCACCCACCTCTTCGGTTCCAACGAAAAGGTTTATTTGCCTATGGGTTTATTATACCCATTGGCATCAGAGAAATGGAAATTTTGGCTATCGCATGCTGGATTTCAAACCAACCGTCTTTAGTTCGGAAACCTCCGTTCCATTGGCCCTACCTAGAAGGAATGAAATGGGAACATTGAAAAGACAATTTTCATTCAAAGAACATTTCATTATGCCTCGTGTAAGAGTTCAATCTGTTAGAAGACTACCAAGGTTGTAGATCAGGGGTCATCAGCTTTTTAAGATAGGTCAGAGATCACCAACTCCTTGGACAATATTTGAAGAATTAAAAAAAACAAAGGAAAACTTGTAACAACTATCATTAATTAGTATATTTTGAGTGGGGATGCAAAATATACTAATTAATGATAGTTGTTAAGCAAAAATGTAAACTAAAAAAAATGAACCTCCTTAATACACCCTTCATAACTTTTGCAATAATCATTAGATGTTTACATTTTTGCAAATGGCTTGCCATCCAAACAAAAGTTCGAATCTAAAATTCTATTTTTTTAAAATTTTTTTAAAGGAAAATCTCAATGATTTTATTTTGCTTAGTAATTCTTTGTAAAATGCAAAAAACGCGATTTGAATTGTTCTACAGAAATTGAAAAGAAAAAAAAATAAAATAAAATACTCATCACATTTTTTAAAGTAAAATGAAAGCTTAATGAGGCGTGTCGATACAAAAACAATGGAGGGCGTGGCCTTATGCAACTTTGGTAAAACACCAAGTTCTTGAAGATGCTCACAAAAATTAAAGTAAAGACCACACATACAAATAAAATCTTTACCAAACAGATTATGCCACACACACGTATGTATATAGATATATATGAAATGTGATAAAAATTAAAACCAAACTTTGAATAAATGAACAAATCGTTTATTTTCGCTCCTGTGCTTCAGTTTTTTTTTATTTTTTATTATTAAATCTTCAACAAAGAAGTTGTCTCTTCATTTATCTTTTATTTATTTATTTTTTCCCCTACCCTTTAAGAAAGAGGTTGAGCTTCAGATGCCCATGCCTATGCTTCAGCTATGCGGCCGAGCCCCGTGTTGGTAGCCTCTCGCGACGACGATTCTGCAATGTCGTCTTCTACTCGCACAGCACCTGCTCCAGCGCAGCGATTCTCTGAAGAATTTTTTCGCAATCACCTGCGCGCGTCTCCACCCCTGCCTCTTCTTTCCACGCCGTTTGTTGTTGTTACCGTTCGAGATGACGCAACGCCAAACATCGCCCGCAACCATGAGTTCCTGGAGGTCTTTTTTACAGTCTGATGGACCGGAATTCGAGTTCTTTTTCTTTCAAAAATGAAAAAAAAATTTTTTTTTTTTATAAATTGTTTTATTATTTATTGTAATTTTTTTCCGCTCATTCACTTCGTTTATATGCATTGCTTGTTTTATTATTGTTATTATTATTATTATTTCGAATGCAAACGATTTCTGTTCTTTTACAAGCAGTATCGAGCGAACAATAGCGCCGTTTCCGAGCAAATATTCATATTTTTAGAAATCGTTTGTCGCGAACCGCGCAGTTGTTCTTTCTTCTAAATCGTGATCTGTTCCTAATTCTGAACTTGTTCTGTTCTTAAGAGTAAACCAGTGAATGTTTTTAAAGATAAGATTTATGTCAATTTGCGATATTATTTCCAAAGAACTGGGCATAAAACGTACCGAAATAAGTAGAAAATCGAATTTTTGCTCATGTGAGTCAAAATTAGATGAAAATTCCAGTGAGAAAATGTTGTTTCTTTTGAAGATTTTAATTTTATGAAAGGGTCACACTGTGCGTGAAAGGCATTAAATGACAAGTTTATTGGATTATCTGATGTTGCAAAGTATAGAGAATATATTTAGTAAAAGTAAGTATTTTTTTAAAAATATTATTGAATAGAATAAGATATATATATAAATATTTGTAAGCGAAGATATTTAATTATTTTAATCTCCTTATTAATTTATGTGCCATTTTAAAAATAGCCAAATATTTGCTGTTACTATTATTTAAACTACTACTATTTTTTTATTTAATAATCTATTTTGCTTTGCAAGTTTCGAATGAAAATAAATATTGGGTGTCATTAATCTTTTGAAATGTATTTAATAATGATATAAGATAAAAAAAAATTAAATTTTTTTTTTTCACTGCCATTTCAAATTGTAAATTTCAAATTGTAAATCTGCCATTCACTGCCATTACAATTCATAAAATTCGCATAACATAACAGGGGACGTGAGATGTCAGACACTGCGCATTGTTATATATTTTTAAAAATCATTTCATTACAATATCATTCTGGAATTTCACTTAGACGTTCTTTGAACTTTTAACTGTCAGAAAAAAATATGCTTTTACATTTTAAAGTGGAATAAAACTTTTTCGAGAATTTTTTGCCAAAGCCTTAGATTTTTTTGATAAAAATCATAAGCTGCAAAAAGTTTTATGAAATTAAAAATAAAAATGGATCTATTATGTACATACTGGTGTGATTTATTTAATATGTACACCAAATTGTAAATAGAGAAAATTCAATATAGCACACTACATAAAAATTTTGACACTACCTGAAATATCAGTATCTCACAGATTTCTTGGATGCAAACCATTAGGCCCTCGCCTTCTTTAGCACATCTCGCTGCATAACTTTTGCGTGCATTCCAAGCAAACAGTGTTTTGGCAAGATAAATATAAATATGCCGTCTTTCTTTTCTTGTTTGGGGGGGGGGGCATGAACGAGCATGTTTTTCTTCGATTTTCATCCCCGCGGTCTCTGAGATCTCACGTCCCCTGTTATTGTTTCTTCTGTGCTCTGCTCCAAGTTCTGAATTTCCCCTTCTTTTCCGAAAATCCGAAATTATTGTCAGGAGCAATTCTCGGATTTATTCTAGGATTTTTAAATCTTCTATGTAGTAGTGTTGTTCTAACTATCCAGGGGGCACATACTATCTTCGAAGATAGGCTACGGATGCGAGTCACACTACCCCAACAAC
Organism: Caerostris darwini; assembly: GCA_021605075.1. Lineage (NCBI taxonomy): Eukaryota > Metazoa > Arthropoda > Arachnida > Araneae > Araneidae > Caerostris > Caerostris darwini. The sequence continues at coordinate 243,443 of BPLQ01010363.1, forward strand.
GCTCTACGAACCTATTACACCGGGACCTACGGTTCAAAGTGGATTCCGAACCCCTTATGACTACATCTCTTTCTAACGCTTTCAAAAACGCCATCCTGGTCATAACAGGGTTTTGGGAACAGCCTCGGCACAAAACGTATGTGTTTATTGGGCTCATATCTACTAAACCGAGAGAAAGGCGATGATGACTGATGGCTAGTGGCTAGCGCTGTGGCGCTCGGTACCACAGGTTTCGGGTTCGAGTCCCGGCGGTACAATGGATGTTTGTAGTGGTTGGGAATCCACTTTAAAACCGTAGGTCCTTGGTTTCCTATGACCGTAGATCGTCACAGAGCCCAATCAGAATTTCTCACCCACATCTTTCTCAAACTTAAGAGTCAACTCAGCTCTAGGCACAGTGATGTGGTGTAGTAATAGTAGTGAGAACGCACGTCCCTCGTTATGAGTTAAAAACAAAAACCTATAGAGTTCAAAACGATTTTCTTTTCTTGACAAAACTCATTTTCACTTTGAAATTAAATTGCCTTTTTGCTTTCACCAGGCGATGTTTTAAAACAAGTTTATATAATTTAATTGTATAATTATTTTCTCGGGAAAGAAATTTAAAAAGAAATGACAGATGTCAATGAAAATATCCAAAAAAAAAAAAAAGGAAGGTGGTAAAAGGAAGACACAGATGCCGCTCCCCCAAAACAGTACCGATAATTTTATAGGCGATAAAACAAAACAAAAAAAAAAAAAAAAAAACCTTTAACCTTTAACAGCAAATAGAATTTTAAAAAAATCATATTTTTTTTACCATTCTCCTGGGGATGGGGGCTTTCACTTTAAGAACAACTGACCTAGAGAACCGCGTTCACTCGAGTTTGAGAGCCACTGCTGTTGGATCTTATTCAAAGGGAAGGAATCGACATTAAAATTACGAAAAGACTTCCGCAGCCAGAGATGCGCATTTTTCAAAGAGCACGTCATTCAAGCATTCCTTCAAGGAAAGCATGGGTTCGAATCCACAGCAGACATTTAAAAGAAGCTTTTGTTTTCGATCCCGATCGACCCACCCAACCATAAACAAGGCATTTTCGTTTTTTAAACGCAAGTGGTTTCGAAGTCTTTCGCAGTTCCGAAAACCGCAAAAGACTGCCAAGGCCAGCTACGAAGCAACATCTAATTGGAGTGACGTATATTCGCAGAAAAAAAAAATAAGCATGTGATCACTGCATAAATAGGCAACAGGTGTCTCATGAATAGGGGTGAATACATTCCAAGAAAACTCGATCTGCATCACTATTTGTTTCAATTCATATGAATTTTTCAAAAATGTTGGAATTTTTTTTATAAATAAGGGGGGGAACCCGCATTTGCGTGTTTCTTTTTTTTTTTTTTTTTTTTTTTTTTTTTTGAAAAAAAATTATTTCAAATGATCACGATTATTTCGTGCAAATTTTATCAACAACAAAGATTTTTTTTATTATTAAATATGTATTTTGTCGCAATGTTTTCGACTGTACTCACATAAGTAAGAAGAGAGAGAGAAAAGCACTCATAGAGATAAAGATTCGGTGAAAATAGTGTAGTCGGTGCATTTTCATGGTGTCGTAGTAAATGTCAAGGTTTCATAACAAATAAAAAAAATATTAATAAAACGTTTTCGGTGAAAACATCTTGCTTAGAACAGTGCGAGTCAGATGAACCTTTTATGCCAGTGATTCGCAAACAAACGTATATGCTAAGGGAAACGGTAGGGGGATGATTGAGGGGTCCATCCTGTTTCATAGGTGAAGAAATGAAAAAAAAAAAAAAAATAAATAAAAAAAAGGGATATATATTTTCATGAACTTTGTATAGAATAAATTTTAAAATGACTAATAATTATTTTTTCGTTGACAAAGGAATTCACGATTTTAAAAAGATTCCCATTCCTTTCGCCCCCATATTTAAGAGTATTTTTTGATTCATAAAATTGAGAAATATTTAATCTTATACATTATTTTTATGCCATCTACAACTGTCATAAAAATCTATCAACAACTACAACTGGTTTACTAATTGTACCGAATTTTAAATTTAAATTATTTTAATTTTAATTTTAACATTTCTTATTTTTTATCATACGTTTATTTATTTTTTATGTATTTTTTAATTTTTTGAGAACCATTTTTAATTTTTTAGAAACTTTATTTTTACCATGTACTAACATTAAGCAACCTATTAATAATCGTAAATTTTGTACATGGATAAAGAGGAGGAGGGTTAAGGGGTCTAGCCCCATGGGTACTCCGTAATCGATACGCCAGTTGCCAGGGTTTTATTTTCGATAGGGAAGTTTTTCGTTCCCTTGATACATTTTGTTGTCTTTGATCACTTTCAACGTTTTTCAATGATTATGAGGGGAAGAAATCAGTCAAAAAAAAAAAAAAAAAAAAAAAGTAGTTATTTTCAATGAAAGCTGTATTTGAAAGAGAAAGCTGACTAGAAAAAGCGTATTAATTTTTTATCTGGACACACATTTCTCTGGAATACCATAGGGCGCACCTGGCAGTCTTCTAGGACGCGCCCTTTGAGAACCACAGGTGTATTATTTACACCAGCTCATAGAATCCCACACTGGCCATATGAAGCAGTCGATAGCATAGTGCCACATCTAATTTGGAGCCTGACAAATCTGCTTATGACAGAATGTAAATAAATCCTCAATAATCTTTGCAATAAGATTTAAATAAATCCTTAACAATCTTTCTAATAAGATTGAGTAAATCTTATTACAGAACATGTGCCCCATTTCGGTAAATAGCATTCTGACCTGACATTCATTAAATGTACGGCAATAACACACTCACTTTAACAAATTATATGAACTTATCATTAAATAATTTCCCATTTCTACGCAATTTGGGGAAACAGTATATGTAAATAAAATTAATTTGCTGTCCATGTAAATGCCAAAGTCTATCATACGAAATGATCGCAATAGATAAAGAAAAGGTATTACATCCAAACGTAAAAGAATAAATAAATAAAATCAGATATTAAATTGAAATATATTAAAATGATAAACAATAATTAAATGCGAATTGTTACATACGAAAGCCGAATATACGTGTGCATGTACGTATATATCGCCGAATTACATACAGAGCTATGATGGCAGTTCCTAATTTGGAAACAAAAATTATAATTATTTAATTTAAAAAATAACCAGTTGAATTGTTTTTATTGTTTGTGACCGCGTGGAAATGGAATGACTTCACAAGGAGAAATTCGAACTCTTATTGTCATAGTTTTTAAAGTTTGAGCCCACAAAATTTAATTTATTCAACAAATAACTACTTGGAGAAACATTAGACAAATGCTAGAGAAAATAAACAATTCATTAATAGTTCCAGAAATGTTATTTTACTATAAAAATAACTGTTTTTGTTACATTGAAAATAATTAAAAAAATTTTTTTTTTGCATGATGTTTAGTTGGACATCAGATAAAAAATAATGAGATTCAAGGAGAAAAAATGAACCTATCATAGTTATGGTTATCAATTCATAAGAAATGTAATCACTCCTATACATGCGGATATTTAATTATTACAGGGATAGAGATAATAACGTTTATACTGCTTTAATTTCTATATGGATGCTTATGAAACATAAATGAAATCAGACAATTTTTGAAAAATGAAGAGTTTCCATCTTAATCTTCAAAATTTCAATCTTTATTTCATTAAAAGAAATACTATTCAGATTTTTGTATTACAAAGCTTTTTTATTCATAAAATTGTTTCGCCCCCTGATTTATAACCATAAATAAAAAAAAAAAATCTAATTATTTTTTTAATAAAATGAATTTTATGTACGGGGTGATTACAATTAAAGTTCCCACTTTCAAAATGCTGTCAGAAAAGAACCACTGTTCACAATGAGTTTAAATTTAAACTGAAGATACTCAAAGAAAGGATATGATCAAAGAAGGGCATCCAAAAAAAGTTCCAAAATGCATGAATAGAGGGCCCTGAAAGCGGCATAAAGAAAGCGAATTCGGCTGCCAGTGATATTTCGAATTGAAATGACAACATATTTGCACATTAAAGTTGCATTGAGTTAGCACATTGAGTTGCACATTAAACAAACTGTAGTGTTCAATGTGCTCGATTGTTTCGGTTTTTGGACGGAAAAAATGACTTCCAAGTCATTCGACAGTTGTTAGTGGAAAGCCCATCCACCAAGGCAAGGTTATACCTAATTGGACGGGAAAAATCGGTGAATCGGTTCAAATTTGAACTCATCGTGAACTCAGTGGTTATTTATTATTATTATTATTTTTTTTTTTTGCAGCATTTTTAAAGTGGGACTTTAATTGTAATCACCCTGTATTTTTTATACGATAAAATTTTAAAAAAGTGTAAATTATTTCAAATGAAATTGAGAAAAAGGAAAATGTAAAGCACTGTGTACAGCAGGCCTACAACAACCATCAGAGATTCATTTCGTTTCTAACCAGATGATGTGCAATTAAAGCCAACAGCCGTTTACCCAAATCGTATGGTTAAATGCATGTGCTCTGAGTACGGTGAAAGGACTTCAGAAAAAGCACACTTATATGCGAGGCGCGACGCGGCAGAGCAGAGTAGCAATGAAGTTTATTGCCAACTCCGATGCGATTCTCGAAGCAAGATCAATTACCCGAGTAAGAGGCAATCAGCTGTAACTCGGGAATCCGGTTGGCAAATGTTTGCTTTTCGGTGTTCTAGACAGGGCGGGCGTGCTCACTTCACTTCCCCTCGCCCGCCCACGGCACCTCCAGTCGCGCACCCTTCGGGTACCCGAAATCTGGGTGTCTTTCGAGAGAGTGAAAATCCCACGCTGCGCTGAATCACGGCGGGCGTCGGCATCTGCGATGCAAATCATGTGAAAATGTCGTGCATTTCAGGACATCCCAACCGAACTCTTTTTCTTATTTATTTTATTTTTTCAAAGAAAAACGAACTCATCGTCACATAACACGAATGACAACTGAGAACTCACTTTTTGAAAAGGCGTGGCACCGGGTTCAAGCACTCGGAACAAACATTTTTTCTTTTTTCCAAATACATTATTTACTGATGTTTTTATAAATTGTTTTTCTCTAGAAAAATTAATTTTGTTAACAGATTGTATTAACTTTGGCATTTAGCCCATAAAAATTCGCAACATCCTGTGTAGGTGCAGTGAGCTTCTTCATTGAGCGCATTTCCTTTGTTGTATGAATTGTAACGTTTGGTTTTCCTTCGCATAAATTCCACAGAGATCATCTATACCAGGGGTGGCCAACTCAAATGACCTTGCAGGCCACTTTGGAAATGCATCCTAACTCCACGGGCCGCCTATGAAATTATATATGTCCATATTAGATTGAGACCAACCACTATAGGCATTTTTTTGGAGTAAAAAATTGAAACACAATGAGTTATTACTGTTGTTTTTACTATTATTCTTACATGTAAACATAGATAATATACTAAACGCACATTGTACAGAAACATATAACTATAAAAATAAAATATAAAAAATAAATAAATATAAACGAAACAAAAACAAAATGATATCATTAAAAAATATTTAATCGACTGGTGTTTCTCCATTCTTTCACTCAGCTTTAGCAAATCGATCTCCATTTGGGTATTTGCACATCGTAATGGTTGTTGCATTCATTAATGTTTGAGTATGATTTGTGTTTGGCCAAGTTCCAAGATATCATATATTCGCAAGATTATTTTTTTAAAAGCAAAATCAATTTTTTCTCATCATTTCGACGGTTCATTTTTGAATATAGGGATGCACACATAATGTATTATTTGAATACTTTGGCTTTCAATACTTTGGCCATTATAAAAAAAATATATTTTGTAAAAGTGTGATACATCTCATCATCACTCTAAAACAATCGAAAAAAATAATCAACAACACTGCATGCATTATTTTTAAAATATTCGAACTTGAATTTCCACGAAATGAGTTTATGTAGAGAATGTGCATTTTATATTTTAAGTCCAAAGCCAGATGAGGTTCAATGGATCTGCCGCTGCAATGCGCGCCTCTTTTCAAGTATAGCCTTACTTCGAGTCACTTCTGTGCCAGTGTTAACTGCCAGATATGTAGATCCGCACAAATGGAATAGCGTGTCTTCGTCTCCACGGGAAAGTTCTTTTTCCTTATTTTAATTTTTTGTTATCCTTATATTTAGTTTCGCGCGGATGGATGTTTCTTTTGTGTCTTTTTTTTCACAAAATGAATCACGTCAAAATGAATGCTGCAAGAATCTCCTTAAATTCTATGAGAAATGTCAAATTCCCTATTTCATCAAAACATGTCATTTTATCCGATCTTAACCATAACTGAATGACCTCCATAAATGTCATTTTATCCGACCCACTGAGAAACTCAAATATGGATGAATCGGAATTTTAATTGAGTGCTTAAAAATTTGTAAATACAAGAGCTCTCAAACTTTTAATCTTTGGATGCTTTAATCAACTTTGTTTTGTCTGATTAACAAATAGGTTATTAAAAATAACTTATTCAGATTCAAAAAATATTAAAATATTTGAAATGAGTGAATTGAAATGAAACTATAATTCTCATAGAAAGGTGACTGGATGGCCAATTGGCTAGCACTCTGGCCTTTGGTACCACAGGCTTTCAGGTTCGAATCTTGAAGATGGCATGGATGTTTGTGAGTGGTTCGGAGTCCACGTTAAACTGTAGGTCTCAGTTTAATTAGCCTAAAGAGTGTAAAAAAAGGACCGTGTAGCAAAGAACCAAACCTAGAAAATCCATTAAACTATAAAAAATTCCAAGATGAACGTGATTCTTAGTGAAAACAGGCTCCTATAGTATAAAAAAAATGCTTTAATGACATTTTTTTTTGTTTAAATTTAAGATGAAAAATTCAATATCTATGAAAAAATCTAACAGGACGACTTCTTTGATTGGTTGTGGTCTGATGGCTGACTGGCTAGCGTTCTGGCTTTTGGTACCACGGGTTACATGTTTCCGGTGGCATGGATATTTGTGGTTCGGAAACCACGTTAAGCTGTAGGTCCCGGTCTAATTAGTCTAACGTGTGCAAAAAATGACCGTAGAGCAGCAAACTAAAAAAAAAACTTTGATTGGTTCTCAATTAAAAATGTGTTCCACCCTGAAGTTACTCTTTCCAAAGTGGCTTCAGTCGTTCACTTTCTCCAGGGAGTGGACGGGGAGATGCAATTTTTCAAATGCACGAGTCTTCACGAGCTTCTTCTAATTTTAATGTCTTGGCATCTTTGTTTGATTTTATTAAAGAGATTAATGTTTATCTTTAAAAAACATCGATTGAGTGTACCAATAGATATCGACGACCGTTGCAGTTGCAGCCAGACAGGCACTCGGAGCGGAAAAAATGTCTTGCTGGATTACCTGCAAGCCTTTCGCACGCGATCGTAATTTATTGTCTGTGAGCATAATTCTTGTGTGAAAAAGACGAAAGCTCTTTTTAAAGTTTCCCCCCGTTTCGAGAATTTATTCATTTATTTATTTTTTTGCGACATAATCCTACTGAGAATGAGAAAGATCAACGCGGAAGGGATTATTTTCATACATGTCGTAAACCTTTAAACGAGGGAAAAATCAGAATAATTTTTGTGGAAAAAGAACAAATAGTCAGCCTTTATGAGTTGAAAGAAAATCACCCGAGAGGTATTTAAAAAATCCAGTAGATTTCATGAAAGTAAAAAAAAAAAAGAAAAGAAAAAAAAAAAAAAAAAAAAAAAAAATGTGGAAAATTTGTCGGCACATCTTGTACTTATTTATTTTTTTCTTTTGGGTATTTATATTTTCTTCTTATATCTTTCTTCTTATTTTTTCTTACATTTCTTTTTCAGATTTTAATATACTATTATTATTTCTTTTAAGAAATGTCAGTAGAAAGAGGTAGTAATATTCAATACTGCATTTGATTTCGAGAATCTGGTTAATTTACAAAAGTAATTAAAAAAGTTGTATAACTCAATAATAATTGCATAACTTTTTTTCTATAATGCTTTCGCACTTGCCTTGGTGTTTTATTTAAAAATAACTTTCCATATTTTTCCTCTTTTTAAATTTCTATTACTTGTTTAGACTTGTTACTTGTTACTTTAACTTTTAACTTTGGTTAAAATTACTTTAGACCTATTTTCTCGGGGCTTCAGTAACACATTCAGTTTCCAAACTGAGGGCACTTGCTCCAAAGGCCAACTTATTGCAGAACCACCGTTTTTCCGTGTCTATTCCGAGGATAGGCACGGTAAATCCGTAAGCTAAAAATCGATCAAGATTGGATAGCAGGGTTGAGTTCCTGTGTGTCATACACACGGGAATTCGACCCTCTTACGCTCTCAGGATCAAAGTAGCATAGAAGTTTTTTTAAAAAAATAGTATAGAAGTAGCAGAAGTTAAATAATTAGAAGGAAGTAAGTAAATTAGGAAAAGAAAAGGAAACAAATGAAATAAAATTTTTAAACTGTGAAAAGAGTGGTAAAGCAGTTTCTGTAGGGAAGCCTGTGTGGACGGTAGTGACGACTTCGTTTGATAGGAGGAATATTTAACGAAGAGGTTTGGTGTTGGTTTGTCACTCTACTGTCATTTTGTGCACACTTTGGGCTCAGTTTAAAGTGGATTAAGTGGATTCCGAACCATTCACACACATCCATACCATCGCTAGAATTCGACTCTAAGGCCTGTGGTACCAATGGGCCAGAGCGCCAGCCAATTGGCCATCAGGCCGATTATTGGAGAGGCCAAAGTAATTCGTCACGAAAGATGAACTTGGGCAGGCTTGATTACGCAACTGCGCATGTGTAAATATGCAGGATGAAGGATAGGTCTTGAGGATCCATGGAGAAATTTCAGTGTGTTTCGAAGTATTATGGCTAAGGGGGAGGAGGTTGTTCACAGCACCAGTTACCGTTCGAATTATCGGTGGCGCTAAGATGTCCAATCTTGGCACAAAGATAATCAACCCTTTCTAGTAATGCAACCCCATGTAACCACCATTAGAAGCATTTAATATGAAAAATACATTTAACTATAGATCCAATCCACTGGCGGCGTTCATGGCAGTCACTGCCTATATAAGCGACAACGTATAAGAGAAAGTGATTTGCGGTCTGAAAGTTCTCGTGTATGTGCCATCCATAAGTCATAAAGTCCTTCCGTGGGAATTGGAAAGGAGAGAAAGGATACAAACTCCATATATTTCATTCCTGGGGTTATTCGTTCCCAATTATATTGTAACCAAAAAGTCCAATTTCGACTGTGGCAATGGCAACTCTTCCATGATAAATGAAATTGCTAAATTATTCACATCCATTCATGCGCTTTAGAGTATTATTTAATAACAACATTAAATCTGATGAAAAAAATGTATCCGGAAAAGTTAATGAAATACTTAAAGTAAGAAAACAGAGCAAATTTCAATCCGTTATTTTCTTTTTTCATAACATTTGTCAATACAAGTTCAGATTTATTTAATTCTTCATATACGCATCCATTGTTGTATAATTATAGACTTAGTTTTTAAAAATGAATCTTTAATTTTCCAAGGTATATTTTTCGATTAACCGTATCTAAAAAATAAATATGCATAAAATAAGGGCACTGTGTTAGAAGAAAGGGCTCTGTGTTAGCTTTTTCTCTGAAAAACGACACTATTTGGATTTTTCCCAGTAGGTTTGCCTTCCATTTCGTTGATAATTTGTGGGTGCCTATTTTTTACGACTTCTTCCAGTAGCTGATGCTTTTCATGGGCCAGAAAAAGCACGGCCTTCAATTTTTACGGATCCCCCTGGCACCTTTGATTAATTCAAGTGACGAAACAATGTCTGAGAAAAGCATGGAACTTTCTGATGGGAACTCTCTGTTTGTTTACGTTCACATTTTGGAGAAAAAGCAGACGAAAACAGTAGCAGACAAAAAATAAAGGGGAAAAAAAAAAAAAACTTTTCTGACTTGGGAAAAGGTGGATGGGGGAAAAAAGAATAGCTTTCAAGCATACTACGAGTTCGAGTAGAAAACATGTGTTGAAAATATAAATAATATTTTTTTTAACGTCGCATTCGACTTACAATGCTGTTTTAAAATTGCGAGCATTACTATTATTATTTTTTCAATTCCTTCTATTAGCTCACACTCTCCCTATATATATCTTGTTCAAATTTTCAATCCTTCATAAAACACTTTCCATTCATCCGCTCAAGTTCAAATACATTTTTTTAGCTTGGCACTGGATGTTAATACAGTTTTTTCAAATATTAATTCATTCATTAAATTTAATTAATTAATTAAAATTTTTTTTAGATTTAAGTTGCATGTATCTAGTAATAGATGAAGTGAGATAAACTTAAAAAAAAAATGAATGAACGTTATTTGTAAAGGACTTTTCTGCAATAGAGGGGAAAAAAGTAGGAATTGACTTAAAATTTTTTTTTTTATATTACTTCCTTTCACATTCCTCGGCCATTCTGTCGTTTTATTAAAAATGGCAATTGTGCTTCCATTTCAGATAAGTAAGATAATCGGCTGCAGGAATCGTGATTTATCGACAGAAAATTATTTCAGCCTGCTTCTCTGTCGTTTGGCTGGCTGCCTGCATGCGCTTCTTCATTCCCGCAACGATCAGTCATCCTTAGAATGACATTCCCTCTTCGAGTCTTACTTCGGGTAGTGTCATTGCTTTAGGAAATGAAGCGATTCGATTTTGAAATGAATTTATGTTTTAATTCATTAAGTGATTGATTTTGCATATCAGATTAATTACCTTTTAGCATAAAATATATACCAGTCTCCAACAGTTAAGATTCAATATGTTTTTGTGCCTAATTTACCAAATCAATTAAAATAATTCATTAATTTTTTTAATCTCTGCATAATTTCATATTAATAATTACATTTTTTTTTTTATCAAAGTCTATTTGTGTGAGAAAATAAAAAAAGCATTATTTGTACAAACAATAAATAAATACGAAATGTTGGAACTCTGTCCCGATATCTGAAACACATAAGAAATATTGGTGACTTCCTGAGCAGATTCCAACGAAAATCATGATCCCACTTCCTCTGTAAATTATCTTTCAACAACGAACAGCTGGCAGTACACGATGCGTTGTTCTCAGGACACCAGAACGAGACATGAATCACTCTCCAGAGCAGGGGTGACCAACCCCTGCGTATTAGATGTATGAATGTATCTAATGTATTAGAAATGTATGTAGACATGTATAGACATGTATGTAGACATACCCCAATGTATTAGAAAAACGCGTCTATTCAAAAATGAACTGTCGAAAGGATGAGAAAAAAATTGACTTCGATTTTAAAACAATATTCTTGCAAACATAGGACAGATATTGCCTGTTTTATTCATGAGTTCGCAGAATATAATAGAATTATTCTGTGAACTCATGATGCGCATGCATCTTGGATCATCTCATATAACAGGTTCTATGTTGCCCTTAAAGTGGACTCAGTGACGCAGAGCAAACCAGACTCTTAGTTGAAGTTGTTAGCGCTTTTGGTACATCTTATACTTGAGAATCGCTGAACACAAAACACGTTTAAACATAATGGACGCATCACCTATTACGATGTGCCAATACCCAAATGGAGATCGATTTGCAAAATCTACGTGAAAGAGTGGTGAAATACATATCGCACTAGTCAAATAATTTTTTTTCTTTTATAATTCAGCTGGCAAAATAGACCGTGATCTTTTTATGCCATAAGGGCTGAACCGATGTTACTCACTCTGTACTACCCAGGGGGCGCGTGTAACTTGAAGATAAGCCACGGACGCGGAGTCACAATGCCCCCGCAAAGCTCTACAATCCTATTAGGACCGGGACCTACGGTTTAAAGTGGATTCCGAACCACTACAAACACTCATGGCACCGCCGGGATTTGAACCCGATGACTGTGGTACCATGTGCCAGATTGCTAGACACTCGGCCATCAGGCCCCGTCAAATAAATATTTTTGAATGATTTAATTTTTTTATTTCATTTATATTGGTATATTTTTTATATTTAATTTTTAGTGTTCAATGAGCATTTAGTATCATTATTATATTATCTATGTTTACATGTAAAAATAACATTTAACACGTTAATAATGACTACTTATGTTTCAATATTTCACTCCGAAAAAATGTCTAGAGTGGGTCTCAATCTAACAGGGGAACATATAATTTTGTATACAGCCCGCGGAGTTTGGATGCATTTCCAAAGTGGCCCGCAAGATCAGTTGGGTTGGCCAGTAAACCTGTAGAGTAAACCTGGACTAGTGTGTGAAGAATGCAGACCTCTACTGCTGTCTGCTCCAAGTGACAGATTCAACCGTTATATCGCAGCTGTCGTTTAGAAGTCATATCACTCGGACTAAATTTCATTAGGCATTGAACATATGAGGTTTGCAGGAAAAAACTCGCTTCATAACGATACTCACGCACAACTTTTTCCGTGCATCGGCCGAGTCCGCTATTCGTTTGGAGGAACATAGATGAAAACCAATGCAAAGCAAGTTTCAGGGCAAGACATAAAATATTTCTTCCACCTGTTTGACGAAGGAAAGAGAGCCACGAACGGCGCCTTAGAGAACATAGCTGTTCTTCTAGCCCAGGGGTCTCCAAACTTTCCAGCCTTTGGGCCATACTGTTTAATCCAGTAAGTACCAAAGGCCAAAACCGTTTTAATTTTTCTGCCATTATCTATAATTTCTAGACTAGTCTTCGAGTACGCGCTCTGAGCGAGCATACAATTGCTAAATTCGCTGGTTCAATTACTACAATTACTATTGCTTATATCGATACAACCGTGACACTTGACGACATCTAGTGGTCATAAGCGGAAATAGGTAGGTAATATCTTTATTGCTAACAGATGGCGCTAGTTAATTTAGCTTTTCCGTTCCTGAGGGATTTTCAGGATAAAAATCATCATATGTTTGATTCAGGATATATACATTCCAAACATCGATATGCATATATATGCGATACTCTTTAACCCAACATAACTACCGAGGGTAACCGCGGGATGTTCACTAGTTTATAATGTTAGTGGGATTCATTTAAATTATTTGTTAGTTGTTATGCTTAAGTTAGTTGTTATGCTTCTGCGTATTATGCTTTACCTAGCAAGTAAATAAAATCAAGTTATTATCATTCTACGTTTTTTTATCTAACTTATTACAGCAACAATAAGCTATTCGCTGTCGCGGGTCGGATTGATGACACTGACGGGCCGGATTTGGCCCGCGGGCCGTAGTTTGGAGACCCCTGGTCTAGCCAATCAGAACTGATTAAGAAGACGCTTTTGCTTTGCAACTTGCAGATATTTTTGCCGCTATTGCTACAAAGTTGTCTCCGAGCTGCACCCCTGAGGTGGGGAATCGAAGTCGGGAGCATTTTTCAAGGAGTCGGTTTAAAAATCCGACTTCCGTCTCTTAACTAATTTTAATTTTTCCAAAATCATGGGAATTAATGTAAAATAAAATGTTAACGAAGCAAGTCCAGGGTATCCTTCGACACAATAACCAGTAACAGAGAAAGTGGTGCTTTACCAACAGCACCAAGAAAGTTTGGAGAGCATTTGCTCTCGGCGCTAAGCCTTATAAAAAGTTATCTTGGACCCACAAAGAAAGAAGATTTTATAAAACATATTTGATTTTTAAGAATAAAAAAAAAATGTTAAAAAGCAATACATTGGGTACTTTAGCTTTTTCACTGGTATGAGGTAAACTCATTTGGGTAAAGTTTGAAATTGTCATTCGACCAAAGTACCGTAGGTCCCTGTTTAATATGGCTACTACTACTACCACACCACACATGAGTAACAGCGGTGCAGCTTATGGTATAAAAAAAACCGTCTTTATATTCCTTTTGCGAGAGAGAAAAAAATTTATATAGTTACTATACACTGAAGTGACAAAAGTCATGGGATACCTCTTAATATCGTGTCGGCCCTCCTTTCGCCCGGCGAAGTGCAGAAACTCGACGTGGCATGGACTCAACAAGTCGTTGGAAGTCTTCTGCAGGAATATTGAGCCATGCTGTCTCGATAGACGTCCATAATTGTGAAAGCGTTGATGGTGCAGGATTTTGGGCACGAACAGACCTCTCGATGATGTCCCATAAATGCTCGATGGGATTCATGTCGGGCGATCTAGGTGGCCAGATCATTCGTTGGAATTGTCCAGAATGTTCTTCAAACCAATCGCGAACAGTTGTGGCCCGGTGACATGGCGCATTGTCATCCATAAAAATCCCATCGTTGTTTGGGTACATGAAGTCCATGAATGGCTGCAAGTGATCTCCAAGTAGCTGAACATAAGCATTTCCAGTCAATGTTCGGTCCAGTCGCACCAGAGGACCAAGTCCATGCCATGAAAAAACAGCCCACACCATTACGGAGCCACCACCAGCTTGAACAGTGCCTTGCTGACATTTTGGGTCCATGGCTTCGTGGGGACTGCGCCACACACGAACCCTACCATCAGCTCTTACCAACTGAAATCGTGACTCATCAGACCAGGCCACGGTTTTCCATTCATCTAGGGACCAACCGATATGCTTACGTGCCCACGAGAGTCGCTGCAAGCGATGTCGTTCTGTCAGTAAAGGCACTCGAGTCAGTCTTCTGCTGGAATAGCCCAAGAAAGCCAAATTTCTCCGCACAGTTCTAACAGACAAGTCCCTTGTACGTCCCACATTGATTTCTGCGGTTATTTGACGCAGTGTTGCTTGTCTGTTAGAATTTACGACTCTTTGCAGACGTCGCCGGTCTCGGTCGTTAAGTGCAGGCGGTCGACCACTGCGCTGTCCATGGTGGGATGTTATGCCTGAAATTTCATACTCTCGGCACACTCTTGACACAGTGGATCTGGGAATGTTGAATTCCCTAACGATTTCCGAAATGGCATGACCCATGCGTCTAGCTCCAACTAACATTCCGCGTTCAAAGTCTGTTAATTCCCGTCGTGCGGTCATCATCACGTCAAAACCTCTTCACATGAATAACTTGAACAGAAATGAAAGCTCTGCGAAAGCACTGCGCATTTATACCTGTTCTACGCGATGCTACTGCCATCTGAAAATTTGCATATTGCTATCCCATGACTTTTGTCACTTCATTGTAATGCAAGATGTGTTTTTAGATGGATACTCATTCCATTGCTGCGTAATCATGGTGATGAGAAGCATTTCTATGCAAATAGAAAAGAGAATGGTTTGTGTTTTTTGCGCTTTCATATGCTGAGGTGCTCGTATGATCAGTATAATGTCTGTTTTCGTAGTTTAACACGTCAAACTGGCCGAAAAAAGTTTTTAAAATTTTAAAGCAGACGAGTAAGAAAGTCTTTTGAAAAAAATGGAACGTAGAAATAAACAAAAAGATCTTTTCTGAAAAAAAAAACTTTTTTTTTAAATATCTGTGCACTTTATTGAATAACCCCCCCAAAAAAAAAAAGTTTTTCTTATTCATTCATTGTATAAATAATGTCTTTGTGATAATTAAATAAATCTCTAGAACAGGAAAGCAGTGATTATGGCCCAGAGTTATTTTTCTATCGGCCCACCTCTCATGTGCAAATTTTACTTTAAAAAAAAACATAAAATTTTGAAAAATAAAATAGAATTCAATTTAATAATAATAAAAAAAATAATAATAGAACATTTTTTTACGTTCAATATCTAATTTTTTGCCAACCTGGATGTAAGAGCTCTATTGACGATGGATTTTTTTGTTCTTATAAGATTCTCAATTCTGTTGAATATTAGTATATGTTTATTTCAAGAACTCATAAAGCATTTCATTGGATTTTTTTTCACAATTATACATAATGCACAATTGTGAACAAAAATATTCGAACATAATTGGTTAGCAAAAGCCATTCCATTCATCATTCGCTTTGGGGGGTGTTCAAAATTGTATGTGTTTTGAATGTGGCGGGTACCAAGGTGTGCCAAGGTACTGTAAATATATGCGACCTGTCATCCTCCTCATCACTACTCTCTGGATCAGCAATCATCAAACTACTTTGGTTCCTATAATATAAAAGTGAAAAATATGTATTAATAGTCACAAGCACAGCCCGATGGTAATGCGTGCAGGATGGATTCAGGTCAGAATCCACTAGTGACTTTCATTGCAGTCAGTGCTTTAGAAACGAGGAAAATAGATGGCGATTGTGACAATGTGTGTAAGCTTCTCGCACTCTGGCTGTTTGCTGGGAATTTTCTTGGTTTTCCCCCTCTACGACACGCAAATGAGGACAATTACCCGTGAAAATTGTCCCTGAAGGCAATGTCCACCTTTACTTACCCATCGGTGGGTTGTTTTTGACATGCATGAGTGGAATAAGAAGTTCAGCATGAGAAAAATTATAATATCTTAAAGAGAAATAAAGTCAATAGTATTTTCAACACTGTAAAAAATAAAAGAAGGAAAGCAATTAATAATATTAATAACAAAAAGGTAAAATTTTAACGTCAAAATAAATACATTTTTATTAAAAAGGGACCAATATTTTGATTTTTTAGTGACTCCTCTGGGGAGTTAGCTGACTTTTTTTAACCGCGCAGCAAAATAGGCGTCTTTAAAGGTTTCACCAAGATTTTGCTACAAGATGCACTTGGATCCATTTTTATGCAATTTGTCTTTTGATTAAGATTTGGTTTGGTTTGTCGCTCTACGGTCATCTTGTGCACACGAGGGCTTAGCAGACGGGGACCTACGGTTTAACGTGGATTCCGAACGCCTCACAAACATCCAGGATTCGAACTTTGAGCCTAGGCCGGAACACTAGCCACTCTTTTGATTAAGAAAGGGAAGTGCTGGAATGAATAAAAAGCAGTCATAGAAAGTAGCAAATAAAAGAATAAGGGAAAGAATTAATTTAAAAGTCATCTATAAGATAAGGGAGAAGTTTTTTTCATGATATGTCATTTTTGAGTCGTGCGTATGGAGAACTATCGATATCCTCCGTACCATAGTTTCGCAGACAGACTTCGCCGCGACGCATGCACGAGATATCACGCGCACATGTAAAGCGCGATGAGGGTTGTCGACTTCCCTCACCCTCTGCTCAGTATCGTTTGGCACGAGAGGAAGGAGGCAAGACGGCCGCAGCCTTGACCCAGTCATCTGCAGAAAGGAATGCTCTTCCCCCCCCCTGCACTCTTCCGTTAGGTAAATAATAACAGTGTGGGCAGGCGCCGCGCAGACACATTCCTCTCCATAAAAACGCTTTTTATGTTTCACTTAGCTGCGTTTACGAGCGGCTGTTTTTCCGAATCATCTGCCCGCACATCACTCAGCATCGCGCCACTTTCGCGTGGGGGAAGGAGGGGGGGAGATGAACGCCGCGAAAGCAGACCGAGAAGGATGGCAGATAACTTGAAGATAAAGGAGGAAAAAGACTTCTGGCTTATCTGAAATTTAAAGCTTAAAAGCATCATCTTCTCAGTAACATTCTGTAGCCACAAATATTGAAATGGCAAGGAGCTGTTGTACTATTACTACACCACATCACTGTGCCTAGAGCTAAGTTGCCGTTATACAGCTTGGGAATGATGTGGATGAGAAGTCTGATTGGGCTCTGTGACGTTCTACGGTCATAGGAGACTGCGACTTACGGGCTCAAAGTGGATCCCGAACCACTACCAACATTCATGGCACCGCCGGGTTTCGGACCCTGTGGTACCGAGTGCCAGAGCGTTAACCACTCGACCATCAGGCCTCTAAGGAGATGCTGTATATATACTTTACACTCGCCACTTAAATTGTGAGCACCTACAGTAAATGTCCTAAATTGAAGAATAGTTGTAAGGCTTGAAACTAATTTGGCAACCTAATGCATCTTGTAGGGTTCAGTTTGCAACGTCAAAAGATTATTCTGAGAACGCTGTCTCAATCTTAACTGAACCAGTTAGGTTATCCGATATAAAGAGATG
Organism: Caerostris darwini; assembly: GCA_021605075.1. NCBI lineage: Eukaryota > Metazoa > Arthropoda > Arachnida > Araneae > Araneidae > Caerostris > Caerostris darwini. The sequence continues at coordinate 261,431 of BPLQ01010363.1, forward strand.
CTCTTTCCTTTTCTCCACACTTCACCCCTGCAGCTAGGGCTAAGTAAGTAGGCTTTCCTTATTCATTAGAAAGGTGAGGGTAGAATATCGGTGGGCCTCATGTAGACCGCGAACAGCCTTAGGGAAGAACAATGCCTTCCTGAAAAAACTTTTAGGATTCGTCTCGCATTTCTGTGTTGTATGGGAGAAAACCGTGAACAGCCCCATCAAGTAGTCTAATTATCGATGCGAAGTGTTTTTGCACACATCGTCACACTCGCCATCGAATCTTCTCGTTCACGACAGCAATGCCGATATAAATTGGCCTTTACATTTTAAGTTATATCAATACAGTTTAGCAACTATTCAAACGTTTATCAACCATTTTCATTTTCTGGTATCTCCCCTTCTCACAGAACGTAGAAAACTGTTTGAAGAAGCCAACTCGGTTAGAATGTATGCAGTTAATCTCGAAATAGGGTAAAACTTCCAACTCAAACTGCATTATTTGCCAATTAGTGTTGTGAAAATAAGAGTTTTGAAGAGGAAAACAAACAAACGAACTCGAACTTAGTTAAGACAGAAGTAAATCACAAAGTTTAAAATATCTACAGCTTTGCTTATCAGTATCTCTTTCTCTACATGCATATATTCCAATCCTAAGCTAATTTGCGAAAAAGACTTAACCTTCCCATTCACAAGATGGAAACGACTTGAGCACACTGAAGTTTGAGACAGTTTTTCTTTTTTTAAAACTAAAATTTATAAAACTTTCCGTTTTCTTCTTCCCATGTAACTCACAAAATGTATTCCAGTTGTTAAAGATTTATTACTAATATATCAGCTAAGTCGGTTCATCATCTATGTCTTTACACAAGCTTGGTCCTTATTCGTTTCGCCCGCCACAATCTTGTCTGAAGAAAGTCTAATTTTATATCTATTTGTAATTTCCCCTTGTAAAAACAACTCGACTCAAAACAAAGTAAACATGAAGGAAAAAAATTAAACTTTAAGTAAATATATGTGCGCAATTAATCTGAAATATGAACAGTTTTTTTTGGTTTGTCGCTCTACTTTCATCTTGTGCGCACGATGGCTAAACAGATCGGGACCTACAGTTTAACGTGGATTCCGAACCACTTACAAACATCCATGACACCGCCGGGATTCGAACCCGAAACCATTTATTGCGATGAAGCCTGTACTGAGTGTTGGAAGTTCTATTTGGACAAATAACATCTTGTCGAGTCAAGCTTTTCTAGTTACCTACTATCGAGCTTCAGATCCATATCAGAACTTCCAAACTTTATCTCTACTGATTAATTACTTTCATATCCAACTTAGACCCAATAAAATCACGTGTTTGTCGATGCCCATCTTTTCTTCCAACAAAAAATCACCGCGGGAAAGTTACAGGTGACGCTCACTACATATTTAAATACTCATGCTGACATTGAGAAAAGAGATTTTAGTCTCGGAAGTATTCTCGGATCTTGCCCAAGTTATTTCTAGACCCCATTTTATACCTCTAAATGCTTTCATTACGTGCTGCTGTATAAACAGATACACGCGAGCGTGGATTTTTATTATTGGTAGTTTACCAAAGGAGAGTTTTGCACAGAAGGAGGTTATCGAGGGCGTCCACGTCACAAGCCTTTCATGAAGCGTTTTTCCTTCGTTTAGAAAACGAAAGAATAAATAAATAAAGAAAGAAACCCTTTCTATTTCCTTCACCGCAAAAGGCACACATTAAGATACATGTAAATTATTTTCCATGTGGAGCACACGCAGGTCTGTTTTTAAGGTCAAACGCAGTAAAGCGCCGTTTCGTCGCCGTATTCATCTGCGATGCTCGTGCCGCGCCAATTAGCAGAGATGCCATCCGTCGTTTTCTCCCCCGACACGCGAATCGTTTTCACGCTCTGATTCCGCAACTCTCTCACTCGGATGAGCGGAGGATTCCACATGGAGAAAATACCTCGTTTCTTTTTTTAAGCTTCGGCTGTCACCCAAAAAGTTGTCTCTGTCCTGATCGGTCGGAGAGTGGCTCGAGTTTACGTAATGGAAGAGTTCAATTCAAAACTCAATAAGCTATATTTAACCTATAATAGTGTGCTTATGCTGCTAATGGATATGCTAAATCCGTTGGCAGAAAAGTCTTAAGTCTTTCTGTTGGTCAGGAGAACAGCATGCGATGACCGGACTTTCTCTGTGATGAGTTGGGACAAACTAGTTGTCATAGAAATTGTTGCGTAACTATAATAGCAGTAGTTACTTTTATAGATGGTTCTATTGCTTGAGATCATTCACAAAAAAAGTCCTATGCAACACTTTAAATAATTCATTTATGTGACTACTTTTAAAGGTGTAGGACACTATTCAAATGTTTAATAAAAAGATACACTAATTTATATTAGGAGAGGTTCGATTTGCTTGTTTTGTCGCTCTACGGTCATTCTGTACACATTTAAGGCTCATTAGACCTTGACCTATAGTTTAATGAGGATTCCAAACCACTCACACACATCCATGCCGCAGCCAAGATTCGAACCTGAAGCCTGTCGTACCATAGGCCACAGCGCTTACCACTTGGCCATCAGACCGCTATATATTAGTAGAGGAGGGGTTTTAATACTAAAGTTTTGCTATAAAGTAAAATGAAATAATTTATGAACAAGACTGGCAGTATAAATGTTTCAATAAAAATAATAAAAGCTTTTATTTGCAACTAGTACGTGCCTGTAGGGGCCTGAATGGCCGAGTGTCTGGCGTTCTGTGCCCCAGGTTTCGACTTCGAGTCCCGGCAGTGCCATGGATGTTTGTGAGTGGTTCGGAATCCGTAGGCCCCGATCTAATAGGATCGTAGATTGTTTGCCTTATGGTTTAGTCAATCTTGAGCCCTCGTGAAAGTGAAACTACATATTACCCTTCGCCATGACTCAATCGCCTGCGACGGGGTCTATTGGACCTGATGTAGGCTTTTCTACACCAGGGCGATTAGTAACAACAGCAAGAACGTGCCCTTTGCTGTTTGATTTGATTTGTCGCTCTACGGTCATCGTGTGCACACTTTAGGCTAAACAGACCAGGACATACAGTTTAACGTGGATTCCGAACTGCCAACAAACATCCATGCCACCGCCAGGATTCGAACCTGAAGCTTTCGGTACGAAAGGCCAGAGCGCTAGACAGTTGGCCATCAGGCAGCTAATCTTAATTGTGAGAGATGGGTGAAAAAACACATTTTCTGTTTCAAAGAAAGAAAGTTGCGCCATACTTATTGCACTCCATTTCTCATCATATGGGGCACTTTTTTCGGTCAATATATCTGACTATCTTTGAAAAAAAAACACCCATTTATTTCTATATAAGTAACGCTGTTTTCTGTGCTATTTCGCATTTTTTAAATGTTATTTTTTATTTAGGATGCGTGAAAGAATTAATAAAATATTTTTGATGTCTATCTTTATTTTTCGATACATTTATTATGAAAGTGACCTCAACATTCGATCTGATCTATTGTGAACATAAATTCAATGACGTAATAGATTTTTCGTTTCTGCGTCACAATTGCGCCACTTTATTGTCATTCCATGTCCATTACGACTTCCATCTAAATAAGCGGTCCTTTATCGTGGAATAATTTCGAGATAAAAAAAATCGCTGTTAAAAAACAACCACCAGGGCGGGCTTTGTTTTATTTATTCAATATGTTTCATTGCAGCCGCTTGAAACAATCTTCAAAATCTGCTTTAGGATTGGAAGAGCGATAATTCGATTTGTTTTTCTTTCTTCTTTGTGTTTGTATGTGTACCGAGGGAAGCGAAATAAACCCTCAATGGAAGACAAATATCTTTGAAATATTACCTTATCTTTTACAGTGTTTACGAGATACTAAAAATAAATAAAACAAAATAATGAAAAATTTTTTTAGTTCATATTTTATTACAATATATTCGGCATTACTTTTATTTAGATAGCACGCCACCTCGACTGTGTTTTGATTTTACCCATAAAATTATGGTTATTGTTTAGGAGATTTGTCCTTGATCATTTTTTCGTGTCCTGAACCACTTTCAACGACTCTTATTGGTTTATTATTATAATTATTTTAATTTCTTTCATGAGCTTTTTTGTGCAATAAAATTTACTTAAATTTCTTTAACTTAGTAATAGTTATATAATTAAATAATGCAAACTTGCTCCAAAAGATCGTCTATTGAAAGCCAAGGCAGTTTTATTTCAAACCGAAAACGAGGTTTTTCAATAAAAAAAATTGTTTAGAATTCTATAGTTTTTTCTATTTTTCAAGATTGTTGTTTTGCGTTTTGTACTTGCATTCAATTCTAAATTGTATGGGTAAAACGTATATCGGCCCAACCGATCCATCAAATGAAGATTTATGAACAAAAAGAAAAAAAAATTTCCTTAATTTATTTTCTACTCTTAATTGGTTTAAACCCGTCTTCAATTTGAATATTTAAATATTTCTCCACCCTATCGGAGCTTGGTTTGGTTTAATTCGTCGCTGTACTGTCATTTTGTGCTCATTAGACCGGGACATACAGTTTAACGTGGATTCCGAACCACCAACAAACATCCATGCCATTGCCCCAGCCTATCGGATCAGCATGTTCCCACTAGAAATTCACCAAAAGGGGCATCGAAAACGGTTGCCTGCCAGAAAGATTTTTAGGGGCAACTTGCCTACAGCTCAACCATCGATTGCGTTGGAGGGATTCAAATAGAGCAGCGTAAAAGGGAATTTTGAATGGGTCGTAATTACAATAAGAATAATTTAAATTTTTGATTGAAAAAAATTATAATAATATGCTATCAGGAGAAAAATTTGATAAAAAATTCATACAATAACTGTCCAACTTTCTTCTATTAATAAACTCATGTTTGTGAAAATGGCAACACCATGAAGGAATCGTCATAATTGAATGAAATTTAATACACAGTTGAGTGGTAGTGGTACAAATAAATGATTAAATGTACAAAGCAAACAAGCAATAACAAGAGATCGGAATCAGTATTTTGTGTAGCCACCACGCGCCGCAATAAGTGCTGCTACACGACATGGCATGGAGTCAAACAAATTTTGAATGTCTGCCTGAGGAAGAGCGTTCCATATTGTTTGTATGCGCACCCAAAGTTCGTCTGCAGAAGCAACAGGACGAAGATAACGAGCGAGACGCCGACCAAAGAAATCCCACACATGTTCAATCGGCGACATATCCGAGGAATACGCAGGCCAAGGAAGAAGCTGTACCTGCCGCTTTGCAAAGAAGGATTGAACAGTCCTAGCGATATGAGGGCGGGCATTTTCCTGTTGAAATACAGCGCCTGGAAAGCTTTGAAGGAAGGGAACAGTTTGGGGCTGTAGAACTTCACTGATGTACCAGTTGCTGTTCAGATTGCACACAATTCTTAGCAATTGAGATCGTCCATGATATGCTATGGCACCCCAGACCATAACTCCGGGTGTTCGTCCACTGTGGCGTTCGATAATGCACTCCGGAAGGTGGCGTTCACCGGCATAGCGTCTGACACGAATGCGGCCATCATGGTACCACAAATTAAAGCGGGATTCGTCAGAAAACACGACATGCTGCCAATCAGCACGCCAGTCTCTATGCTGAGAGGCCCATTGTAGCCGCAGGCGGCGATGGTTTAGCGTGAGAGGGATCCTGTATAAAGGAGTCTTTGAGCACAGTCCACGCTGCAGCAGACGTCTACGAATTGATGAAGCACACAATGAAACAGCTGTAGCTATTGACCACTGTGCTGCCAATTGTCTAGAGGAAATTGTAGGGTCCGTCAGCGCCATGCGGACCAGGTGTCTATCATCGCGAGCTGACGTCACATTTCGGGGTCCACTCCCGGATTTCCGAGTAGTCCGACACTCATCCGTCCACTGCTTCCAAAGACGCATCACTGTGCTGCTGTTACGGTGCACACGAGCGGCTACTGCACGATAAGACAATCCAGCTTCACGAAGGCCGATGATTCTCAACCGTTCAAACTCTGTAAGTTGTTCAAATCTCGCTTTATATCTGACTAGTACTCCTAGCAAGCAATCGATTCCTCCATTTCCGCTTTTAAAATTCTTTTCCACACAATCAGTGGTGGTGCATGTGTTGAAGCGGAGAAAACCCAGAAAACTCGACGCGAGATGCTGTCCCAATCTGCTAGTATATGAGAGCAGTGACTGAAGCCCTCGGCCAATAAATCTTGATGAAACGAAGGACGCCTGGTGGGAGATTTCGACTTTCTTCCGCACGACGTGTAAGTGTGGGACAATTACCCTGAAAATCCACTCGGAGGACAGTGGCTATTTCTATACGCACAGTATGTGTCCTTGAAATACTGTGCAAAACTTGACTCACGGATGTGCACGCACCGGGAGGAAGTGAACAGGACGAGAAAAATGCTGGGTTCGCTTGCCTTTGGGGTGTTCCTGTGGTGGCCCATTGTGGATGAAGCATAGAATTCTTCTCGAAGTGCTTCCTGAGTGGTGCTGTATCTACTACATGTCTGTCATTTGTATCGAACGACCTCATATATGAAAGTTGTAGTTACTTTTGGAATTCCGTGATCATTATTGCAATAGACATATATCCGACATTCCAAAAAAATGTTCGGCATCACGCGCCGATAAGGTGCTCATCATTGCAGGTGAAAGACCTTCCGCACTGTTTGCTTTCGGTTAGGAGCCGGCCACCTGTTCGGACCTACAGTTCCGGATTCTCTGCGTAGCTGAGTTTTTCTTCTTCCTTTTCCTATTCCGTGTTGACAGAGAGTACATCCTGTCGCCCGATGAATGAGGCACGCCATTTAAAATAGTATCATGATACACCTGGCATTGCAATCATGCCAATAATCGAAGGGTTTATTCCCTCCCTGCGTGGCGGCGGTAGCTCCTATTTTTATTAGGTGTGAACATGAAATGGTATGAGGTTGTTGACATCCACAGCAGATAAACGTAAGTGCCAGAAAAAAAAAAAAAAGAAGTAAAGTTAATACCGTTATTCATTTTCCCGCGTTCCACAAATTTTTTTTTTTCTTAAATAGTGATTACTTTCTCATTTTTCAAATGAATGAATTGCAGAAATTTTTACGAATCACGCGTTGTTACACTGATACCGAGCTAAGGGCACCGTACTTTGAATTGCTGTTGGCTGTTTAGTGAATGTAACATTGATTTGGTTTGTCGCTCTATGGTTATCTTGTGCACACGTGGGGTAAACTGACCTGGACCTACAAGTTTAAAGTGGATTCCGAACCACTCACAAACATCCATGCCACCTCCAAGATACGAATGTGGAGCCTGTGGTACCAAAGGCCACAGCGCTGGTCAATTGGCCATCAGGCCGTTCAAATGTAACACTGAAGTTCTACTTTTCAGTGGATGCAGCCATGAGTTGTTGACTTTTGAAATGTGTTTCAAGTATGAGATTAAAATTTTCATTTATTTCTTTATATATTTGGAAAAAAGTTTGAAATCCAAGACCGTGTGATTGACGGTAAAACTACATGAAAAAGAGGAAATAATGATAACCGAGCATTACAAATTCTGATTAAAATGCCTGGAAAGAGTTCGCTGGCATAAATTGCAAGTTAAACCCTAATAAATAGGAGCTTTAAAAAATAAATAAATGCTTAAACCCTGTTCAGAGTTTCGTTAACGTGTAATGGAGTTTGAGTGTTGAATAGCAATTGTAATAAGGATGTGATTAAACACGAGAGTGAAATAGCCTTACTAAACCATAACTAATTAATGATCCGTATCATTATTGGTTTAATCTTTTCAAATCTACGTACCAGTGGCGTTTGCAAAAGTTAGTAAATCCATCTCTCGGGACTGCATAATCGAGTTCCGTTGAAGAAATAAGCATTATGTTCGCATATAATAAATTACAATTCATAAAGTGATCTCAGATTTTAACTTTAGAATCGTTCGAAACGTGGCTTTTATTTTAAACTGGCCATGCAAGCCGTTTTGATAAGAATCTCCCTTATTTTCCTTCCCCAGCCTTACTTTCTGATTTTGTGTTGTTTGCCAAAAAATGAAATAAATTTAATTTTGATCCATCGTTCATTGTTATAATTCATAAATTACTTTTAATCTGAATTAATTTTTTTAATATCCGTTGACAACACCACTGCAACAGTGCTTGGCAATTGTTAAGGAGCAAACGCTTTATGCATATTTATATAAGCGCATATATATATATATATATATATATATATAAATAGATAGATATATGCGCTTTACGCATATATCAGACAGGACGCTCAATCGCAGGACAATGAGTGTAGGTTGTAGATTGTAGCACGAGACTTCTTATCTATTCAAGAAAGATAATATATCTGAATAAGATATCCCATCTCTACAATTTTGAAATACTTCTATACTTCACATTTTTTATTCATAAACGGCAGCGCGTAAAAATATTTATTCCAAATTTTAAACCCTAAGACCCTTTCTAATGATCGTACTGCTCATTTTCATTGTATATGACTAGTTTTGAGTGCAGAATATCTAGGAAATATCACTTGATTATAGTCAAGCAGACTGGCAAATTCGAGACAGTGCAAAGTTACAGCAGTAATCGACGTGGTGAGGAGTGAAAAAAAGGGGGGGGGGAGGAAGAGGGCTAAAAATATAATTGTTTTGTGAAGATAGGCTGGAGGACATGAACGAATTCTGAGAGGATAGTTACAACTGCAGTAGCAAAAAGGAACCTGATCAGATTGCCTCGCACCTTGCAGACAATACTCGTTCTTGTACGAGCCAGAACCGTTTATCAGCAATTCAGATATGTCGGCTTTGCATTCATGTAAGTTTTTCGCATGCAATTATAGAGTAGTTAAGTAATGCAGCGAGCATCGGCGTCTCCAGTTTAGGGCAAACATATACCACACGTGATCACACACCGTGCGAGTTAAACAAGGATATGACTTGAGAAGACTCTTTCGGAATGTTCAGAATCTCTTCTGTAACATGTTTACGTTTTCTAAATAAATGCGCGCAGGGAAAAGAAGCAAGTGCAAAATACAGTGCCACTCTAATACGGAAAGAACGGGAGATGTTTGCCCCAACTTTCTGTTCCTTTAGAATAAATAAGGGGACGCATTCTATTTTACGACTACTCCATAATTACTATCAACACTTTGTGAGGCGGGACGTTATGAGTGAGCAATGTAATGGTGCAGGAGGCAATATATACAATGGACAGATCCTGTGTCACGTGTTTGATGCAGATAACATCAACACACCCCACACAGGACAGCTGAAGCGCCTTAATCTCCAGAAGGGGCAGGTATTCCGACGGTCATTAACTTTGAAGACACTGAAGTTTACGATTTTTCACACACTCTAGTTCGGAAAGTGCATCCATGAAAAATGCTCTTTTGTAAGTGTCAATGATGGATTCCACTCGCCGATATCCTCATTTAAAAATTTTCATCAAAAAAGAATTCATTTTTATTTCATTCAACTCCATCTCGTAAGTGAATTTTTGAATTAAATTTAGAAAAAAAAGTGTGCCCATCATCAGTTTGCTCCATGTTTTCAAAGTAATGTTGGAAGTTTTTCCAAAGGACAAACGTCCTCCCGCCCTCACATCCCTGAAATCCAGTAATATTTTTGTGGCACAGGGTGTGCTTTTATTTCAGTTTAAAAATCAGTCCCTAAAACACGATTTTTTTTAATGCGTGATAGGTGACTTTCCTTCTTTTTTTTTTTTTTTTTTTTAGTATTTTAAACTTCTAGCAACAAAGCCGCGTGGGCCTGCAATCTTAAAGCGAAAGATGGTTGAATTCGATTGGGATGCGACCTACCTTCTGAAATTCAGACTAAAACTTAAGTCATGAAAGGAAAGTTTTTTTCCCCCCTTGGCTCCCTTTTATCTGCCTCTCCGCACTCCGACAGTGTTATCAGCTTTCACTTATTGGTAGCAATGGTGGAGCATCTCAACGGTCTTATAATTATTAAATTCATACACATTTAATGATTTTCGCGATTGAGAGGCCCTGCTTTCTGACAAACAAAGAGAAATTCTGTCGAACCAGCGCTTCCAATTGCGTTTTCCTCTTTCCTGACACATCTATTGCCATGCCGTATTACGGGAATGGATGCAAATTCAGTGACGGGAGATACAACAGTTTTGTTCATCTATATTAGCAGAAGTACAAAAAAGTCATGAACTTGTATGGACAAGTAGACTTTATTCCCTTGCAACAGTGCGTATCTCTTTATATGTATAATAGGATAATCGAGATGTCCCGATGTATCGATCCATGATATGTCTCTGTGACTTCTCCCGGATCTACATGCATCTTCGAATACTAAAAATTGTTTCATACTTTCTTTCTCTTATTTTATAAAAACTGTCTAGGTGCTAAAAACTCTGAAGGTGCCTTACCCGCAGATGATTTACCTTTCCTCACATGGGCCTGATGGCCGGGTGGCTAGCGCTCTGTACCACAACTTTCGGGTTCGTGCCACGGCGGTGCTGTGAATGTTTGTAGTGGTCCATCCCGGTCTAATAGGATCATAGAGCGTTGTGTTATCTTCAAGCTACATGTGTCTTCGGATAGTGCTCAATGAGTAACAGCGGTGAGCTGTTATAGCATAAAAATTACTATCTCTGTATTGTCAGCTGCATTAGAACAGCAACATTTTGTTTAAGTATTTTGCATTTTGTGTCCTTTTACAAGAACTTTCTTTTGAGGCAAACTTCTACACTGCATGTTAAAAACGCTTTGATAAATATTATTAATGTAAAGCTATACCTCTCAAGTGAAATGTCAAGGCATCTTTTCTGCTCTTGTTTTTAAAGATGTGTCCAAATTTGAAACATTTGACAGAAATTTCGCTTATCTCAGGATGTTGCTGTATGAACTCCGTTATCTTTCTTTGGGAGCGAATTTGCAAATGTCGGACGGTTGTAAATCCTTTATCCATGGCCAGATTTGAGCGTGTGAGCAGCGAACACTCTGTCGAGTGTTTCAGGAAGACATCGAAAATCCTTTATTTTCATCTACCAACGAGTCCCCCCATAGTGCTACGTAAAACAGTAAATAAATCCTTTGTTGCACGATCCAAAACCGATTCTGAACCAGGTCTGATTCTTCTTTCCTCAAGAATTATCAAATGTTCTTGTATGTTTTGTGTTTTTCGTCCACACTGAAACAAACAGGTTTGTAACAGGTACTTTTGCGGAAGCTGAAATCTTTTAATGCATGACCAAAACAAGACATCATTTCGAGCGGTAAAATTGCATGGTTTTGTTAATGTACGACTTCTGTATGAATCGCTGATTAATTCATTTGCATGTTACTTTTTAGTCTTTTAAAATATCGAACTTTAAAAATTTAATATTTTAAACTTAAAAAAAAAATTTAGGCATTGAATAAATGTTCCCTAACTGAAATTAATTGTCTTTAAAATCTTTTTAGGACATGAAACATTTCTAATTTGGACTTGGTGTACATTTTGTGAAATACAAAACTCGTGATGCGCGGGAAAAAAAAATAGTTTAAAAATTAAATCTAACGATCTCACTTAAAATACTAACAACTTAGGCTGTAACAATTATTCCGTGTTTAATTTATTTTAACCTACTGCTACGATTTTAATGATTTTAGAAGATTATGCATTATATATATATATACTTTTTATTGTATGAATTTATCCATGCATTTTTTTGTGTCCGACTTATCCACTCCACAAAAGGTTGTCATGGTTTTTAAACCACCGGCCACAATAGCACATCCTATCGATGGAATGTGGCATCTTGGCGTAGAGTGAGCGGGGGTGTTTCCGCCCGTGGAATGACAGGATAATGGTCCCCCGACAGACGACATTTACAGAGCCCATATTTGGAGGCATTACGCAATATGACGAGGGGTTAATAATGCGTACGAATGTGCTGGCAGAAGAATCGACATCTCTGAGAGCATTGTTCTGGAATGCTGTTTTTGGGAAGAAGCGAATTCGCGGGTGTTTCTTCGATTTGAAGAAAAAAAAGCAGAGAAATAAATGGAATAACTTCACTTACTAACGACAGCTTCTGAAGCATCCTTCTTGGAATAAGTCAGCTTTTTTTTTCTCCCAGCATTTTTGCTATTGTCCTCTCCACGGCATTCTCGTACACAGTACACAACTACTCGATATTTATTCTTACAAATTTGTTAAAAGTGTTCCTCTTTCATTCGTTCGTTCGTCCACAAATGTTTCTTATAATTATCTTACTTATCACAGAAATTGCCTTCGATTGAAAATCATTCTCTTCTTTAATTGGAAGTATTTAATTCTCTTCATGTGTGCAGCAGAATTTTTTTCTTCTTCTTACCAGTGAACAACGTTTTCTGCTTTAAAAGTAAATCGTTTATTGTGTTCTAAATCCTGAATATGCATAGGAGAAAGAGAATCTAATCACACTATGCGAATAACTAAATCAAAAAGAAAAAACTTCCAAATGAAACAACGCATTGTTTGCACGCTATTTTCTAGAAAAATGTTCAATTCTTGTGTTTCGACGAAATCTACTTTCGAATATATCACAACGCAAAGAAAGATGGCTGAGGAAACGGGACTCCTAATGCTCTGGCGGTGAGGAGCATCTTTCTTCCTTTTCTCCACACCTCTCCCCAGTACATTGGGCTGTGTGCCTCTCCCCCTTCCACCACTAGTTCGAAAGATGATGAAAAATCGGTGTTCTTCACATGCACCAGAAAGCACGGACGGATGTTGAAGATATTTGTTTTGTCGCTCTACGGTCATCTTGTGCACACGAAGGATAAACGGACCGGGACCTACAGTTTAAAATGGATTCCAAACCCCTGCAAACATCCATGCCACCGGTAGGATTACTACTACTACTACTACACCACACCACATCACTGTGCCTAGAGCTGAGTTGGCCCTCTACAATTTGAGAATGATGTGGGTGGTCTGATTGGTCTCTGTAACGCTCTATGGCCCTATGAGACCGGCACCTACGACTTAAAGTGCATTCCGAACCATCACAAACATCCATAACTGGTGTTGAAGAGAGGAGGGGGGAATTCCTTTTAAAGACCAGTCCAGAGGGGAACGAATCTCGCCTGGACAGACCTTTAGAGTTAACTGCCCAGTATCAAATGGGAGAAACCCCCCATCAGGCATGAAGGGATTCCCAGAAATCTCCATCTTGTCTTCTCTTTTCTGAAAGCAGTGGCTAAAGCAAATCCGCAAATGGATTCGAACCTCAGCCCTTCTGCATTCAACCACGTCTTCCTTTTCCAAGACATTCTAAGCCAGTAGTTCTCAAAATTTTTTTTGGTTTGCAATCGCCTTACACATTTGAAATTTTCCAACGACATCGATGTTGGGGGGAAAAAAAAAGTAAGAAGGAAAGAAAAATAAATTATAGTTTAAAAAAACTAAAAAACACGCTTTTAGAGTGAATCAAACTAAAAAGTAAAAAATAATTGTTAACATAAGAATAAAATGACTGACGAGAAAAGGAATGTCACTGTTCTAAAAGCGTGGGATGCTCGATACCAATCGATATAGTTTTTCACTAGTTTCATTCCGAAATGCAGAGTTAGTTTAAAAACGTCATACAAAGCACCCCACGCTTTTAGAACAGTGACATTCATTTTCTCGTCGATCATTTTATTCTTATGTTAACAATTATTTTTTACTTTTTAGTTTGATTCCCTCTAAAAGCGTGTTTTTTAGTTTTTTTAAACTATGATATTTAAATAGCATTTTTTTTCGCGAATCTTTCTAGGTACAGAGTAACGCTAGTTTTGTATAGTAAGTGAGATTTGATTTGGTCGCTCTGCGGTCATTTTGTGTACACTTTAAGTTAAATAGACCGGGACTTACAGTTTATTGTGGATTCCCAACCACCAACAAACATCTATACCCCCGGTAGGATTCGAACCTGAAGCCTTCAGTACCAACAGCCAGAGCGCTAGCCAGTTGGCCATCAGGTTGCTTTATACAGTAAGTGAGGAGGAATGCCTTTCTTGAGTAAGTGACAGACAACTTCATTTAAATCACAATCTCTACTGGGTCTAACAGGAAACATCGCCGAATTTTGCCGGGATATTCTGGAGGATACATTTGCATGAAATGCTTCTGTTTGTCATTGATTAAAATTTAACTAACATAATTCGTTTTTCACTAAAGAACATATGAATACATACGCTCTGCTTTTAGTTAAATGCGTCGGTATTTTAGGGTGAACAGATTGTATCTTTTTCCATGAGACCTCTCCTTTCAAAGCGACCTCTTTCGAGTGGAACGAAACGCTGTGTTTGTTTGTCGGGGTGTGGCAGAGGGGGGATCGCTCTGCTTACCGCGCAGAATGAAAGGCATTCCGCAAACGATTAAAACCCGCATTCCACGGATCCGCGTGAAAAGGACTCATTGTGTCCCCCGTGCAACAAAGGGACTCGCGAGTCACCCAGTTCCGGGAAACGGCAAATTAACGGAAAGGGCCCATTGTTTCAGGCCCTTTTGGGAAGGGGAGGGACCTTGACTTGGGGCATGCAGGGCCTCTCTTTACACACCCCAGGCAGCGTGGTGCGGATACCCTTCGCTTATTTCTAAATGTATACTATATCCATGCGACGAAAACCGGGCTCGTTTGAATTCAGCATGGTTAAAGGCATTTTGCTTTCAAAAACGGCATTCAGTTCAAAATGTGACAAATGAGATCCATTGCGGTAGATAAGATCACTGCACTGGAAGCAGAAACTCAACTTCTCTAAATACAGTCCAATACTTAATGTTTACTTCTGACGGGTCTCTTCTTTGAGGACTGGACTTTAAGCTTGAAAAAATAAGTTTGCACAGCCGCAAAATAAAGACTCAAAATGAGTGAACTTTCAATACGCCCTTATGGATTTCAATAAATGATCGAAATGTCGAGTGAATACAAGTTTTGCTCATGCTTTTTTTTTTCTTTCTGATGCAGCTGGCAAACACTTAGGAAGCTGTTTTGGATGCCTTAAAGCAAGCGCTGCACAGACGTTACTCACTTTGCATTACCCAGGGGGCGCATGTAACTTGAAGATAAGCCACGGACATGGAGCAACAATGCCCCCCCGCAACGCTCTACGATCCTGTTAGACCGGGACCTACGATTTAAAGTGGATTCCGAACCACTACAAACATCCAGGGAACCGACGCTACTCGAACCCGAAACCTACCACTCGGCCATTCAGGCCCCAGTTTTTCTGATGTTCTTTGAATATTTTCTAGTAGTATTTTCGACAAAAACTGACATCACTCAATATTTCACCCTATTTATCTCCAATCTTGCTATAGCCGTCACCCACTTTGCGAGATTTTTAAACTTTCACTTTGTACACTACTGGCGAATTTTTACAAATAAAAGCACTGAACATATTATGTTTGGTTTGGTTGGTTGGTCGCTCTACGGTCATTTTGTACACACGAAGGCTAAACAGACCGTGTTAAAAACGTTAAACGTTAACAAACGTTTAACGTGGATTCAGAACCCCTCACAAACATCCATGGCACCGTCGGGATTCGAACCCGAAATATGTGGTACCTAGCACCAGCGCGCCAGGCTCTCGGCCATCAGATCCCTGGACGTATTAGATTAGATAATTTAAGCAGTTTCCCTAAAAAATGATTATTTCATTAAAAATAAGAAATGATTTTCATATTTATAACATATTTTTGTAACATTGCTTACACGTAAAATATCTTGGATTTTGCTCGGGTGGTTAATATACAAAATAGTATTGTAGATATTTTACTGATATAATATGTATAGATTTTAAAAAAAAATTGGTTTTTCTAAAATTTTTTTATTTTATTTTACTTTACGTAGAAGCATCAAAAGATTTCATTCAGTAAAAACATATTCAGAAAAAAAAACTATATTGTTATCATTCATCAAAGCTTTAATGTTAGCATTATTCTCTGAAGCACAAGAATAAAGGAAAATCGGGTGAATGTGAAACAAATTTCAAAAACTGCGTAGTAGTACAAATTATGCATAATATATATTTTTTTAAATAATTCAAATACTAAATGACAAAATAAAAAAAATAAAAAAATAGAAAAAAATAGAAAGAGAATAAATAAAATGCTCACAAGATATGTATATTGAGTTCAGTTATAAGAATCAACCCAGTAAATCTTTTTTTTTTTTTTTTTTTTAATAACAGAGAAAAATGCTGCACTTCAAAGAATAAATAGCTCGAACATTCTCAAAACTATTCTAGCAGAAAACATGCTTCGGCTATTTTTCGTTGCAGAAAAATTAAATGAATAAAAGTCATTTTAATGCTTCATGTTCCATGATTCTCTTAAGTTATCTAGTATTTCAACAACAGTATTGCTTCATTGAATCATTTCTAAAGAAGGAAAAAACACATTTCTTTTAATGCTTGTTGTGTTTTTTAATACCCTCTAAGGCTCTCATCGAATTCTTCTGGATAAACTTTTCCGGCTTACAGATTTACCGTGCCCACTTCCGACGTAGACACAAATTTTTTATTCATCTTTGCTTGTTGGTCTTCAAACCAGCTGTCCGAGTTCGGAAACCCAACATGCAACGTACCGGGCAGTTCCGACCCCTTTTTGTCATGGCAAAAATAGTCTGGCAGGGTGGTCATTTCCCCAACCTGTGGCCTCGTAGCAAGGTATGCAGCTTGGGAGTAAACGGATTCATTGAATAGACCGGCGGAGTTACAATTTCAAAAATGAGGAGATTTGGAGGCGATAGTGACAGCATCATGTTGCCTGTTGGAGTTTGGTTTGTCGCTCTACGGTCATTTTGTGCCCACTTTAGGCTAAGTAGACCTCGACCTACAGTTTTAAAGTGGATTCCGAACCCTTCACAAACATTCATAACACCTCCAGGATTCGAACCTGAAGCCTGTGCTACCAAAGTCCAGAGAACTAGCCAATTGACCACAAGGTCGCTGCCTGGTGGGAGTTTTCTGGGTTTTTCTCCCCTACGACAAACAGATGTAACCTTTATTTCTAATGACGCTCCAGAAGGCAACGGTCATGCCTCCATCGTCTATGAGTGCATATGCGGAAGCCATGAATAAAAAATATAAGTACCCACAAAAAATATCTATATGTTTCGGATTAACTTTCTTAAATGTTTTCTGACCTTCTTGTAGATTAATAAAAGCATCAACATCACATCTTTCGCAGCTAAGCAAGCACGGGAAAAAAAAAAAAAAAAAACCACCCTCCATCCGATAACCTGTTTAAAAAGAAATTTATTTTTCAAATGCATTATACTATCAAAAATCTATGTTATTAAGTAAGTTTAAACTTCTTTGCCATTGTAACTTACTTTTTTTGCCCTAATGCAGCTCTCAATACAGAGACAGTTCATCTTTATGCCATCAGCAAGGGCTGCACCGACGTTACTCACAGGGAGTGCATGTAATTTGAAGATAAGCCACGGAAGCTAATATAAGACTACCCCCCACGACGCTCTACGATCCTATGAGACCGGGACCTACGGTTTAAAGTGGATTCCGAACCACTCCAAACATCCATGGCACCGCCGGGACTCGAACCCGAAACCTGTGGTACCGAACTCGAGAGTGCGAGCCATTTGTCCATCACACCCCAAATTTAAAATACTTAAAACATCAGAACTTTCCTTTATACAATTTTTGCTTATTATCGACTAATAAGTAAAAATTAAGGTCATTTAATTTTTATGTCTAGCAAATATGTAATATTCCCTTAAGAGTAGCTCATTCCGCTGTTTTGATTTTTATCAAAAACTTCCATTCTGAAGAAGACGCGCCGTTCGAGCCTCCGGCGAAGACACTTTCGTTATTCGAACATCTGCTCTGTTTTGAAAATACATTCTAAAACACAATAGAGCCCCGAAACATTTCAATATAAACAACAAAAATTGAAGAACGGGCGAGAATTTTTTTTTTTTTTTTTTTTTGCAGAACCATTGACCCTCTTCACACATTTCTTTTTCTTTTCTTTTTTTAATAACAACTGCGAACAAAAAACGGGTTATGAAAAAAAAAAAAAAAAAAAAAAAAAAAGGTGAGAGAGAGGGACACGATAAAATGTTTAAACTCTGACAACATCTGGTGTGTTGTGTTTGCAAATAAAAGACTGTCATACTTCACGAAAAAAAAAAGAAAAAAGTTCGTCCCTTTTTTTTTTGCTGTTGCATTGATTTGATCATTTCGGCATGCACCGATGCTGAATCATGCAAGCGCGCATGCGGGCTTTGTGAATCGAAAATTATTTCCTGCGAATCTTTTGTGAAGAAGAATTTTTCCGCACCCCCGCATTAGAAGAGTTTTCACTTTTTTTTTTTTTTCTTTTTCTCTCTCTTTCGAAGTGTCGGTCTATAAGTTGGCGGGCTTTCCACGTAAGTCAAGCGGTGATTGGTCACATTCCACGCGATCTTTGCATTCCAGCTGCACCTTCCCACCCTCACACCCGCAACATGTCAACGTGGCGGCGCCTTTGTTTGGAAGTGAATCGCCCTTCTTGGCGACACTGCCAATCGCCAAACGGCGCAATTATTTAGTTTTGTTTTTTTTTCTCACGCGGGTGATGGGAAAGACACTGGAAGTGTTGGGAGGGAGAGGGGGGAATGATGCCTATTAAAAATGAAATTCTTAAAATAATATGCACATATATACATTATTCTACATACGTACATACATACAAATTCATACATACGTACATGCATACATATTCTTAACTTAATATGTATGCATCATAAAGTTTTTAATGAACGATAATGTTTTGAATTTTTTTTCTTCAATATCGGAAACTCCTTATAGAGAAGATAGAAAACGTCTTTTCTTTTATTATAAAGTTAAAAAAACAAAAAAAATTGTAAGGATTTTAAAACTAACATATTTCAGAAAAACTGTCTGGAAACATTTTAAAGAAGAATATAAAACTTAGATATTTTTTTTTATTTGCTTCATTGAAATATGCGTTCTTATTATGTTAGAATTAAAAATAATGTTAATAAATAAATAATCGAAATAATTGTCTATTACTCACGTTAAATAGCATTAAAAAAAATCATGTATTTAAAGACGTTTAAGGATAACTTACAGCATGTGCGATTCATATGTGAAAAAACACGGAAAACTCCAGCCAGGCAACCTGTCTATAGATGCAGAACACTTTTACACCTTCTCATATTTAACTTTCTGACCTACGGATTTATCGCGTCCGTCTGCGGTGTAAATATGGGAACTTCTGGTTCGTCATCGCGGGTCACATTTGGAAGGGAGCTCTCTCTCTATTCCAAAACAAACTTGACACTCACATCCACCTATACAATCCGCTGTGTTTACATTGTTCATATTTTATGAAATTTTAAAATTAATTTTTTTGAAATTTTTCCTCCTGTTTCCAAAATTATTTTTTTCTCCCTATTCATGGCTGTTCCACACAGGTCTAATATAAAATAAATCATTAAGACATTCTTTAAAAATGCATTACTTTTTGTTTGAAACGTTATTTTCGTTGAACTTTCTTTGCCAGTAAAATAAATATTCGTATTTAATAATAAGCTGTTTGATTTTGAGCAGAAATTGCCTTGTAAAAATGGGCCGTCACCCGCAATTCGTCGATCAAAGAATCGATTTAATAACAAATATATAAGAAAAAAAGATTTATTTATGAATATGTAGAATAATCATTCTTAGCAAGATTAGCGCAAGTGGTAGCACAAATTGTTAATTGGCTACTTCTGTAATGAAAGGCAGGTCCTATTTCAGCTCTATCTCCATGATCATTAAAAATGCATGCTCCACAAATTATTAAATATTTAAAAATTTTATGAAAAATTTTTTTTAATAAATAATATATTTTGCCATTATTAAAAAAATTTTAAAAAAATTGTTTTTTTGACCAATTTGTTTTCAATGTTAGATTTAAATAAATAAAAAAAAAGAGAGAGAAAGAGATTAAAAATTCATTTTAAATTTCCGAGTCAAAAGTGTTCTCGGCTACCCTTAATTCGAGGTGTTTTCGATTTTGGCGAACGTTTGGCGACGAACCCATCTACACATTTCAACTGCGCAAACCTAAATCCAAACTGCGAAAAGATCTCCGTAAATTTTTACGTGCAGTTGGTTCGGAGACGTGTATTTGCTATGATTTGTTTTCTAATTCATACTTTTACAGTGTAAACATTTGTGTGTGTTGTGCTTTAATTCCAGATATTAAATATGCTGCAAATTATGAGCGAAAAACTGCATTTTATGCATTCTCCATTACCGTGTGTGTTGTTTTCGGATTAAAGAAGGAAAAAAATTTATCGTTTGTTTGTGCATGACGTTCGAAAAAAAGTGTTCGTATGCCGAACTTGGATTTCAGTCGTACCATCAGTCGCTTCTACAATTCATATTCCATGATTTTTGGACGTAAAACGTCAACCGTCGAAGCAGACCAACAGGTATGTTAAAACGAATTGACCCCAATTAGTTTCATTAGTGTTGAGAAACATTTCGGTATGCTAATGGTGATTAACTTTTTTTATTTTTTGTGCCACGACCTTCTAAAGAAAAAAATCCCTATTTTTTTCGTACCTGTAGTAAATATTTGGTGCTTGCTGCTTTCATATGAATAGTGCTTTTTGTTAAGAAGTTATTTGAGTTTTTAACATAAAGTGATTGATGATTTAAAGCCTTTTTTTTTCTTCACGTGAAATGATTTGAAAACAATATACAAGTGCTGTTTTCGACGAAATAATATACGCTACCATATATTTTAATGATTTATATATTTCTTGGAAATAAAAATTATAATGTTACATAAGAAGAATCATATATTTATGTATGATTAATGTGGCATTAGTGCTTAGGAATTATGTGATTAAATTTATAAATACTAATGCATATTTTCTATGGAATCAACTAATGCATTAATATTTTAAAATCATAATATAGAATTATAAAATGTAAAATTTGTAGTAATAAAGTGAGGTGTCACAATTTGTGCCATTATTAAAAAATAATAATGACAACATTGATATATTAAACTGTATTTTAGAAACTCTTAATATCAAGTTTATAATAATATTCTTCTATGGTATATGATTTTTATAATTCTTAATTTTATTCATACTTTTTTATTAATGATAAAAAGTTTTGATACTTTAATTTGATAACAATAAACACTGCATTTTATATTTGTAAATTGCATTATCTAGATATTGGTGCTGAAACATTAGTTAATTTTTATTTTCTTTCTAAACTTTTCTTATTTTCTTTATATCAAAAATTCGTTACAATTTATTACAAACATATGACAGTTTAAAAATATCATTGACAAATCAGTTTGTCTCATCAAAAAATTTGTTTAACAGATTTCTTGATTATAACAGATTTCTTTTTCTGTTACATGCATAAGAAAGTCATAATTCTTTCTTTTAAATAATAAATATATTAGCAATACTTTTTTAATTCAAACCTATAATTAAAAATGGAGAAAACAATGATTTATCTGAAGAATTTCAGAAACAGTTTGTAGAATTTCAGTACAATAATTTGTCAAGATATCAATTTGGATAAATTAAAAAAATGTACAAATTACTTAAGCTATATTAATCAAGTAAAAATTTTGAATATTAACATATTTTTAGTATTATTAAAATAAGTAAAATTATTTTCCGTCTGTATGATGAATTTTTCAAAACATTTGTATTATAAAAAGCTATGGCCATGATTGATTTAAAAAATGTATATAATTTAGTTATAAAAAGCAGTTTTAGATATGTTGTAAAAATACATTTCATTGGAACTTTTTTTTTTTAGTCAAGTGTTTTTTTCTTAGCTGTAGAGAAATATGATATATTTATGTTGATTTCCAAAAGACTTATTTAAATTTTTATTTAAAAATTATTCATTTTCTGATAAAGTAAATTCAAGAGTTATGGAGTACGAAAAGAACTATGTTTTGAACGAGAAAAACTTGTTTTTTTGTTTGGATTCAATTTATAATTTTGTTTCCTTGTAAATGTCCTTGTTAAAAATTCATAAAAAAAAAAAAAGGAGAGAAAAAAATGATATAATCAGTTTGTACTAAAAGAATTGTCAGAATGAAATTTTTTTTAACTGTAAAAAAGATAAAGTGCAAAAATTTATTGATGGAAGACACTAATATGAATGCATCTTTTGGAAGTGTACAAAGGTGGATGATTATAATGGAACTGACAACCACTTTGTTCCCTAAAGATAATTTGGTATAGATTCATATGTTTTATCTTTCTAGAATTTCTACATCTTTGAATATATATCTAATATTTGAATGAAACAACTGCCACAGTGTATGCGGAGCATTATTTATTTCTTCTGCATGACTGTATTGTGCAGTCTTTATGAAAAAGAAGCACATTGTCGATAGTAAATTTTATACAAAATGTAGCAATCTCTCACATAGCCTATTCTATTAATGCTCTTTTAGATCCTGGGTGTGAAGTGGTTTATTTGTAGGAATTGTAATACCCTGTGGCCACTTAGGTCACCAGAATCAACATTAGTTGATTCTTGGGTTATTAGATATCACAATAATACTGATCATGTCCTTTCATGATGATAGAAATTGTAAAAAGAAAATAATTAATTGATATTCAATTGGTACTGGCATCTATCTATCCAGATATGTTGCATTCTGTAATCTTGCGTGTAGTTACTCATCTCCAATTTATTTTATCTTGTGATGGTAACAACATCAATAAATGTATTGTTAGTTATTTTCAGTGTAGATTCATTTCTATCTTGTTTCTCTTATTTGAAAATGCTTAGTTAACAAAGCTACATCTGTCATAGGTGCACTTACACAATAATTTATACTACAAATTAAAATGATTTAATTAAATAAAAGATCCACTGAGTAATCAGTTCGTTTCTAATCATCCTTATTTGCATACTTGCGAACAATGCGTCTGCTATCTGTTTTTAAACTGTCTTTTTTTTTTATAAAAATATCTTGTAACTTAACAATGCTTTTATTGAAAACTGCATTTTTATTATTTGTGCATTGTATAGTATATAAAGAATTTCTACCCATTTTTTTCATATTACCCCATTTGTTTACGAAAACTTATAGTTATCCTGTTTTGTATCTACAAAATTTTAAGTAGTTATAAAGTTTGTTAATTTATCAAATGAATCTTATTAAATTCTAATGATTAACTAGCAAAAATTTTCATTTATATATAGAAGTATAAAACTATAGAACATAATAAACTTTGTTTTATTCGCTTATGTCTTTTATGTCTTTGACGGAATTAAGATGTGGAGGTATTGTGGTTCTTAAAATCACCTAGAAACTCTGTAACAGGTACGCCCGTTGCTTGTTCCACACTAAAAATTTTCTTTGAATAATTTTAAATCAAAATTTAAATTATCAGGATTTTAATTAGAAATTCTGGTTAACTATAGTTAATTTCTAAAATTTGTGAAAATTAATCTTCCACTTAAATATTTAAAT
This sequence comes from Caerostris darwini, assembly GCA_021605075.1. Classification (NCBI taxonomy): domain Eukaryota; kingdom Metazoa; phylum Arthropoda; class Arachnida; order Araneae; family Araneidae; genus Caerostris; species Caerostris darwini. The sequence goes on from BPLQ01010363.1 coordinate 284,913, forward strand.
TATTTTATATACTCAATTTTCCATTTAATATCAAATAATGGGAAACAAAATCTGTTGTTTTTATAGATTGTTAGCATTATACATTTAAATTTAAAATTAATTTTTTAGTTCTTTAAAAATTAAACTAAGTTAGGTTTCAATAATGCGTTCCGACTTGAAATCATAACTGCTTTTATTAAGGGAAATAAAAAAAAAAAAAAAACCAAGCGAGTCTATTAAGAAAAATGTTATGAGAAAATGTGATGCAGGGTTAATGGGGTTAGTGCTACAACTGGATTTGGAAATTGTAGTTAGGAAAACTCTGGAAATGGTGCAAAATGTGTGTTACCACACATATTTAATGTAACTTAAGTTATGCAGGAATTGTTATGGTGCGTGATGTTATGCACTGTTTGTTGTTGTTTTACTCATTTATTAAATTAAATGAAGTAAACTTGCCAGTTAACAGAAATTGACATTTGATGTCAGGTTTTCAAACAGCTATTGTACATGATGTGTGATTTTATACTAACAGTTGCCTTTTTCCTGTTTCAGTGGAAAGGAGAAAAATGCCTTAATACCATGCGCCAGTCTTTCCACAGGGCTTTGACTACCTGTCGAGCCCCACTGCCTCCAGGGAAGAAATATGTTGCTGTGCAATTCCTTACAAAAGAGCTTATTTTTTATGTAGTGGACGTAAGTATTTGAACTTTGCGATGAATTCCTTTTTAAGTAATTGCCTTTAACATGCTAGGTAGGTTGCATGGTATTATTTTATACTCACACACATATTTTTTACATATGCATTTTTGTTCAAATTATTTTAATTTCTTTTTCAATATAAAGTAAAAGTTTTGTGTGTTTCTATCTCTTAGAAGTTAAAAAATTGTCACATATATTTTTTTCTGGATGTTTATTATCAAGAGTACAAATTTAATTTTTGCTTTTCTGTTGATCTTCTCCATAAATAAATGCTCTCATCTAGTTCACGGTTGATATTATAGTTTTACAAATAGATATTGGAAAACAAATCTCTTAATTTGTAAGATTTAAAGAGATTTAAAAAATCTTCCCATCATAATTTTTATTAGTAAGATGATTCCTTTCTTCAGTAAAGTGGCTCTAAACTAAAATAAAGTATGTGGTTAATCAGTTATAATAAAATAAAATTTAATGGTAAATTTAGAATGCATTAACATGTTTTCCTTTCTCAGTGTACATTAAATTAAAATTGAGTTCTCTATAAAACTTAAAAAAGCTAGTTCAGATGGATTTAAAGATTCCATAATTTAAGAGGATTAGCTGAATCCTTTAAATAATTGTTAATATACTAAAGTATTGAGGAAAAAGCAATTTTTTTTAAGTCTGAAGTGATTTTTAAATGATTTTGAAACTATCTGATATTTTAGTGTGCAATCATATTAGAAGGATTTGATGACCATTAGTTGATGCTGATTTCAACTATTTTTTTTATCGCCATGTGCTCAAATGAAAGATTGATTTTATCAGAAATAAATAATAGGGGAATAGGGGGCACATTAGAACAAAATCTCCAACTCTCAAATTTTGCAAAATAAAAATTATAAACACCAGATTAGTCCTACGAGATATGTTTGTACCTACGATTTCAACTCGTTCTATGAAGACTTCCAGTTGATCAAGACAAGAGTATTCCATCACATAAAAATTATTCGTAACTCTAAATGTAGATATATACACTGAAGTGACAAAAGTCATGGGATAGCAATATGCAAATTTTCAGATGGCAGTAGCATCGCGTAGAACAGGTATAAATGCGCAGTGCTTTCGCAGAGCTTTCATTTCTGTTCAAGTTATTCATGTGAAGAGGTTTTGACGTGATGATGACCGCACGACGGGAATTAACAGACTTTGAACGCGGAATGTTAGTTGGAGCTAGACGCATGGGTCATGCCATTTCGGAAATCGTTAGGGAACTCAACATTCCCAGATCCACTGTGTCAAGAGTGTGCCGAGAGTATGAAATTTCAGGCATAACATCCCACCATGGACAGCGCAGTGGTCGACCGCCTGCACTTAACGACCGAGAACGGCGACGTCTGCAAAGAGTCGTGAATTCTAACAGACAAGCAACACTGCGTCAAATAACCGCAGAAATCAATGTGGGACGTACAAGGGACTTGTCTGTTAGAACTGTGAGGAGAAATTTGGCTTTCTTGGGCTATTCCAGCAGAAGACCGACTCGAGTACCTTTACTGACAGAACGACATCGCTTGCAGCGACTCTCGTGGGTACGTGAGCATATCGGTTGGTCCCTAGATGAATGGAAAACCCTGGCCTGGTCCGATGAGTCACGATTTCAGTTGGTAAGAGCTGATGGTAGGGTTCGAGTGTGGCGCAGACCCCACGAAGCCATGGACCCAAACTGTCAGCAAGGCACTGTTCAAGCCGGTGGTGGCTCCGTAATGGTGTGGGCTGTTTTATCATGGCATGGACTTGGTCCTCTGGTGCGACTGGACCGAACAGTGACTGGAAATGCTTATGTTCAGCTACTTGGAGATCACTTGCAGCCATTCATGGACTTCATGTACCCAAACAACGATGGGATTTTTATGGATGACAATGCGCCATGTCACCGGGCCACAACTGTTCGCGATTGGTTTGAAAAACATTCTGGACAATTCGAACGAATGATCTGGCCACCTAGATCGCCCGACATGAATCCCATCGAGCATTTATGGTACATCATCGAGAAGTCTGTTCGTGCCCAAAATCCTGCACCATCAACGCTTTCACAATTATGGACGTCTATCGGGACAGCATGGCTCAATATTCCTGCAGAAGACTTCCAATGACTTGTTGAGTCCATGCCACGTCGAGTTGCTGCACTTCAACGGGCGAAAGGAGGGCCGACACGATATTAAGAGGTATTGCATGACTTTTGTCACTTCAGTGTATATTTTTTAAAAATTAATTATAGAAAAGCATCATGCATTTTTAAATAATTAGGGTTTGTTTTCGAATAGCTCCATATGTTTTAGAAAATTAATCTTAAGTGTCTGTATAAAAAAATGATTTCACTGGGCACATTGTGATGCTGATGTACATGGAACATTAGCATAACCCCAATGTAGATCATTCTCTTTTTATGGCTGTGTAATAGCTATATATTTATATGTTAATAATAGATTCAGATAAAGGTCCAAGAGAAATATGAATCTTAATTTGCATATTTGTATTAAATCAGTCATATAAAGACATTAATAAATGAAAATGTTCATTCTATTAGTTAGATGAAATGCAGCCTACTTGTTATAAATTATCCATCACCAGTTTGATTGAAATCTATATTATGTGTAGGTCTTGAATAAGATGTAAACTAGCCCAATTAGTAGGATCTACCTCTCAATTTTCAAGACAATCAAGTTTGAAAATTTTTAAATGTTATGCTGTTTTAAGATTTTATGACAAAAGGCATGAAATAGCAGTCTGAAGAGCAAGAATTTTGTACTCGGTACGAATTTTCTTTTTTTTTTTCTGCATAAATAAACTTTATGAAATGCCACTTACTATAAATAGTGGTATAAAGATGACAGATTTTTAACGAATTAAAAAAACATTATTTTTCATCATTGGGGAAATCACTGAATAGAATCTCTAATTCTGTAATGCATGATGTAGTTATATGATGAATCTATGGGATGTTTTAGTTTTATTTCAAAAATGTTTCCTTGGTGATATTAATCACATATTCACATTCACAATATATAGTCAGTCACAAGACACCATACACTTATTAAATTAACAAGATATTAGAAATTATGAATATTTAAAAAAATTAATTTATGACAGTGCTTTTGTAAATTGTCACGTGATTTCACTTTTATTTAAGCTTGGACAAAAACATTACATATTATTATTGCAAAGGGAATCTTGAATCTCTCACTTTGTTTTATTACTGTTGCAGTTAAAGTAGCTTCAAGACTAGAAATTTGTGTTGACTTTCCAAATTTGACAAATAAGTTTAGAAGTAAAAAATCTTATGCTAAAATTGTTAAGAAAACATCAGCTGACTGCCCAAATTATTATACTGAATTGCAAGACAATTAAGTATATTTTTTAACATAACCTGGACAATGAATAATCAAAAGGGTTAGGAAGAATGAATTATTTTTCATTTACCAGTTTGAAATATTTTTTTCTTTATACATAAATATAAAGGAATGTAGTTTACATTTCATTGTACAAAAATATTCTAGCTTTTCTTTAAAAAATTCTATTATTAAGTTGCAAAATGACTTTTGCGACTAATTATAATTGCTTAAATATACTACATTGTTTATAAAAGTTAGTATTTTAAAATTGTTCATATTATTTCTTTATTAATGCCTTTTAAAGCAATGTAACAGTGCAACATAAGTTTTATTCTTATCTGTTTCTGTTATTTACTATTTTACTGACTAATTAAAAATATTAGTTTTATTAGCTAATTTATATATATATAATTTACTGTAAGAATTGTATTTCTTAATATTATTAATAAATATGTACAGTGAGAGTTATATTACTTGATATTCAAATGTTGGTTTTTTTCATTGTTCAAAATATTGTTTTGAACACCTAAAAATAAATGACAAGAATGATCATTTTTACCATATGTAAACATACAAAATAAAATTCAAATTAATTTGTTCCACATGACTACTTCGAAGTAAACAAATTTAATTTCTTGGAAACATTAAAAATTGTTTCTGCAAATAAAGCAAGCCCTTTGTATTAAGGAAATAACAATAATTTATTATTTTCAGATATATTTCACTTGTAAATTTAATTAATTTTTTTTTGTATATAACCAATACTGGAATAATATCCCTATGTAATGGATACACATTTATTATTTTTTAGGCCAAAGGTAAAGGGCAAGAAATATTTGATGAAGCTACCAAACATCTTGGCATTTCAGATACTGAATTATTTGGACTGGCATTTTATCAAGGTGAAGAAGATATTCACTTATTCTTTCTTTAAACCTGGAATTTAGAAATTAAGCTTAATACTCTTATTTTAGACCAATGGAAATGTTTATATTGCATAAAACATTTCTTTTATTTAAAAATTGAACAATTAAATAAAAAATTTGATATTTAATTGTTCTTAAATTCCTTTTTTGAAATTTGCTCTGTTTATTTATTCTGTTAGAATATTCAATTATTTTATAATATTTCTTTAAAAAAACTCCTTAAAATTTCCTTATTCTATAAGTAAGATGATCTTAAATGTCTGAATGCTTTATGAGACCTTGATGTGGTGATAAAGTCTGAAATATTTTTTTTAGTTTCAAAAAGTAAAAAAAAAAAAAAAAAACTTCATATTTTAACAAAGGTAAAAAAAATCCGTTTTTATAAAAAAATTTTTAAAATTGTAATATATTAGATATTATTAAATATATTAATTTTTAAATAAATACTCACTATGGTCAATCGATAGTTAAACCCAAATAAGGTATTGATAGTAAATCTTCAGTTTACAATAGAATAGTTTTGACTAAAATGTTACTTATGCCAAACTATGAATAATGTAAAATGTTTATTTAATTAAATTTTGTTGATTTCATTAGGATGAAGATTTTTTTTTTTGTGCCTGCAGTTGTTTTATAAACTAATTTATAATAATTATTATTTATATTAAATAAACAATTAATGTAAAATAACTATATAAAATCAAGTTTTTTTTAAACTAAAGGAATTAAATTTAGATTTATTTTAAATAGATTACTGACATACTGATAGAAACATTCAGAGGTTAGTTAGTGACTGTGTATCTTTTTAAGTCTTTCATAATTCAATTTTTTAAAAACTATTCAATTTTTTGTTGTATATTAGGTAACATTTGATTGTTTTTCTATATTGTTTTTGTTGATCTGATTATGACTTAAATTGCGATGTAAAGTGTTTATTATTTTTCTGCAGATGGCGATTATATATTTATTGATCTAAATCTAAAAGTTTCAAAATATGCTGTCAGAAGTTGGAAAACACACGTCAATGTAAGATATTTTCAAAGCATTATTTTCCATTGTTCTTTTTTTGTGTTTTGTTAATAACTAAACAATTTTGTGTGTTAAAAAATATCTATTGAATTAAACTAAAATCTGTAATAATTTTAATAATGCTTATCAAAGTTATCTGAAATGAAGTTAGTTTTTAATTTTCTTTTAAAATGGCATCAATAAAATGTAAAAGATTGAATCTGGTTTTCTCATAATCATTGTGTACCATTTTTTTTTTTTTTTTTTTTTTTTTTGTAACAGAAAAAAGTGTATATATTTGTTAATTTCGTAAAATTTGACATTTTATTTATTAATGGTTTAAGAATGTTAAAAAAATGTTTTTGAGGGAAAAAAAAAATCAAATTTAACTCATACATCTAGATCTTACTTGTTTGAAAATTTTTAAGTATTTTTGTGTTTATGATAATATTCTTTTAAATAAAATCACTCGATCAAAATGTTTTGTCTTAAAATGTGCATAATATTTTAAGTTTCATATTAATTTTTCTAATGGGATATTTTAAAAATATTTGATTAAGAAATTGAATAATCTTATATATAATCATTAAGTCAATTGTTTTTGTGATAAAATCCAGCACTAGATGTACAAAAGTGAATGTTTTTATAATTCAGTAAAACATTTTGTATAAGTGAATTTTTGGTGTTAGTTTTTTGTTTTATTAATGTATCATAATGTTGAAATAATTGGCTTATCTGTGCTGTTCACTTCTCTCCTTTTTTTATATGTATTTTTTTCAGAAGTGCATTATAAAAATAGTAAAAAATATTTAATTCTATAATTTATTTCTGTAATCATTAGATTTTTTTTTATATACTTACATGATCTGATAAATGTTTTGCTATATTTATTTATTTTATTTATATCAATAAATTAGTTCCATCTGTATGAATTACTATTTTTTTGTGACCAAGCTCATTAACTTCTTAGTAAATTTATTTTCAAATAAAATTTCCTCTAACAGTTTTTTTTTTTAAATTCTCAATTTTTAAGTAGCAAAAGCAACCCAAAAGAGCTCGTTTTATTGAAGATACTTAGTATCTGTTTATGGTCTTGCATTTTTAAGAGCTGTTAATTTGCTCAAGATAAATACTGTTAATTTCTGGCAGCTTTTTCAATTATGTCATTCCTTGATAACATTTCTCTTTCTATCTAGTGTTGAATTTTTTCATAATATTTTAAACTGCAAACAATTAATGTATTTTTAAGAAAATTTCTTTATCTATATATTAGCAATGTGCATTGCCAAATTAAAAAAAAATTAGTTTTTGTTAACATTTATTAATGAATTATGTCTGTTTCTAGTTTTTGAATTTTAATGAGCAATTAGTTTATTGTGTACTATGAGTAAACAACTCTTTTTCCTTTAGGGTATTGGAGGAGACGGGCAGCCATTGCTTATTTTGCATCTGAGAGTAAAATATTATGTTGATTGTCATCTTTTGATCAAGTAAGTCTAAATAAATTATTTATTATTATCCTTAAGAGGAAGTTACTACTTTTATGCTTCTTTGCACGATGTAGCCTGAATATTCATTATAAAGTGTAATTTTAGCTTTATAACAGATTAATTAGGCTAATTTATAAGTTGACCATGTTTCTTAGATAGAAAATTGAAAGGTGTGTGTGTGTCTGTGCAGAGGGGAGAACTACAATCTTAATTTTGAAAAAGAAAAAAGCCTGTCTCTCAGTATGCAACAATGTATGATTTGTTACTGTTCATTAGTTTTAACAACTATTGAGATCTTAAATTAGCATATTTCTGATGCCACAATAATAGGATGAAATATTATTTAAAACATGTACTTGTGATTTATTGTAAAAAAAAAAAGCATTCCCCAGATATATCCTATAAAATTAAAACAAGGCTAAATTAAAATAAGTAAAACATTATATAAAAATTTGTCAATGATAAAAATAAAAGCAATATTGGAAAATTTTAAATAATTTTTTACTATATTATTTCAAACAGGAGAAAAGTTTAAAAATTTTTTGTCACTTTATAATTTTTATATTATTATAGCTATTAAATATGTTAGAAGAGAAGAAAATTATTAATTTGGCCTCCCGCAAAGTACTTGTTTAGTTTCTTTATTTTAAGCTATTTTCATGTGTGTGTACACTTTATTTACCTCCTTCTGAACTGTGGGTACCTTTCATCATCTGCAGCTTCTATAAGTTTCTGTTTGCATTTTTGAAAATAACAATAACAGAAATTTTTTTTTTCTATGGTCTATTATTTTGGATGAATTTTTATTGAAACTTCCAAGGGAAAAAACTTTTCAGGTTTATACACAACAGTCTGTAATCCTCCCAAGAGGTTCTAACCTTTTTTTTTAACCATAGAATCCTCTGATTATAGGCAGGAAATACAGTAATTATGTTAGAGGCTAAGGTGCCATTTTTATTCAAGTGGTCAGAGGAATAACATTTTTTTTTTACTTAAAACCCTCATATTTACTAAAAGATATTTTATATGAAAAAAAATCACTTGAATTTCATAGAATTTGTTTCATTATTGATATGGCGTTACGAAAAGTTGGCAAATGTCCAACAGTTCCAATCACAATCACTCAGTCCACTCATCACACAAGGAGCTTTTGGTGCTGTTTAAATAAAAGGATCCATAATAAGAAAGACTCAATTTGTAACTTAATTTTGAGATTTACTTAGGACACAAAAGACATTTAAAAAAAAAAAAAATATGAATATAAACAACAAAAGCTATCTGCATCCATGTAATTTTTGTTATGCTTATTTTTAGTGAAAAAGTTGTACGCCATCATTACTACTTACAACTGAGAGAAAATGTTAAGAATTATGTGCAACCTTTGAGTGAAGAAAAATCCTTTCTACTGGCTGCTTTAGCACTGCAGGCAGATTTCGGAAATTACAATGAAGATAAACATAAGGACTGCTATTTTGAAATTTACAACTATTTTCCTTCATGGGTAAGCTTTATTAGTTAATTACAGTCTGTTATGCTATAAGTTTATGGCCTTAATGGTGTTTTTCAAAAAAATAAAATTAATCCCTAAGTTTGTGTAAATATTATATGATATAAATTCTATTATGTGATAAGCATAAATTTTAATATTGTTCATGTTATTAAAAAAATTGTAAGTAATTTATTTTGGTTCATAATGTTATAATTTAATTTTTTTGTTAAAGTATTTCACTTATAGTAAACCTTTTGCTTTATTACTTGAGTTGTATTTTTAACCTTAGTTGTTTTCATGTTATTCCTTTTTGAAAAACACTCAGTATTTTTCAGGTTATCCATTCTACATTAATTTTTTCATATGCTTTAAGAATTTAGATGCACCTTTATAGAACCATCAAATAAAATTTAGGATATTTTGCATATTATGAATATTTTGCAGTTAATGAAAAAGAAAAATTCTTGATGGTCGATATTGATGTTAAGAATTTTTTTACAATTTTAATTCTTGTTTTATAAGTGACTAATAAAATAATTTTACAATTTAACACATTTAATAAGAAATAATTCATATATATAATATCTAAAACGATATTTGCACTACCGAACAATATATCGACACACATAAAATTTAGATACTGTAAAGTTATTGTGTGTGCAATAACTTTTATAAAAGATGTTAACGAATTGTTTTGTTAAAATTTTTAAAAATATTAGTTGTATTTATTATTATGGATTATTGGATTTTGTTGTATATATTTTTAATTTTATAATGAAAAGAATAATTTTATTGTGTTAATTTCATTTTTTCCCTATTATTATTTTGTATTAAGTTTAAAATGTGAGCCTTTTATAGTAAAATTACTGTATAAAAATAAGGAAGAGGCAATTGAAAAAAAGAATCTGAACTTGCACCCTAGAACATCAACACAGTTACATGGGGTTTTCTGTTCTAGATATGCTACAAAGTACTAAAATTTCTTCCTTACGATCCATAGCCTGCAGTTGTATTATTTATTTGAAAAAATAAATAAATAATGGTCTGGTATCACATTAAATGCATTGGCCTATGATTTTCACATGTTTTCTCTGATGTATCCTTTTCCATAATGTTGAATTTTTATGCTTGTAGTTGATGTTTTGAAATATTGTAAATGTTTTATTTTTAAAGAGTGTTTTAGATGCTGTAATCATTTAACATATTAAGAATTCAAGATGTTTAAATTGGAACGAAAATAGATTCATCTAAGAGCTTTAATAAAAACAAAAGATAATTTTAAAATATATTTATGAAAATAAGAACAAATTAATAATGAATTAAAAAATATTGCAAAATATCAACAGATTTCATTCTGTTCAATTTTAAATGGAACAAATTATATTTATTTTGTGATTTCATATTTGTTGGGCATAAAAGTTTTTATCATTATCACAGTTGGCCTCCTGTATATTGTTTTAAATGCAATTTCATTCCAGACCTTTTTATCTACTTGTACTCACTGACATAGGATGTGCATCACATTCTAGTATAGTCTTTTTATCATCTATACCTCTAAGTCTCTTTAATTTAAAAATATTTATTTCTTTCATTTTGAATTTCCATCTGGTATTTTTAGCAAATCAAATTTTTAAGCAGCTGTATTTTTGAGTTAATTTTTACAAAACTTTCTGAGAAAATTTGACTGATTTTACTCAAAAGCTTATAGGAAGATAAATTCTAAGGTTTTTTTTCCACATATAATCCATGAATCATAGGCATTAAGTTACAATAATACTTTCCTCTTATAGATTGTGAAGAGAATCGGCGAAGATTTCATCCTGCGCAATATTCCTGCCCTGCACATGGACAATGCTGGCCTAAGTCGAGGCGAGGCCCAAGTAGGGTACATCAAAGAAGCTTCAGACATTACAGCACCTCACAACCTGCACTTCTACAAAATGCGCAGGAAAAAAGGCAAAGTCTGGAGCGACGTGTGGCTTGGCATTGGAGACAGGGGCATCCACATTTATGAGGTATTAAATGCAATTTTTCATAAATTTATGATTTCTTTCCATCTTCGAATTCTTTTAAGAAGAACCTGTGCTTTTTTTATTGTATGGCAAAATGTTTAAGAAGGAGCAGTGGTAATAATAATATAACTATGCATTTGAAGTTATTTTTTAATACTAGTTTATATTTTCTATTTACTTTGCAAAATTTTGGCATTTTGTACATATCAAATTATATTATTGCCTTTTTTTAAGGAGAATTATTTAACTATATGTTGTAAAGAATAATAATTATATGCTTATAAAATTAATGATTTTTCTAATAGGCTAGATAATAAACATATTTTTAAATTATAAATTTTAATTTTGATGAATTGTATTAAAAGAGTTAAATTAGAAATTTATTATATTATTTAAATCACTTGTCATCGCTTCTACAAAAGTACTGACATTTTTGTTTTATCAGGAAGTTGAAAATATGAAATCCTTACTTTCTACATTTTGCTGGTGTGATATTGCTAAACTACATTTTGAGGTACATTTCAATTTCTAATTTCATATTTTTAAATTTAGGAAATTAAATCTAATTTTTTTATGTATATTCTCATGTATTTAATGTAATAATATTTTATGGTCATTTTGTGTTTATCTTCATTAAGAATTTAAAAGCGAAACCAATCAATAGAGGCTAACTACTTGGTTGATCATTTATGAATCATTGGTATCGATATTGTATATTTTTTTGTGGTTTATTAATGTTTCTGTGTAGTAAGAGTCATGCTGCAACTTTATCTATCAAAACACAATTTAAATAAAACTCTTAACTTCTGGCTAACAAATGCAAGTTATTTAAATTGATAACGCATCAATTGGTGTATTGTAGAGATAGTAATCAGCAAATTCATCTGAACATTTATTGAGAAAATCCTTTAAAGAGAATCTCAAAAGAATTGGAATATGCTTTAATATTAAATAATTTTTTCAACTTGTGCCAGATACAATACCCCAATCAATTTTTTACAGAATTGGTGATATTATTTTTTTTTTACATTCTGCTTAATGCCAACCTATTAATATTTTTCACTAAAAGTGAAATTTAGTGAACATTGAGATGGTAAATAAGACTGATAGTTATTTAGGAATTATATAATTTCAAAAACATCTCCAAGTTGCTATTGAGAACAAGTTTCTGCCTTTTTTTTGTCTGGATTATCATTTTAACCTTCCAAGATTTTGTTGTAAACACATTGTAGTGACTTGATTTTTTCTGTTTTGCATTAGATATGCCCACACTAATAGATTTGCGTGTTGGCTGGTCTTACGACTTTCACATGAAGAGAGGAATATTATTGTATAATGATAAAATCCCTTACATACATAATTAATTAGGTTCCATTTTATATCTCTACAACAATTAACAAGACATGGAATTCAAATTTTTGTTTTTAATATATTGACTGTAGCTTATCGCAATACTTTTAACTACAGTTGGCATTTGTATACTCTTTTTTTTTTTGAGGGGGGGGGTATTCATAAATTTTGAAAAGTTTTTGTTTTTAATGTTAACATTAATAGAAATTAATGTGTTATAGGTAAGAATAATTCTTTGATGTTCGTAGTTTTAAACTTGTATCTTTTACTTTGAAATTCTATTTTATATTTTTGAATTATTTAGTATTATAACTGGCATCGGAACCTAAATAAAACTGTGATTATATTGCACTTTTGTGTGAAGCCTTTTTTTTTTTTGATATAACAAAGCATCAATTGTAAATATAACACACATAATATTGTAATATTTATGATATAAACATTTTATTTATTGTCCAACTAGGCATCTTTTTGATTTAGCACAATTTTTTCAGAAAAAGAAGTTTGAAATACTTTCGGAAGGTAGTCCCGATTACCGGCGATTCACCTATTTTGTTCAGAGTGAGGATTTGGCAAAACATTTGCTGTGGATTTGCCGCACGACTCATCATTTTCACATGGCCAATCAGAGCAGAGTAGCAGACTTAAAGAAGTTGGAATTGGATGGTACTGATTTGTCTTGCTTTTGGGATTTGTTAATAACATTGACTGTTGGATCAGAAGGGGAAAATTGGCAAACAAAAACTTAACCTCACATTATTGAAGTTTTTTTTTTTTTTAAAATTGCAAAATGCTGTTAATGTTTCTTTATTTAAAGATGTTCTATATGTTTATTTATATACACTGAAAATTGTGTGCAAAAAAAAATAATAAAATTTACAAGGCTGATAAGAAGGAATTTTTCTTGATAAATTTGTTTTTTTATTTAAGCAAATGCATAAAAGTGTTAAAATGAATCACTGGAAGAATGAATAAATGCACCCAACCATCAAATAATTTTAAGATTCATAGCTTGATGACTTAAAAAACATCATTAATGACCTTTATTATATTAACCTTTATGAATATATATATTTTTTCTTTGCTTTTATTTTTTTTATATTTTTCCCCTCGAGCACATGTTTAGATGCATACCTGTATCGTGAGCCAGACATCATCCTATCTTCATCCTTTTAGCTTCTTTATTTTCCCCCTTTCATTATCAAGAACACACCTAAACTTTTTCTTAATATCATATTACAATTAAATCTATCTATAATTAAAATCTATTTTGTATCTCTGGATGTATGTTATTCAAGGACTGGCATATAAGTCTTGTTCAGCACTAAAGTAAGAATCTGCTTTCCCTTATAGGGCTCCATGGTGGGTGATGCACTCATTTCATTTCATAAATTCTCTATGTAAAAAAATCTTGATGTTTGGACAAAAATCTACATTTGTCCGATTTCCTTTGTGAATGTATTATGTTATGGTCTTAGTGTAAAAGAATCCATGGTAAAAAAAATTCAATGCTTATCAACATTTACAAAATTCTTTTACTAAATTTCTCTTCCCCATTAAAGCTTAAAGGGGCCAAAAGGGCTTAACTTATTTCGGCAGTGATTTAAAATCTGTGAAGAAAATGATATTTGATGACTTACTATTAGAAACCTACCAACCATCTCAAACAAATTCGTTTATAGTAACAGAGATATTATTAGATCTTAATAAAACATTCAGCCACATCATAATCATTGTCAAGACATAATATCTGTTAAAGAGCATGAAATATCCTAAGAACTAAGAGATCAAGGTATCCATCCAACTGAATATCCCAATTGTCTTGTTTTGCCATATCTTCCAAATCCACTAAGATGCTTTAGCTGTTAACAGTATGATAATTCAAAATATCTTCTTGCAGAGGTGAAATAATATGTTTAAATAAAACACAGGAAATAACAATAACTCAGAATTGAACTTATTCTAAAGCAAGAAAACTAGCTTCCCAATTAATAAATAGTGAAGCAAAAGACAATATCTATACCTCATTTCTAAGTTCAACCTTCATGTTCAGTTTCCGCAAGGATGTAGCAATATACTAGGAATGACTTGCCTGATACTTAAAAAGCTGAAGCCACTTCCCATCCAAAACCCAAATTTATCGACTCTGCTACTTTTTTCAATTTGAATCTGTTTTATCTACTTCCACTTTTTTCAATTACTTTATTACTATTAATACTCAGAAAAACTCAATTCACTAGTAAAATTAAATCAAATAAGCAAGTCTATTTTATTGAAAAGAAAAAAAAAAAAAAAAAAAAAAAAATCTGGAACAGAATTTAAAGGAGACATTATTAAGTAAAATTGCCTTATCTTCCATGAGAAAAAAGTGCTAATAATAGTTATGTAGTTAAGTATAATCAGACAGAGAATTTTTCTGAGTAATTGTAAAAAAATCAAATTGAGTTGTAATATTTTAGCCATGTGAATATATAATTAATTTTTACATTAATTGTAGTTAAATTATTTTAGGTTTTTTTTTTGTGTGTGTGTAATACATTATCATTTTATGAAGCTAGTCTTTTAATGAAATTTATTGTTAAATATTACTACACAATTGTTTTATTATTGTTAAAAATTTATCTTTAAAATATGAAGTTTATTACCAAGTTTTTAAAACCATTTTTTATCGTGTTTTCTTAATAAATTTTTTACTGTATTTTTAAATTTAGCTGATTTTGTGAAGAGGTAACTTTTTTTATGAAGTGTTTTGAACAACTTGGCTAAAACTGGCCCTTGTGTTATAAACTCATCATCCAACCTTTGCATATTTTTATAACCCAATAAGTGTAGTATGATATCATTTTGGTATTGATTTCTGTGTATAGGATATTTTATTTAATATGTTCTCTTATTGCTTTTTTTTTTCCAAATGTAAACTTGATATAAACTTAAATAAGGATTTGATACTTTTAAAGTATTTTAATGAGTATGTATTTTGTAATACAGGTGATAAACCATATAGAGAATCATACATTTATACAGATATATTTGACCAAGCAAGAGAACAGAAGCAAAACACACTACAGAAAAACAAATTAATGAAATTGAAAGTTGAAAACTGTACCATCAATTTCAATGGTACAGGTGATAATGTCACGGTCGAAAAGAGCTTGAATACAAAGATGTCTGGATGGAATAACAGTGAAAGTAAGTGTATGCAACATATTAATTTATTTGCTGTTTTACCAAATTGAGTCTTATGAACATGATGAACTGCCTTATGTGATAAAAAGAAATGTTTCATTATTTTACTGCCTGTTGTTTTTAGAAATGCAATTTTTTACTAATTTATATTTTTAATTTGCAATTATTCGGATGCAAAGAAAATAGTTTGCATGTAAAAAATGGTTATTTTTTAAAAGTTGCAACTTATTTAAGTGTATGTTTAAATTTGATTAATGTAAGTAATTATTTTGTCATTAATTTTTTCATTAATAACATGTCAATTTTTTTAAATTAATAGTTAGATCGTATATTTCAACATGTCTTAAAATATAAACTTAATGTAATTTGTGTGATTGATATCAAATATCTACATGAAAAATTAGATTCTAATATCTTTTCTTTTGTCTAAATTATTTCAGATGCACAGAATGTGTCTTTGCATCATTCCATGGAAGTTTTACCATTAGCAAATGACTGTAAATTTTCATCTAACATTAAATACAAGAGCCAAAGCATTCCGTGTCTTCCAGATCGTTCTCTGACGCCTTATTCTGCTTCAGGTAGAGCTTTATTTTGAAATTGAGTAAAAAATAGTTCCATTTGGGGAAATTTTGTGGAAAAAGAAATGATTAAATGTTTTAAAATGTTGAATTATGCGAACTTTCATTAAATCTGAAAATGTTTTTAAGTAAGTGACAGTAACCTAATGTAGTGTATTGCATATTTAAGGACACATATTTAATTATATTCAAAAATGTTTTCTTATTGCTGAAAAATTGACCTTATAACATTGTGCATCAGACAGATTGATAGTTATGCTTCATTGTGCAGTAGATAGTGCTATTTTGAGAATAAACATGTTGGACACATCTTGTAAACTAAATTATGAAATGAAAGTAGCAAAGATGTAAAAATAATTCTGAATTGTAAAGTCAAAAGTTGAATTGCAGATGTATAAAAAATTAGTTAAATGTAATAAAGGAAATGCAATTCAGAAAATGAATTATATAAAAATAACTATTATCTATCCATAAACAAAATTTAGTTTAAAGTTAAAGAATAATTTAAGAATTTGTTACTTTTATAGAATGGGGTATTATTTATACCTTCTTTAATACATTTTTGAAATGAATGAAAATATTAATATATGCATAAAAAAGTAGAGACAAAAGGGGGAAAAAAAGACATCAGTTTATTTCATATTTAATTATGTGTGTATGTCTTTTAGCTCCATGCTAGATTGCTTTCTTTTATCTTTTTATTAATGCACTGTTAAGTAATTTTATCTTATTACAGTTTGAAATATTATTATGCAGTTATTTTTTTATGATGTTACTGATAAATAATTTAGAAGCCATAATGATTTCTTTACACTTCAGTGAACAGTTCCAGCCATCTGTGGTGCCCATCCAGTTGTGAGCACACCACCCCCACCTCCACTCTCCTGTCCCGCAGTAGCTGCACTTCTAATACAGACAGCACATACAGCTCGCTGTCACTCAGCAGCTCAACCCTTCAAGTGGGAAGCATGTCAAGGTGCTCCATTGAGGGCAGTGGATGGCTGAAATGTGAATCTTTTGAAGAGTTGCCCCTCAGAGATTCATCAGTGCAGAAATTGTGCATATCCACATTCATGGACAAACATGTACAGACTGCTAGCGTGTATGATGCTGTACCACAAAAAATGGATGGTTCTCGAAATACTTTGTATTCTATCACCAATGCTCAGACTGTACCATCCCTCAGTGACAACATTGATGTAAATAGGACACCATCATTCAACACATGTGCAACAAATCATTTTAACAAAAATTCTCATTTGCCTTCTAGTTCTACTTCAAATATTAATGCTCAGGTGAATGCATCTCGCACCACTCATTCCTTGGAATCATCTACCAACAATAAAATCATTGATGTAAAGAGGAGTCCATCATTCAATGTGTGTGCAACAGTTAATTCTCATAAGCATTCTCATTTGCCATCCATTTCAAATGCTCAAACAGACATTTCTCGTATATCATTTCCTGAAGCTTCTTCCAGCAACAAGATCATTGATGTGAAAAGGAGCCCTTCATTTAACGTGTGTGCTACGGTTCATTCTCATAAACGTTCAAATAAATTAAATCAACAAACTGCTCAGCAACATAGACGAACAGCAACTCGTATTGGTGTGTCGTCTTTGAGCCGAGACCAACGGTTGCCGTTATCATTGTATGATGATCGCAGAATGCTAGCTTGTGGATCGGAACCAAATCTATATGACCCCATCCAACTTGAAAAAGCTGCCAAGTCCAGATTGTTTCAGATGAACATGAACAGCCGCAGTGAGATGTGCCTTAATGTTCTTAAAGTTCAGAATGGTATTAAGGTGGATGCAACAGATTCGAGGAATTGTCATCAGTCCTTGCCGGATGTCTGCAATGAGATAGTGGACGGGGAGACAGACTTTCCATGCATCCCTCCTCCACCTGCTTACAGAAATGATGCAACTAATGGGATTCGTCCTTCGGAAACTTCTGGATCTTATTCTCATTTGCCAGTTTCTGTTAGTAAGGTAAAAATCATTTCAATAAATATGTGTGTAAATATGTGTTTGCAGTGAAATTTTGACAGTGGCAACATTATTGAGAATGAATCAACACCACCAAACGGTTATGTTTATATTTTTTAGGGGTTATTTACATATGTTTTGCTCACCAATCTTGTGAGTTTGTTGTTTAGTTCTCTATCATTCACTTTGTGAATAAAGCTCTTAGCTTCCAAACTGTCAGAAATTAATATAAATACAGATGAACAAATTACTACATAGATAAGAATATAAATGTTTCTCTTTAATTTCTCTCCCATATTACTTTATGTTTAATATATTCAACAGTATTAGGTAGTCAATAAAAATTTTACTATACGAATTTTAAGTTAACAGAGAACTACATCAGGAGACAGTAACATTTTGAAACATATAATTTTGTATTTAAATAGTTGCTGATATGAAAGCCTCAACTCTTATATATAACTCATCTGCCATTATGAAGCAGTTTCAATATTATCTCAATGTTCAATAATATTTATCAGGTAACATTCGAATTAAAATATAGGTTAATGTATTTTGTTATAGCATACTGTAATCAAAGAACTCGTATAATTCCTGCCTGTAACCAAAGATCTCATATAATTCATGCTATCGTATAATCATGTAAAAGAGCTCATATAATTCACATACCAATGACAAAATACTTACAAAAAGTTTGAAAGAATACTTTTGGATGTCCCATTTATATAAAAAAGATTGAGAACGAGCGAACTGATGGAAATAATATTGTTGGAACAATATTATATATATGTAAATAATGTTGTGGGAACAATATTAAGCATGAAGCAATATTTTCTAAAAAACTACATTTCTACTGATATTATGATGCAGTGTAAAAAAATGTTGATCAAACTTCATTCCTTTATTTACCTACTTCTATAAGAAGATGAAATTCATTACATTAACCTTCAACTGCTGTATGATATTTCTATGAACTGTTAGGAAAAATAATTTGAATTATTACTTTTCTTATAAATGTTTTTAAAGCTTGCTTTTATTAATATTCATGTTGTTAAGGTTAATTTTTTAAAAAGAATTAGCTTGTAGAAATTATTAATATGAACTAATTTTATGAAAAACAAAACATTTTTTAATAAAAAAATATAGTATTGATTATTATTTTATTTCTTATGTATTATAAATTTATGTATCTATAAATTTGAGAAATATTTATTTATTTATTTTCTGTATGATTTGGACAATTATTTTTAAATATGTTAAAATTAATACTTCGTTTTGTAATTTTTTCAGCCAAAAAGTAGAAATCCTCAAAGCGTATTAACTCATTTGTCAGAAAAGGATAAAGACATTCACCTCAATCAGTCTAGTCCTACCGATGTTCTCGATATCCACCAGTTAAGGCAAAGAAGTCGAGACCTAGATCTTCCCCTAATTTCTGCTCTCTGCAATGACCATTCGCTGCTTCTGCTGCCCAAAACAGTTCCCACTTGTTCTCGCCAGAGGCATCTAGGCTCCAAAGACTGGAGTAGATTCAATAGGACCACCTCCCTTCCCAATGGGGATGGACTTGATGGCTTGCTCACCAACAATGGGCGACCCATCAGTTGGCATGTCGATTCGAACCAGGTACCACATTGGTCAGAAGTTACCAAACCTTGTTCAGCTTCCTGGGACTACAGTATTAGAACAGGCACCTCTGGAGCAGAAGAAATCTCCAAGCCTAGGACATGTTCTGTGGACAGTGGCATCAGGACATATGTGCCTTTAAACGATGTTGTAGGAAAAGGATGCATAGCCACATCTCTCCCTCCAACAATACTAACTTCTTTTGTAAAAACACCAGTCAAGCAGTCTAGGAATCTGCGCGAGCCGAGCAGTGCATCGGACAGCTACAGGTACAATAAGAACCAGATGATACCTACCAAACTGCTGGCTGGCTCACTGGGCAACCTAGCTCAGGGACGATTGTGCCAAAAAGGTCTGTCCTCTTGATGTTGAATATCTTCTAGTTACGGCACCAGTAATAAGGGACATTTCCCATTCATCATTAACCATCCAAGGAAGATTAAATTGGGTTAAAGTGAATCGCCTTGGTATTGTGATGTTGTTCAGCTAACATCTTGATGTACTCCAGCTGATATTGAATTGAAACAAAATTTCATTGCACCGCTGTCAAGTCAGAGCAATAGACTTTACTTTGATATTTCGTCTTCAATTAGCTCAGTTTAATAGACTAAATTGAAATCCAATTTAGTAAATTAAATAGTAATAATTTATTGGAATTGAACTAATTAAATTGTACCAAAACAGAATTGGACTAAATCGAAGAATTGAATTGTTGGATTCCTGATGTTGATAATCTCTGTGTATATTTGCTCAATTGTGTGTTTTCAGATCTGTATATATTTTATAAGCCAGTTTTATTGTCTATTTTGTATATACATTTTTTTTTTATTTTAGAACTATTTTAGTGTCTTTCTTTTATATCTAAATGTACCATCAGGGAATTCTTAAAATTTCATTCAGTAACCTACATGCTGAGCAGATTATTTAAATATTTGGTTTTAAAATAAAAATTGCAACAATAAAAAGTAATCAAAGGAATTATTTAAATTGCATTCCTTTTTAACATCTTTAGAATTCATATTACCATCAAAACAACCTTAAGATTTTTTATGTATCATTTAATAATGAATTCATGTAATATTTAATTGTGTTACTATTGAAAGATAGATAACATTTTAAGTATTTTTCATCTACTGTTTTTAAACTCTCATTAAATAAAAACATTTTTTTTTATTTCAAACTTATTTCATGCTTCTTTTAAAAGTTACAAAAAAAAGAAAAAAAATCTTGTATGTAATTTTTATTCTCTGGACCCTTTATTGTCAATTTTTTAATTGAGAACTATAGAATCTTGGATGACTTTGAAATATGCCAATTCTTTATTCTCGAGTCTCAGCAAATAAATCATTGATTCTTTATATTGAAATTTAAAGTAAAGAGTACTTTGAAATTGCCACAAATAATTGTGTAAGCAAAGTGCTATTTTATTTACACATGCAAATTTTTCAACTATATTTTTAAAAAAACTGATGCAGAATGTTAACTGTATGAATTTGGCCAGGTCACTGATTTAAAAGAAGCACCCAGAAACTTCTGTGATGCCAAGTAGTTATTCGCATAACTTAATAAAATTCTTTATTATAAAGTATTTCCCCAATCAGAATTATTTTTAAGTATGTTGGAAGTGAGTGATCTAATTTTCTTATTTTAATCGAAAATGGAATCTGAGATAACTGTATATTTGTTGCTGAAGCACTCTTTTTGTGTACATTCAATAAAAGTATTTTATAATGTTTTTCATGCTCTTTCATTTTTCTTGTTAAGCATGTGTTTGATTGTCCATATTTTAGGGATCAATTTGTAAGCAAAATGCACTTTATTAACTATGCTGCAGTACATGTTGCGGAGGGCAGGGATGCACAGACCATCAAATGCAAATGAATGGTTCACAGCCGATCAATGCTGTACTATATGTTATTTTAACTCAATTTATTTAGATCGCATGACACAGTGTTTAAAAAATGACACATCTCAATTTCTGATTTTGTAACAGTTGCCACATTTATGAACCAACTCTTTTGCCATTTTGCTTCAAGAATTCAATAGAATGAGAAATTACAAAATGGATTAAATGAAGACAAGTTCATTCAACTTTTAAGCTGCATTAAGTTAAATACATTATTTTTTACAACTTTTTAAATCACAAATGTTAATGACGTGAAGGAAAATTGAGATGGAAGTTTATGCAGTTATTTTAATAACTGAAATTGAATAAAGTAATATTTTCTTATTCGTTTTTCTCCCACGATTCTCGTAATTTAGACGCACACATAGCAAACAGATTGCTTCATAAAAAGGGTTGAATGTTTATTAATTTCCAAAAATTTTTTCAAGAATATAATACATTTTTTAAAAATCTATTTTTCAAGAATGTCGAAACTCTTTTTTTAATTAAAAAAAAACTTTTTGTTTAATAAAAATGTAGATTGATTTAGAGTGAAGATTTTATTAATTTTTTCAATCATGTTTCAATGCAATGATAACAAAATGGCTGATTAGATATTGTTTGGATTTTGTAGTATAGGCTTGACAAACAATATATATTTTTCTAAAATAAAGGAAACAAAATTTATAAAAAATAAAGTAGTACTTCGTCCACACTTCTATTGCTAAAGTTTTATGAACGATACATAGTTGTGCATGTGATTTGAACTTCTCTGCATTAATAAAAAAAATTCAGGATAGATATGCTTGTTCAAAGTTAGAAAACACTGCCTCGAAGACATTACCTGCCAGCTTCAATAAATTAAAACATTTGGAAAATGTAATTTTATTAAGTTATTTTTAACCTTAAGTTGAAAACTTGAACATTATAAAAAGTAGCCAAATAAAAATTCTGTAATTTTTTATTTTTATTTTGAACTTTGGTTGATATTTATGACAGTTTCGCCACGAAATGTCAAATTTTTTAATATTTTTTTTTATGTTAAGATAAAGCAAAATGCTAAACTTTCTGTCCAACAATTTCAATAAAAATATTTTTTTAAAATTAAAAATGAATACTGTTTAGAAATGGCATCGTAGTCGGGAGTTTCATCAAGGGTGCTCGAAGGCGTCATCAGTTGTGTGCAAAGCTGCAACTCTTTACGCGTGGAGTGCTTAGACAGCTTTTGCAATTTATTGTAAACTGCTGTCTGTCGCCACGTTCAGAGAATGAAATACGTAAGCAACTATAAAAGTTCATCACTTTCTCGCAGAGGAGAAATTTTTTTTTTGCTTGAATTAAACTTGACAATTAAAATGTGGCGGGGAAAAAAAATTGAAACGTTGGCAGGTATGCTCGAAGCCATTAGAGAAGATGAAATACTTGCTATTCGAACATTCAAAAATAGCACGCTCATTGTCTTTGGGTTAAAGCAATGTTTTTTCTGTATATTTTAAACTCTTGGAACATTTTCGAGATCTTTGAGGAACCACTTTTTATGAACAAGAAGCACCTTTCGAACAGAGGCAGATTTACTGTGCAATGTGGAATTGACATTCCTTTGCATTCACCATCGAACACTAGACGTTCTTCAGAAAAAGTTTCCGTCGACCCTCGGTCTCCCGCTACAGACAGGGTGAAAATTTCATCACATTGTGACAATGATAAGTTGTCACTGATTTTGGCGAGGTCATGTTTGTGCTCAGAATCATCAACATGCAAAACAATCGCTCGAGTTACAGGAATCTAAAAATAGAATTGGAATTCATTTTTGTTCGAAAAGAAACCAAAAAAGTTCTCAAAAGCACTAAGTTCAGAAGGATTTCTTTTTCAATGCGTGAAGTAAGGGCCGTGCGCAGGTTTGTGGGCGTGGTAGTCATCCATTTGAATTAAAAAGTCTCTTCGAATGAAGAATTCGCACAGCCTTCTTCTCGCTGCGTTCCATGAAAACACCTTTGAATAAAAATCTATCCGCTTTTGCAAAGTTTTTGTCTTTCATCCAAACAAAATAATTAAATTAGCTCAGAAAAAGCAACTTTGAAGTTATCATAAAAAAGTGATATTTGCCAAAACAAGCAGTTCGGTTTGTAGCTAAATTGAAAAGAATACTTGATCTAAATATTGCTTATTAAATGCTTTGTTCTTCACACTGGTTTTTGATTTTGCATTGTGCTGGCTGACAATTCAAAACTGAAGTGCTTAAATGTTCGCGAAATGATTGTTGATAATTTGTTTCAATTCTTTCTCTGCAAAAACGGTTCTGTTTTTCATAATACTTTCGAGTTAAAAAGGTTTTTTTATGCGCATCATCTGAATGATGTTCAAAATCGATCTTTCTGCGCTCACACAATTAAAATTTTTCCAATGGAATAAAAGAGTTAAAAAATCCATCGTTTATAAGTCATCGGAATTCATAAAATTCAATCGGATCAGTTGCTCATCAGTTTCAGTTTCAAATAGACAAGCACTGATATTTGCAGCGAAAATCCTTTGAAATTGTGTCGTGTAAGAAGATTCGTCTCACTTTTTTGTGAGTCCATCAAATCCCAAAGCGAATCTTTTCATGTGAAGCGGCCGACCACTCTTCATGTGAAGCTGAATCCTCCATTAAGCTCCTATTCTAATAACCAAACGGATGGTAACTAGCCGTGACACCATTGTCTTCGATAGGGTGTCTATTAGATCTAGTGAACCAGATATTGAAAAAAAGAAACTTTTTCTTAATGTATTGTTAATTCATAAAAAAAAATAATGGGTGATTATAATAGTACTGCTGACAGGATTTGAATCCATTTACAGGTATGGAAAGTCATATGCATGAAATATAACTTTCGTACCCTAAACACCATAATGTTTCATTACTATGCCATAAAATGCTGCAATCAGCATGGTACTTCCATACCACAGTATGGAGAAAAAAATTACTGTGTCTTTATTAAGTTTCGTATTTATTTCGCATGAATAAGGCTTGGTGGCCAGCGTACTGGGCTTCTGATAAATTGGGAAAAAAAAAAACACCCCGATTTGAAGCCTTGGCCAAACTTTGAACTTGGCCAAAAGTGACTCCAAAGATATCCCAATTCATCCGTGAATTTGAAAATCCTTCCATTGGCTTCAAGAAGAAGACTAGCTTGTAGAATAGAACCCTCCGGTCCAGATGCTGCTCCTGGGAATGTTCTTTCCATAACGCATTAGTAACGGTGATCCTCCAAGTAGCCACTTGTGGAGTAAAGTGGCCCCGGCGTAAATGTCCTCACACTGGACACATGCACTTAATTATCGTGATGTCACGGCTTCAGGTTGGTTATTAGAATCGCAGAAGCAGTGCAGGATTCAGCTTCTTGGCAGGAGCCGCTCACGTGTGCAGCGCCCACAGCAGTAGCGGAAGGAGCAGGAGGGGGTGAGCAGAGAGGAGGGCGGGGGGTCCGCCGTCCACGACGCATCCCAGGTCGTGCCCCGTGACGTAGGCGATGGCCTTACCCTTGAGGAGGGGAGGGGAGTCGCAGCGGGTCTCCCTCGGCATGTTCACCACTCTCGACTTCTGATCGTTGACCAGGTCCCGGAACCAGGCGATGCGGCAGTCGCACGTGAAGGGGTTCTCTGCAAACGACAAAAGGAGAGGAGGTGAGAAGGGAGGAGGAATATGACACAGAAATTTCTTTCTAGGCTAACAACTATTCAGGCCTACATCGCGGAGTGTTGTTGTTTATCACGAAAAAAAAAAAAAAAAAAAAAGGACACATCGATGACATTAGGCAACAAAGCCAAACATCGTAAGACATCGCAGCCATATAGTCACAGCTCTTCACTTATCACTAATTTATTCCACTCATTCAATAGTGTCAGATTTAAAAATATTCGGTTCATTAACAGATTCTTTGAACATCTTTCTCTTCGTTTCAGAAGAGAAAAGCAGGTAATAGAGAGTTTTTGCATAACGTTTTTTTATCGTCCGATATTTTTCTTCCTAGCTCGCATACACATAGTACAACATTATAAACATATACACATAGTAAACATTGTACCTATTGTGCATGCATATCTGTAATACTGCACTACTGAGATACTCCTATGAGCATGCGCGAAAGAGAGAAAAAAAAATATCGGACGATAAAAAAAATGTCATGCAAAAACTCTCTATTAAAATTCCGTGATAAGTGCAAAAGATTAAACCTGCGGTATTGGCAACAGTACTCTCCCGCCACCCCCAGACTGAAAACGCACAAATCATTTATCTCTTGTGCCGAGGAACTTCATATTTTATATGACATCATACCAACATTATCTCGTCCTTTTCAAATTGGCTCCTCTCCACCTACTAGTAGAGCTCATACTTATAATCTTTCCATTGGTATGTCTGAAAAGAAACGCGATACAATTCCTAATGCTCTTCGGGTCTTTTCCTTAGAGGTTATTACTACTCTGAATGGATCCACATTTACACCGATGGCTCAGCGTGAGATGGAAATGCTGATGCAAGTCTCTATTTTAAAGGATTTTTTGAGGAATCATATGCAGTTGATCTTCTCTTTTGTTAATAGTTATAATTAAACTTTCAACTGGAAATACATGACTGTATATGTGATAATTGCCTCCCAGTACAGCACTTTAAGCGGCGTCCAGATGAGAGCACAACAACCAGCGAGTCAATCTCGCGAACCAATTATAAGTCGACTTGTCTCAATGTGGACAGAACCCTAGGAGTGAGTGAACTCTTTCATCCCCCTATCAGACTCGGTTTTTTTCCACACATCAAAGGGATTTCTAGCACACTTTCTTTACGAACCAGCTGTCACTCACAGCCATAGATAACTTGGATTGTTTCTCGCAGTCAGAGGGACACGCCTGGAGCGAGATCGACTCGCTTACTGTTGAACTCTCGTCTGGACAACGCTATGATTATATAAAATCGTTTAAAAGGTTCAAAACCAATTTTCTCGGAAGTTATTGAGAGGTAGGTTTTACCTCTAGGCAGATTTATTTGTGTCAGCTAACATCAGGACTTTCTCTTTATATAAATTTTAATCAAATCGGTGATGAGGAGTTCGTGACTTGTTTTTGTAAAGCGACGTCCAGACGAAAGTGCGAGTCAACCTCGTTCCGAGTGTCTGACCGCGAGAAACTATTCACGTTATCTCTTGCTGTGAGTGACAGCTGCTTCGTAAAGAGCATGCGCCAGAAATCCCTTTGATGTGTGGAAAAAACCCGACTCTGGTAGGAGCGGGGCTGAGACAGATGATACACACGGATGATTCTGACAAACCGATTTATTATTGGTTAGCGAGTCTGACTCACTTGTTCTCGTCTGCATGTGGCTTAAGACAGAAAAAAAAAAAAAAAAAAAAATCAGAGAAATCGGAAAAATTATAAAACAGATGAATTTCACACCAAGTAGCTGCTAGCCAGCTAGAAAGTTTAAAGTAGAAACACATTTTTTTACGAATATCTGTGCCACTTTTTTCTCTCGATAATCATGAATGCGGCACTCACCGTGTAGGTCTAGGATCTGCAGCGTGTCTAGGACAGCCCTGAAAGTTTCGTAGGGCGCGACGCTCAGCTGGTTGGAAGGGAGGTAGAGCCACACCAGGGAGTCCAGTTCGTTCAGGGCGTTCACCTCGATGGTGTGCAGCCTGGCAAAAAAAAAGAAAAACAAACGATCAAGTAAAACAATTTCCAAGTCGATTTCCCTGAACAACAAGTGTTGCTGCAAATCTGAAAAATGTAATGGATTTTTGTATCCTATGAATGTCCGCGAATCGATAGCATCTGTGTTTTTACAACGCACAAGTACTATAAGTCCTTTGGTTGGAAATTCCCTCTGTCAGGTTTTAGGAGGAGTAGAGTAGCGTGCTTATTTGAACTGTCTTAAAAACGCGTAGTTCAACTACTCACCTTGTGGAAAGGTGAACATCCGGCTTAAAGGTGGAATTGCTTCTAAAGTCGATTGCCTTGTATTGTGTTATTTAAATTTTAATCAATAAAATTAAAATTACTGTGGTTTTCATTAAAATCTCCTCCAAAAGTACCTTTCTCCTTTATTGCATCGTTCTGTTTGAATCCGTTTAATTTAGCCATTTGCCATTTTGCCAATCGATGGTTTACTCATTGATTCCCAAACTTTTTAACCAGGAAAAATTGTCATTGAATGTCTCTAAGCTTTCCATTATTTAACTAAATGTTGTTGTTATTAGCTAAATTTTAAATTAAATAATATTAAAAGAAATACGAGATGATAACAACAAAGATTCTACAACGATTATTAAACATTCTCTTTGAAATCTGCTTTATACCGAGTATATCTGACTAACATACACCTATAAAGCAGTCGATTTGCCTATTTTCGCTTTTAAAACGGATGTTTATCTTTCCGCACAATCATTGTTCGAACTACACCACAAATTCGGTTTATTTGAAGAAGTGAAGAATGCTCCAAGATCGGGAACCCCAACGATTGTTTGGTTCGGGCAAAACGAAGCACTTTTTAAATCACCTGAAGGAGTTCAATAAAACATGGATCCAGTTTGGAATAGATAAGATACGATGAATTTTTATTTCTTTCGATACTTATCGATGTAATTCCTTTTTCTATTTTCCGTAATATTTTTAATTTTAGAATATTTATATTCTCTGATGAAGTTAAAAAAAAAAAAAAGAAATACCTCCTTTTTTATTTTTGGTTAGATATAATTATCAGGGATGTAGTGGATAAGTTCCCTTTTGTGAACGAATACTATCCGAGACTGTATCGGTAATCCCTTGAAACTGATAAAATGAATAAGTTGTTTAAAAATAAAGTTATTTTTCTCAAAAAAGGCAACATTTGAGAAGCACATGGTTGATTAGTCCAGGGCAGGAAAGGCTGGCTTAAAAATTATTGAATTTAGATGCCAGCTCTTTTTAATTAAGGTGAGTTAGAATGACAAAACCGATTTTGATATTTTGTGATATTCACGTCAAGTGCTTACCTGTTCTTCTGCAAATAGATGAACTTGAGTGTCCTGCCGTAGTGCCTGAAGTCATCCTCAGCGATGCGTTCGATGCGATTTTGACGCAGGTCGAGCTGTCGCAGTTTGCGCAGCCTGCGCAAAGACTGGGCGGGGACAGTGGGCAGCTCGTTGTCGCCCAGCTTCAGCCATTCCAGGCTGCCTGCAAAAGAGCAACACCTTTTTTTTAAAGTGAAATGTACAGGTGACAAGAAGACATTGTTGAGGCCTATTGCCGAGTTATCTCACTTCTAAGTTGAATTCACACCAAGAATTCAGAACTTGATCGAAATGGACTAGTTCAGTAATTGGTTATAAGTAGTTGATGCGATCACAGTTCACATTGTTAAGCAAATTTTCTGATTGTCATGGAAAGATTAATTCACAAGGGGACCATCTAATTCCATAAAAGATAACCAACAATACTATTAAAGTATCATTCTTATGGCCATCGACTTTCTGATGGCCATAGGATAACAATCTTCCTATTAATCGAAGAGACTCAATTTGGAGAAAATGAAGAAATTTGTTAAAATTCTGATTGAAAGAGACAAAAGAGAGAGAGAAAAAAAAGGATAGGCTCGTGATTGGCTGTCGACTTTAGTGGCTACATTTAATTCTTAATGTAGATCCAGTTTTTTATCGGTATTATTTTGATCAAAGAAGTATTTTTTTTTACAAAAAGTCCACAGGATTGTTGCAGTCCTCTCGTCTAGAGTATAGAATCTTTACGACAAGAATTAGTGACAAAAAAACTTTTTGAAGCAATTTCGTAGGAGACTCTCATGTCCTGGTGTCTCGTTAACGTTTCAGATTTCCTTACATTTTCATTTCCATCCTTCTGAAGGGAGACAGGTGAATCTTTGAACGAAATGTGCAGGAGGCCTCACAGATGGGCCAGGTGTGCATCTTCGTTTATTAAAGGCTCCATCATTCCAGATGAAGATTAAAATTTCCTGAGGGTGCTTTTTTTTTCTTCTTATTTTTTCCGCATCTTGCCCCCTCCCGTACCTAGGGCTATGGGACCCCCTAACCAGTTAGAACATCGCTGGGTCTTAAGTAGATCGTGAAGGGGAGGATATTGCCTTCCTTTAAAAGGCAATTGCCCCGCATTTGCATGTCGTAAAGGGTTGGATAAACTCCCACCAGCCAACCTGATTATCAATGCGAGATGCTATATACACATTTTCTCAATCACCAACGAGTCTCCTTGTTCTTGAACGCAGTGACTATAACATTACCTCCAGCGTATTCGAATCTGACAGCACATACCAGAAACTTTTTTTTGATGCATTAATTAGCCAAGTAACAATTTAAGAAACGGTCTTTCAACTGGAAATGACAGTATTTTCTTTTTATTAATATGAAATTTAAGAAATTCAAAGAATAGGAGTCCATATCCGATAGGCAATGGGAGAGAGAAGGAACAGCACATCCAAGAGCTGCAAAAGTTGCGCGGTTACTGAAGTTACAGCAAACGAAATTGAAAACACAAAATTGAAATTGCTCGCAGAGTACGCTGCAGAGCTGCAGGTAAATTGAGAACCAGAAATGCTAAAACAACGATTCATCGCAGATGTGGAAGAAAGCTGCTGTTATGAGAAATTGGGCACTACAAAGTCAATGAAAGGTGAATTTATTAATTGTAGGTCTGGACACCATTAAGAGCAAACAGAGTGTTATAACAAATACACACACGAATAATGGATGTGATATATAATATTGCTCTAAGCCATCTGCCGTTTCACTTACTTTCGATGCCCTCGAAGGCTTTCGGATGAATGTTCCTAATCCGGTTGTTTTCCAGGTCCAGCGAGTTGAGCATTTGCAGGTTGGCGAAGGCCCTCTCCGGCAGCTCTTCCATCTGGTTGCCGGACAGTTCTAGGACATCCAAGTTCTCGCCCATTCCCTGCGTGCACAACAGTGTTCGTTAGTTTTAGAGTGGGTGTTTGAGCAAAGTTAATTTTTTTTTTCATAAAAGCATAAAGTCAAGCAATTTTTCATGAATTAATCAAAATAAACAACAATGGAGTCTGTAATGATCTGTTGTTGTACGGATTACGGAGGATACTTTTCATGAATGAATGCCTGCAAGCTTTTTCAAGAGGGCGTTCAGTAACGATTTTCTCGTGCATCTCAAGTTTATTTCAAGACACTATTCTAAATATTTCACTAATGCTAATCATTTTTTTAGCTCTCAATAATTTATTTAAATACATAGGAATTACAAATTTTCTAAATATTAGGTATTTAAATTCTATTAATAAAGGATGATAAAAAGTTCTTATATATGAATATTTTGTTTTTTAATGTTTTATTACAATTCATACACATTGATCAGAGCTGTAAAGAAACTAACACTTCTTGCATATATTTATCTTTAGTACGCTCACAGTGAAATAAATGTATGACTTGAGAAGAAGAATTTCTGTTCAGAATCGACTCTTAACATGTTTACGTTTTCTAAATAAATGCGAGCAGAGAAAAGAAGCCAAGCGGTGATACACCGCCAAGTATGAAAAGGACGAGAGATGCTTTTCCCAACTTTCTGTTTCTTTAGAATAGGAGAACGTGCTCCATTTTATTATTGCTTTGTTAGAGCGTTGCAGTAGTTCTGTTTCGATATATAGAATGTAGTAAAATCCACAGAAAAACTGGAGGTAATAGTGCGCAAGGAGACAAACAAACAAATAAATGCAATAGAATATGGGAATGCTGTGCATGGCCAGAAAATGCCCTCTTTTCGTATGCAGAAGGTGCAAGCTCTTGACGAAGAGGATTATCCCTGTTGGCTGGATTGTGTGCACTGGATGATAAATGAATGGATCAATCATCAACTGGCAATCATAAACTGATGAGCAATGTATGTTATTGATTAATGCTGAGAATCACGCAACGTGCTACCTTTTCATATTGGTCAAGTTAGCTTGGTTGTCTTCAAATTGCGGAAGTTATGGTACAGGGCAAGTGCAGGGTTGATATTTCCTGATGGATTTCCGGAACCTGTTGTCCTAAAGTCATATTGTTCAGAGTACTTTACTATTAGAAAAAGTTTATTGCCAAGACCACAGTAAGATGCCAATGAAATGACCTGCGCAAGCCTCGTTCTTGTTGCGCCATGAACCGTTTTTTCAGCTCGACTTACTTTTTGAATGTACTATTACTACTACCTTACTACTTTTACCTTTATATCTTTTACTACTTTTTGAATACCCTATTAATGCAACTTACTATTTGAATGCCCTATACATTATTTTTTATAAATACATCAAAACAAAACTGATAAATATTTATTTTCCATTATAAGATTGAAATTTTATCTCATTAATATATGTTTAACCTTCATAGATTTTGCCGTAGTCTACTTTTGAAGTGGGAGGACACCTTTCATAATAAACGTAAATGCACACGATTCAATTTGTAAAAACCCAAAATAAGTACATCATTTGAAATGCATCTTATCTAGAGATTTGCAAGAAGAAAGTACCTGGAACTCTCCCTCCTGCAGCTGCGCGATCTTGTTCTCGTGCAGCTGCAGCCGCTGCAGCACGGCCAGCTTCTCGAGGGGTCGGGCGGGCACGGAGCCCAGACGGTTGTCGCCCAGGTTGAGCTGGGTGAGGTTTCCCCCGACGCCCTCGAAGGCCAGCTCGTCCACCGCCCGGATGCGGTTGCCGAAGAGGCTCAACCTCAGCAGCGAGATGAGGCCCCGGAACGCCTCGGCGTGCAGCACCTCCAGGTGGTTGTAGTTGAGGTTGAGGGAGGCCAGGTTGACCAGCCCCTCGAAGGCTGCGCTGGGCACGCGCTCCAGCCTGTTCTGGCCCAGGTCCAGCGACTCCAGGTCTGTGGCCATGCCCTCCAGGGAGTCGTCCTCGATAGAGGTGATGCTGCAGTTGAGGGCGATGAAGTGGTTGACCCGCAGGTCGCCCAGCAGTGACCTGTCCAGGCTGCCCAGCTGGACGTTGCGGAACTTGAGGTACCAGACCAGCTGGCGCGTGAGGGCGATAGCCTGGATGGATGCGGCCAGGTCCTGCCGAGAGGCCGAGTCGCAGCTGAGGTCCAGCCCGCGGGTCTTGAGGCTGCAGGAGCAGGTTCGCGAGGCCGGCAGAGGAGGGCAGCCGTCGCCCCACGCGCGCTCCAGCAGAAGAAGAAGCAGCAGCACCAGCGGCGACAACATCACGACGCACTCACCTAGTAGGGAAGGCAAAACGATGAGTGTGTCTCAAGGGGTACATTTCACACATTAGTGACACTGGAGTTTTTGTGTATCCTTTCCCTCTGGATGCGTATGTCACCACAACTCACTCATTCGTCTAATTTATCTACTTATTTGGTAAAATAACAAGTTATTGCGTGAAATAACCATTGGTAGACCATGTTATCTATTGTTTCTGAACTCTTATTTAATTGCTGTCCCGACTACTTAACTTGCAGTACAATGTGCATGCGCCGTTTTAACATAAGCATTAGCGTCGAGGCAGACCGGGGTAAGGTTGGGGTTCTTTGGCACAAGAAGCAGATCTGATCATGTTGTACCAAACGACAGGTGGGGGGGAAAGCAGGAGCGAGATCGCCAAACTAAGACGGTACTGATTATATAATCTGCTTATCGGTAAAATGAATATTTCTTAAGCTGTTCTTGGTTGCTCCCCCTCCCCCATCATACTCCTGACTCTAACGGAGAAAGCGGGCAAGTAGGAAAATGATCCCCTTCTTTCAATTTAGCGAGAAAAGGAGGAGGAGGAGAAATTGGCGGTGGAAAAAAAAATTCCCGTCAGCTCGAAAAGAAGTTCTATTCTATAAAATAACCAGTTTAAATCTTATAATTCAGTAACTTTGTATACTTTGGTCCAATTAATTATTCCCCGAAATACCTAGTCATTTTACACTATAACGGATTCCACGTTTTGACGGTTGCTTATATACTGTCTGCTTATTAAGCGTTGTGCGGGTATTTATTTTTTGCATATTTCGTCAAACAAGAGAAGGAATGTAGGATGTAGTGTAAAATTGGATAACTTTATTGAATATATTTTCATATTCATATTCCACCTTATTCATATTCCATATTCCTTTATTTCTATATTCCATTCATTAAAATATTCTGCGATTATTTTGAAGGAAGAGTCCACTTTTTATAGAATTCTAGATTTTTTTAAAAAATCTTCTACATTTACCCTTGTGCAAAAGTCTAAAGTTGGGAGTAAAAAAGAGACAATTAAAGGGAAAAATAGTTTATAAAGTGATAATAGTCATCTTAAGTGGTGACGTCGAAGATTTCCTGCACACAAAAAACACATTAGAATAAAGCAAATTATAAACCAAATTAAAAAAAAAAAATTCGGAAGCTGATGAATAAAAACATTTATTAATAAAAAAAAAAAGGAGGAATAAATAGAGCAGGGAATAAAAACGCCTCAATTAAAGTTTCCTTTTAATGATTCTGTACTCATAAAATAGATACATTATTTGAACCACACGGTGGTTTCTATAGCGACGCCATTTTGATCAATAAAGCCAAAAGAACAGCAGAACTCGGTAAACGACGCGCATGCCGAAATTGAAAAGCCCTACAGTAAATAAAGTAATAAAATGTTAGCATGTATTTAAAAAAAACGACTGAAATTTATGATTCAAAAACTGTAACTATAAACAGTCTTTAAAAAAATTGAACGAAAAAAAAAATAAAGGACTTTGTAATGACACGTTTTCGTAAGTCGTAGCATTACTGCAATGACATTTTACTTGAGGAAGGATCTCGCCTAAAGAACTGTAATACCATAACTTAAGTAGAGAAGATATTTCAGGCAATGAGGCACCTTCGAGGCCCTTTAATCTGTGGAACAACTCGAATGCCATGTTTTCAAAGATAAAACTCTGTTGATGTGCGGACAGACGTGTTCAGTAACTTGAGAGGCCTAGCACATCGCTTCGAAGCTTCCCAGTTTTGATCCGCACCCTGCTTAATTTGGATATTGCAGATAAAAAAAAGGACAATCGGGGAACTTGAGTTTTCAGAAAATGCATAAGAGAGAGGAATCTCTGTTATTATTCCGTTTCTTAAGCTGAACAAAATGTATATAATCTAAATTTCCAAAATAAAAAAAAAAAATAAAAAAAAAAAAAATGAAGGACTACCACGAGCATTTCAACTGACACTTTTGAAATAAATGTTGAACATAAAATATTTTATGACTCTGTTTATGGACTTATCAGTAGCTTTTGAATGCTGAAACTCGTATTACAATTACAGTAAGATTTGGATAAACACCAAATCGGAGTTACGGGATTCACGGCTTCTTAGTTCTGCAAAAGCCGCTGCCTCCACCGGTTTTCTTGTGGCCTGATGGCCAATTGGTTAGTGATCTGGCCTTTGGTAACACAGGCTTCAGATTCGAATCCTGGGGCCTGGTGGCCGAGTGGCTAGCGCTCTGGAGCTCGGTGCCACAGGTTTCGGGTTCGCAGAACAATGCCATGGTTGTTTGTGAGTGGTTCGGAATCCACTTGAAATCGTAGGTAGTGCTCAATGGATAACGCCCTTGTTAAGACATAAAGATAACTGTCTAAGTATTTGCAAACTGCATTAGTAAAAAAAAAAAAAAAAAAAAAAAAAAAAAAAAAAAAGGATAAAAAATTGAATGTGCGTTCAA
Organism: Caerostris darwini; assembly: GCA_021605075.1. NCBI lineage: Eukaryota > Metazoa > Arthropoda > Arachnida > Araneae > Araneidae > Caerostris > Caerostris darwini. Next base: position 320,178 of record BPLQ01010363.1, read on the forward strand.
AGACGAACTCATTATCTGAGCGGCAACAACGGTTTGCTTCACAAGGAAGGTAATGAAAGTAGCCCCTTTACAGTATACACATGAGGCTTAGTTACTTTGTAAGTAATCTTATTCGGAAAGATAAATCTTCACAGTGTTAACAATCCTTGATCAAAGAGGTATTTTCTTCGGATTTCGGATTCGCCTGGAATTTTATTAATATTAATATTGTCAGGAATTTAATAATATTAAACAGAAAGCCGTAAACGAAAGAAACGCGGCCATCTCAGATTCACTCCACAGTTCTTAACAGACCGCCCCTGCGACTTGTCAGGCTCAAATCCTGACGGTGGCATGGTTGTTTCGTGAGTGGTTCAGAATCCAGGTTAAATTGTCGGTCCCGGTCCCGACATATGAAACTTGATCGTTATGAAGATCAAGAAGTATATTGGCTGTGCAGCAACCATAAACTTCTGTCGCTAGTGTTTCGGGTTCGAGTCTCGGCGGTGCCATGGATGTTTGTAATGGTTCAGAATCCAGGTTAAACTGTCGGTACCGGTCTAATGAGCCCAAAGTGTGCACAAAATGATCGTAGAGCGACAAACGAATCACCTTTTTTCATCATAATTAAAGGCACTGAATACTACTGTGTCCAAAAAGTAAGACCAATTTTACGTTTTTTACAGATATAGTGGCTATACTTTTTTGTGGGCAACTCAGATCTAGGTGGTGGTGTAATAGCAGTAGTATATTTTTTTTGTGCTGATGTGGAATTACATCTCGATGATGTTGGATTCCACCGTTTCTGCTAAGCAGGAATGTGTGTTCTCGAGATACTTTTATTATTTTCTTTTAAAAGTTCTTAATTTTTATAATTTTTACAAGATTGATAAGATTGATTTTAGTAAGATACTTGCTAAAAATTACATCCATCCTTCATCAGTTTTAAATAGGAGATATTGAAATAGCGTTTTCTTCAGCTTTTACCAATTGGGATTTTTAAACTAAAGAAATCGCTTCTCTAGTGGCAACGACGAAATGCACCCCTCAGAAATAATTTCTGGGTGAGCCACTTTTGCCAATATGTTTAGCAAAATTATTGAAAGATTATATTATGAGATTTATGAAAGTAGAGTCGTTACTTGACCTCTCTATTTTGATCTTCTAAGGAGGAAGAAATGGGTTATTAGAACAGAGGGTCAAAATATTTCTAAGGATAATTTCAATATAATTTTTTTTTAAGAAGAGTTGTCAAGAATGGATGAATGTTATCAAGAGGAGTTGCATTGCTGCCTCTGACATTTAAATAGTTCGACAATTTGTTGAACATGATGAGTAATCCACAATTTTCTATTATTTCAACTATCTGCAAATCAAATAATACACATTGTTTATATCAAATAATCAAGTAATGCATATTGATTATGCAAAGTACTACAAACAAGTAAATAAATATTGCTTATGCGCTACTAATATTGAATTTCCAAATTGAATAAAACATTCCTGTAAAGTTAACGGTTAAATCATTATACATTTCATATAAAACAATTACAAAGAAGATAAGTAAAAAAAGAAAAAAATTAAGTTCACAGAAAAGTTATGAGTACCCTATCAACACAGAAAGCAGACATAAAATATCTGTCTGAGAATGGATAGGCTCTTGTCGGTAGATGGCGTTGTTGTTTATTATACTGCCACGTTATTACTACATTTATAGGTAAAAATGGTTTAGGGTAGTTGCTGTATATGACTTTTATAAAAACAATCCAATTTTTGAAATGCTTTTTTAAAACACATGAAAACCACAACAAGCAACGAAAAAAATGCAAACTTACAGACAAATAACAAAGAAAAAAAAAAAAAAAAAAAGGACTTCTACTGAAAACTACTTCGTGTACTGACAATACTGTATTATTCCCAATTTCCTTTTATGTTTTCTATACATTTTTGCATTTTTCTGTACATTAATCGTTCCTCTTATGTAACATAAAACAAACTTTCATGTACAGCGTTCTATTTAGCAGGTTACCTGTACCACTCAACCACGAGTGGGACGTTTTTAAAATTCAATAAGTGATTTTTCTTTGTGCATTTCATTTATTATTATCCATCTTTACATGAACTAAGAACAGTTATTAGATTCAAATTCCATATTTTTATAAACAGAATCCGAAGAAGATTTATAAATCTATCAAAATTCAATCAAAATAGCAAGCAACATATTGTTTGCAAATTCGTCTTTGATATTGATAGAGTGTTCTTTAGATTTCAGATACTATTGAACAGATTATTATTATTTTTTCTAAATTTCTAATGTAAAAAGAAATATTCGAAACACTGATTTTGTATCAAAGTGTTTTTAAATTAGAATTAATATATATATATATATATATATATATATGATAATAGGATTTTGATTTAATATTTTTCTGCCAATCAAACTTTAAAAAATGTATGGATTTGTTTTATGAGTTCGCTGGAAAGTCGTTAAAATGAATCCTACATTTTTATAATATAGTGTTGTGTTGATGAAGCATAGCTGAAAAGCATAGTTACTGGAGAATCGGTAAAAGTTACAAATTTCCATACTTCAAGAAACGGAATTCATTAAAAAACTAATTACGTCACTGTTTTATTTTCTGTCAGAGGAGAGTTTACACATTAAATGCACATCCTGCACAAACGTCAATAGTTAAAAGTAAAGAAGAATTTACACTTTTAAGAAGTATTATATATTTTTCGATACTTTTATTTTTATTTTCTCATTTATATGTGCTGTCTGACGACACATATGTATAGATATTTACTCAATAGAAACTATCAAAATTGAAATTTAAATTATTTAACCCAATTTTAAAGATATCTCCCTTCCTCCCCCCTTCAGATGATTTTTTTTTGCATCGTTTAATAAGATAACAATGATTTTTCAATGGATGGAAAATTATTTATTGTTTACTTTCAAGAATTATTAGAAAGCTATTGTTACTATTGTTGGTTTTTTAAATGTTTCGATGCATTGTTGTTTCGCTACAATAAGAAATAACACATTGTTGTCCGTCATTGGTAGATAAAACTTTGAGCACTTACCAATGTAAAAATATTCTCGCTATTAAAAACTAACATTTTCACTATTTTGAAGAGTTATTTCGATTTCCTCACCTTTTTCAATCATTTAAATAACATCCTAAACAATGGGCCGTGTAAAGAATTGGCTGAAGAAAAAATTGTAAGTAGCACACATTTTTAACATGAACAACATGAGATGAATGCAGTGGTAAATACTGTAAAACTACAATCATGTTTTTTTGTTGTTTGTAATTGAATGATTGTCTTTATTTTTTTTATTTTGTAGCAATAATGATTTTAATTATTCTTTTATGATTCTAGAATTCCTTAAATATTGACATTAAAAATAAGAGAAGGACACAGCAATTCCCAATAGATATATCCATAGATTACGACATATGTATATGAATTTAAATGTAACATTATTGCAATGTAAATTAAACAATTAATTAACAATGAATTATTATTAATTGTTTAATTATTAGTTTAACATTAAACAAGTTTAATACATTATTAATTAGTTTAACATTAAACAAGTTTAATACATTATTAATTAGTTTAACATTAAACAATTAATTATTATTTCAATTTAAAACTTATCTTTAATGTTCTGTTAATTGAAAAAAAAATTTTCTTAATTTTACTCCGTATTTTTATTTAAATTTGAATTGTTTTATCTATCGAGACATTTAAGATGAATTATGTATGAAACTTTTTCTCTAAAATCAGAGGAATAATCGATGATATTTTTTTAAAATACTAAATACTAACATCTTGAAAGTATAGATCTTTAAATATAGATTTTTTTTCTAATTTTAAATTTCATTAAATTTCTCTTATTTTTGCATCACTTTATGGTTAAATATTAATTCAATTCAGTCAAATTATTTATTCTTTCTTTAAAAAAATAAATCACAATGAACACGAATATTTAAGTAGAGATTAATAAAGAATAAAAGTTTACTTATTTCTAAATTTGTATATTAAAAATAGTGTTTGCGAAATTTCACATAACGGTGTCCTTAGGAGCCAAGACTCAGCTGCCATCCGAATGCATCGCCAACTCGAATGGGATTGTCATCTTTTTTATATATAGATAACGCGCCAAAACTAGTAAACCATTGGAAGAAACTGGGTTACTGCAAAAATATCCCAAAATTCGATATTTTTATTATATCGCGAAGTGTGTGGATGAACTGTATTTTATGCACATGATCTCTTTAAATTTTATACACTTTAGGATTTATTTAATTTAATTTAAAATTTTTGTGAGTACATGTTCTTTGTCTATATGCAATTTTAATATAAAAATTATTAGTTTCTTTGATATATTTAAGCAGTGTTTTAAACCGTCTTCAGTTAAAAGATTAATTTCCATTTTCATGGATGAGGATTCAAAAAATTGGGCGACCTTTTTATTCAAAGCAATTTTTTGTTTAAAACAAACATAGTACGAAAATGTGACATTTTATAGAAACGCTTTAATAATTATTTCATAAATATTCATTAATTATACAATATTTATTATTAACTATCACACTTGAAATTCAGATAGTTTCGAGAAAATTTAAATAAAATATGCCTTATGTATTTTTAAATTTTTATTATAATTGAAATAATGTTAAATGACTTTTTTTGCAGCTCCTGTTTGAATTGTTGCCAAAAAACCGAAGATCATGAGCAGCAAATAAATGTAAGTTCTAATGCATGTCTGCTAAAATAGTTTATCAAGAAAAACTTTAAAATACATATTTTATCCAATATTTTGTTCAGTCTTCTTACTAACAATTGTCTCTTTAACATTAATTTAATTAAATTTATTGAAATAAACATTATTTAAAATAGTATGTACATATAACGACATATAAAATTTAATGAATAACCCTTTTTTTCAGGAAATGAAACCAAAATCAAGATTTCAGTCATTTAAAAAGAAGAATCCAAAAGTTACTTCGGTAAGCAAAAGCTGTGTTATTTAAAATATATTAAAATAAAATATTGACATTTTTCGAGACTATAGCAAAACGATTCTATATGATTTTTAAATAAATAAGATAAAAACAAAACAAAAAAAACAAAAAATCAATTTTTTTTTAGAATAAATGGAATAAATGTTTCATTTTGACATTTTTAAAAAAAATATAAATTGCATTTGTCTTTCGAATTTAAAATGTATCACGTATTTCTAACATTTTCTAGCTCATTGCGTAAGACATTCATAAAATTGAGATATATTCTGAAAATTTTACTAGTATATACAAAGATTAAAACATTATTAATTAAAAAATAGAATAATAAGAATGTATATATTTCGAAGAATTTTACATTTATATATTTTAAAGAAACATTATACGTGAAATGTGCGTAATTTGATATACATATAATAACCGATTAATGCCTTTCTCTATTCACATTAGCCAGTCTGTAGAGCATGCGCAGTCGTTATAAAATGCAATACTGGTAATAATAATAAAAAATTAGGAAAATAGCTCATTTTTAAAATTTTAAATATATTAGGGTGTTATTTTAAGTTTTAAATTAGCATTTTTAATGGTTTGTTCTACAGAACTTACAACTGTGATTCTAAAATAACAGAATTATGATAAAGAAATAAATTTTAGAATTTTTTTAATTGAAATATAACAATGACAAAGATTCCCGTTATTTTATGAATGTCATCCTACTGAAGTGTATTTAAAAATACTAAATACCTGTTGTTTAATTTTTCAGTTGGACTCAGCTGTCAATTTGTCATCAAAAGGTAAAAAAGCAATTCAATTAATCTACTTAACATAATTAAATATGATTATGAATGACATAAGCTATGTTACATTATTAAATACAAATAAAAAAGATTTATAATTTAAAATCATTACAAAAAATTATTTGTAAAGAAATAATTCAAAGTAATATTAATCACAATTTATCTTTTTAAATGATAGCAGAAAATTCTAGCCTGTTCCTTAACCCAAGATGTTTTGACAAAATGATTGGCTTCAGCTTGTAGCAAATTCTAAAATTCGGTGTGGCAGGGATTCTTAATAACATTATTATAAATTGATAATGACAAAATGTGTATATTCAAAATTTAGAAACCTAATTGATATATCGCGATTTTGACACGGTGCGTATGGATTCAAATGGAAATACTTTCATTTTGATAAATTTATAAAACATAAAAAGTAAGCATCATTTACAATGTAAATAATAAATATTCTTTCTAAACATAATTTAAAGTATAAATTAATAACGCAAGTATAAATAGTAAGCATCATTGAAATGATTAAATATTATTTAAAGCATCAATAGTGAGCATTCTTTTTCAGTATTGATATAATAATCATCATTTTTAAGTATCGAAGCAGTAAGCATCATTTTTAAGTGCTGAATTTACTTCTTCAAATAGCATGTTTGTCTAATTACGATCTTACTCCAACTGCCTGTTTATTACCTTTGACAGCATTTGCCTCCCGAGTATGATAGACCCACTGTTGCCAAGAAAACTTTCAAACCAAAAAAACTTTTTTTTCATGATTGTGGAATAACCAATATATTTATCTCCACAATTTATTTAGAATAATTAGACTACTGTTGTTCCAAAAACATAAGAAATTTCAAAATTGTATTATCTGCGTGTTTTTTTGGTCTGTGTAAATGAATACTAAAAATTGTAGAATACTTTTTCTGCCCTTAGCTCCCTATATATGCCAAAATTATTTGCACATATGTTTTGTTACATTCAGCCATTTTTTTTTATTAAATTAATATTTTTTAAATTTTTTGAAAGAAATAATAATAAATTTCATTTTTCGTTGCAGATCATGAACAAAAATTTGAGCTACTTGGAGCCCGCACAGAATAATACTCTCTCAGTTGGGAACACGGCATGGCGCACGCAGATTTCGGTCCATGTCACCGTCGGAAAAATTACTCCCATGGGCCTCATACCGGCGTATAGTCTTGTTTCGACACAATTCATTCAACATCAACGCCGACTTCTGCCCACACCTAATTGTTCTCAAATTAATTCGGAAATTTTTGCCGTCAACATAATTACAACAGCCGTTATACCCAGAAATATCATACCGGTCAAAAGCCAACTGGAAATCATTTATGGCAGCAACATCGCCACCCAAATTGATGATCATAAAAATGTCCTAAAATCAATTTTAAAATCCAAAAAACAAAGCAAAAAACGACAGACACAAAAGAAATCTCTGTCATGGGCGCCTGATGAGAAACTGGCCCACTATCGTCTGATTCCGAAGAGAGTGCGGGCTCGCGCAGTTCCTAACAACGCATACACATTCAAAGAAACGGGGTTCGTTCCCCGCAGTGAGTATCCCATCGTGTTCACAGTCCAAAAGGAACTCGTCTATAAAATCTATCCAAGATCCAACCGAACAAAAACCCATTGTCCCGGAGAATACTACAGGCTGAAAACTGTTTCCTGGGCACTCGACGAGTACCTCGTTACTTACTACTCCAACTAAAGGATAAAAGGTAAGCATCATTGTTGAGCAATTATTTTTTTTCAATAGTTGAATTTAAAAGTTCATTCTTTTCAGACATGCAAAAGAGTAATGAATGTAAAATAGTTATTAATTTGATTGTTTTTATCAGTATATGTGAACCTCTGAAATGAAATAGTAGAAAAGAAAGGTACGCTGAAACATTAGAGCGGTTTTGTTTGGAAATGTATTAACATGGTGGAAGTGCAGTTTTAAAAGTCTTAATTTATTGGCCAACAAAAAGTGAACGGTGAATTAGCTAAATACATAAACTGTTACTCGAGTATTTTTCTATATTTACATTTCACTCAAGTAAATGTTAGGCTTAGTTCTCTGTTACTTTTAATTTTAAGCATATATGCAAAACATATTCAGTATTTCTCATACAAACTGGGAGGAGAGAGATCATGTATAGCGTTTCAGAATCATTTAAGTGCTGAATAACATAAGTAATGAATAACGCCAGGGCTTAAGTTAGTATGTTCAGGTTATTCATTAAAGTCAGTGACTGTGTGGAATTACCATGGGCCGTTTTACCAACGCTGAGTTGGCTGTTATTCATTTCGCGTGTGGCCTAATTATTTGAAATCGGTGCCACTTCATCGAAAAACTTTTTTCACCAGATAATTTCCAAATCGAAAAATGTTTTCTCTCATGTGCATCAAACCTTTACGCAAACGCAGTTTATTAACGGTGCCGATGCATTATACCGGGCGGCGGCGATTAATACGAACAAGCACACTGGAAGAGCATGTATTGCTCACCGTGGACAACCCCAAGCTCCGATGCTGTGAAAGATTCCTCCCCTAAAACTATACCCACAAATGTCCTATTCAACACGAAGCGGGATGACACCGTTTTCACGTTCAAAGAGCCACTCGCTGCAGACGTGAGGCCATCCGCGATAGGTCGTCTATTCGCAGAGAGTTTCTTTGCCAAAATGATAAGTTTTTTCATCTTCCTTCAAGAGCTTCTTCTGGAATTACTTATCATCAAAGTGCTTTATTCTTGTATCCCTACTGTGGGTAGGTATTTCCAGCCGTATATATATATAAATGGAAATATATAGAGGGAGATTACATATGTATTTTATTCAAACAATTTAAAATTAAAGTAATAAATGCAAAAAACATATATTCAATTTGTTCGATTATCTACAAAAAAACCAAAGTATATTGTTTATTTTAAATATAGATATGAAAACTTTTTTTTTCTGAAAATATGTCATACATTTTTATTTAAAACTTTATAATTAATTTTTATTTTACATATAATTTTTTTTTCTTGCAGTTCAGAATGAAAACCTTCAGCAAAATTGAAAGCAAAAGCACTATTAAAAAAGCACTAAAATAATGCCCTGGAAAAAAAATTAAAAAGAAGTAAAAAGAAAAAAAAAAAAAAAAAACTCACGCAATTTAACTTTCAGGAAAATACTATTCTACATTTAAAAAATTTCAATTACAATGTTAGAATGTTTGTATTCTAAAATGGGGCAGGATAAAAAATTTTTAAAAAACAAAAATAATTCCCCACCAAAAAAAAAAAAGTTCATATTTTAAATTGATTTTCTTTTGTCAAAATAAATAAAATTAGCAATCCAAATGTACTAAATTCACATCGCCGTTAGATATTTTAAAACATAAAAAGGGGAAGGATTAAAAAAAAATTGAAATCGTAAGAAAAAGTAAAAAAAAATATGTATAAATGAAAAATATTCCATTTTATCTGTGATATTTCGAGCTTATAAAATTTTGTCTGTGATACTTTAGCTGTGATATTCTATGTTTTCTATGTGTTATTATGAGATTATAAAAGTCTGTGATATTCTGTGTTTTATTTATGTATTTTATTACGAGCTTATAAATTCAGTCTGTGATATTCTTCGTTTGTGATATGTTATTTGTAATTTAACTTTAAAAAATTAAAAAAAAAAAAAAAAAAATCCATAATATTCTTTTGAAATCTCTTGTTACAAAAATTTTATAATACAAGCATACTTGATGATTTAACCTCAAAGACAAAAAAAAAAAAAAAAAAAAAAAAAATTTCCTGTGATATTTCTGTGATACTCCTTCCTGTCAAATTGTTGTTTTTGTCCTGTGTTTGTCTGTGACGTCCTGTTAAAATATACTTAAACACCCCATTGTAAAAAGTCTTAAAAATGTTATAAAAATTATTAAAATACATGTAAAATGTATAAAAAAAATATATAAATGTATGAAAAATACATAAAAATAAAAAAAAAAAAAAAAAAATTAATAAAGTATTAAAAATTTAATACCTAAATTTGCGTCTGTGTGATTTTTTTTCATTCGTTTAAGGATTTAATAATTTAGAGTTATATTATGATTTAAATAGCTTTCTGATTGATATTGTTAAAACATGTAATGGGGATACTGATCCACTTTAAAATTGAACTAAAACCAACTTTTAATACTGAAATAGCTTTTCTACAACTACATTAATTTTTTATGCAAAGTTCAACAATCTTCAATATATTTAGTAGCACCATTCAGCGATAAGGCTCATTCATTTGAAATGATGCATTGACTTCCGGGAGAAATAATAAATTTCTGTTCTGCACTCACTTTCAGAATCAAGAACTATTTTTTTAATTTAACTATTATAGTAATTATTAATCAAAAATAAATTTAAAAGGCATGCTTTCATTAGTAGAAATAGTCTGCAATCCGATGGATGAAAATTTATATTACTGTGCCCAAAAAGTAAGAACAATTTTTTTTCTTCAAAACTCTCTCTCTCCCCCTTCCCCCATTAGTTCCGCAGGCCGATTCTCAAAACTGTTTTCGACAGTCAATGGTCTGATCTTTAAAATAAAACAATGAAAAAATGTCAATTTTTTCCACAAAAAACGTGATTTTAACAGGGTTGGTTGGTTACCTTAATATTATTATTAAGGAATTTGATAGCAAAATGCGTGTGAATTCTCCAGGAAATTTGAACTAGAAAGCAAGAACATAGGAAATTTGAAGCTACCTGTCGTGAGCTACCAGAATCCACACTCCTAAGAGACCAAGAAGGAATTTTCGATATGACGAAAATTGCTCATTCCTTGAACACGAACATAATTCGTAAACGTGTGTGGTATACTATTGCTGACATGGGTACAGTGTTGAAATCGGGGTGTGAAAAGTAAGGAATGGATTCAAATGGTAGAATTTTTTTTTTTTATCTAAATCTACTTTTGTAGCTTTGATTAAAGGACTTATTTTGCTTTCCATCTTGTTGTTATTCTAATGCAGAGACTATTACTCATTAAGCAAGAGCTCTTACTCATTTATCACTACCCAGGGAGTGCGTGTAGCTTGACGATAAGCTACGGACGCGGAGTAGGGGGGCTACAAAGATCACACGAGAAACTAGTTTAAAACCACAAGTTAAGGTGGCGCCACAGGGCAGTGAAAAGTACATTTCAAGAATGGACCGAAAAATACTTCGAGCAATACTGATTAATGTTTACTCATTTTCCAAATAATAGAAGCCCACATTTTAAAGATAATCGTTGAATTACATTGACTAATGATTGAATTGAATGAGAGAAATATAATAATCTAAATCGTTCACAGCAATTAAAAACCACATACTTGATTTTGTCAGCATCCAATATTTCGTAATATAAATATAACGTGCAACTAAAAGCACCCTTTCAGATGACAACATTGGAAACAGCCAATTTCTAGACAGTACTTGTTAGATGGCAGTACTAGTCATCTGACAAGTACTGCCATCTACAGCTTCCTAATTCCGATGAAAGAAGCCAGGCGGTTTGGTGGGTCGCTCTACTGTCACATTTTGCACGCGAGGTCTAATCAGAGCGGATGCCTTCCGAACCACTAATCCCACTATCCATGCCACAGCCAGGATAAACACCCGAAGCCTGAGATAACAAATGGCAAAGAACTAGCCACTTGGCTATTACTTCACCAAGAAGCCTAGGGGAGAGATATCTAGTGTTAGAGGTATCCAGGCCTATGTTAAAGTACGGAATAGGACTCATCGGACTAGGTTATCAGAGGCATCATCCGAATGAAATATTCTTCTTTAAGATAAACCCAACAGTATTAAGAGCATTTTAAAGGATAGAAATGTAAAGACTCTTATATTCTATGACATTATTTAAAGAGCCCAGAGAGAAACACGTCAGTTAATAAAGTATAGAAATAAATTTATAATTAATTCCGAAATTTATCCTACGCAACGCAAAATATTATGGAAAAGGGGACAGAAAGCCGGGGTTAATCTTTTGTGCTCTCTGCTTTTTGCTCCGTTTATTTCGTCTTTATGTTCCTCGACAGAGGGGGAGGGAGAGTATCGATTCCGGGCGTCGCGTGTCAGCAAGGCTGCACGCGAAGGAAGTTGCGTCGATGAAAGGAATGAAAGGTGACAACAAACAAGCAGATGCATCGATCATTTCGATCCTTTTTTCGTTCTTTTTCCGTTCGGTTTCGAAGCCAACCGACACAGACTAGACAAACCATTTGCCACTATTTGTATCTCACGTTCCCCGCAGTTTTGCCATTTCGATAGACATTTTTTATCCACTTTTTTAATAATAATCGTAAAAAACAAAATTTTATTAGTGTCTATCCCGAAAAACTTATCGTGGCACCCTAAGATAATCAGAATTAATGTCGTCGCCCAATTACAAGTGGGAGATGTGGGTTCGAATCCAATGGCATTCAGAGACAAGGAGATTCGATGACGATTGGAATAGTGTATCTCTAAAGTCAACTGCCTGGTGTGAAAATGGTATAAGCCCTTAAATGCTTGGCAATTACCACCATAAAGGACTTTTAGGAAGACATTCTGTCGGTGCCCAGTTTGTGTCATGTGTTAATCTTATTGTACGAGGTCCACCGACGCACAAGAGAAACAATGTCCCTTTTGTTAAAAAAAATGTCAGGGGTATTTTGGGGATGTGTTTCGTCGACCCAGATTTCCCTCTCGTGTAGCACAAAACTAGAAAACTAGAAAATTCCGTGCCAAGCGGTTTAATTTAAATTTATCCCCACCAGATGTAGTTTTAGGAGGGAAAAAAAAGTTAAACTGGGCAGATTTATTCTTATTTAGGATTGACGTACATATTAGCATGGATTTATTTCTCATAATTATTATTAGCTAAGATCCAATCCGCCTTGAAAACGCCGACTTTTCATTGGTGTATCTATTGAAATATGTTCGTAGTTCGTTTTTATTTGAATTTAAATTATATCAGTCAGCGGTTCTCGAATTATACAGCGCGAGCTCTCAAGGAATTTTGTCATCATCATCATCATCATTGGCGCAACAGCCTCATGGTGGGCCAAGGCCGTCTGCCTACTGGCAGATTTCGAGGCAGGAAATGTTTTCTTTTTTACGAAGTAGAGTTTTTCAGCTCTACGCCCAATATTCTACAGCCATGTTAGAAAGGGACCTACGGTTCAAAGTGGATTCCGAACCACTACAAGCGTCCATGGCACGTCCAGTTACAGCCGAAAACAAGCGACAGAATTATGCGTGTTTTAGGGCTTCCAAAAAATGACATCGCTAGACTTCTGCTTGTAGAGATAACTTTAGAACTTTGTTTACAAAGGAAAAATACAGTACTTATCTGACGGTACTTATGTAAAAGCTTTATTTAAGTATTTCTTTAGGTATGCTTTGTTTGAAATGTATAATTATATATATCTAACTTTTTCTATAACTCAATTGTGAACCCATTTCTCTTACAAATTTTGACTGAAAAGTAATCGTTTTCTCTGTTTTATATTTTTTTAAATTAGAAAATCCTTTATTTTAGTGTTTCATAGGAAACCTTCTTCGAATTCTTGGTTGTTATTTTTATCATCAAAGGTGTGCAAAATATATTTCTTTTAATTAAAATTACATAAACTGCCAAAACTTACTGTAAAAACTTCATTATGTTGATAAATTAATATTAGATGTACATGACAAGCCCAATGACCAAAAAAATATTGCATGAAAATGATTGAATTGAAAAAAAAATAATCTAGTGGCGAATTCTTGACGTAAGGCATAAGCTTTTAGTATAATTCATGTAGTTATTATTATAGCAAAAATAACTAAATTTATTAAATAATATATTACTTAAAATAATAATATATTTTGTCATATGAATTTGCTGCAAGTTTTGCTTTTTTTGTTTGTTTTGAAAATTGTCAGTCTTTTTCAAAATATCCTGCACAACATGAGCAAAAAATATATATATATATATATACATATAGAAACATTTACTATTATTATTTACAAACACACAACAATATTTTTAATACATTATAAGAATATTTTTTAAAAATTAAAGTATTTTTTATTTGTTTTTATTTTAAATAACGAAAGTTTAGATTGTAAACAAAATTTTGGGCATTTTCTTAAATTGGCTTTTTCTTTGCTGAGCTTTTTATTATTATTTCATTTATAACGATTAGACAATTAATAAATGTTATAATATTTTATTTTCTAATAAATTTATTAGTTTAACGTTGTACATTTAAATTATATTAATTGTGTCAAAATTTATGTACTGTCACATTTTCTGTGATAATTTATTTAAAAACTTACATCCCTGCATATATTTTGCTGCACACTCAGTATACATTTTTCAGGACTGGGTAAGTTTTTTCAAGCCACCTTACCTAAATGTTTCAGGACATTTTGCATACATTGCTCTATAATCTGAGATTCAAAGGATAGCGATTCGAATTCAAAGAAAAGTCCCTTTCATTTTGAAAGTGATAGGGCATTGTGTTGGGTCTCCCTCCAAAAAATATTGTAATCTATTGAGTTTTTCTCCTATAGTGATGGAAGCTATAGGAAAAAAAGGAAAAAACGTCGGAGTTGACACTGCATTTCTACAAAGCAAATAAAAAATAATCAAAGGCTTGGTTTGGTTTGTCGCTTTACGGTCATTGTGTGCTCATTAGACCGGGACTTATAGTTTAGCGTGGATTCCGAACTGCCAACAAACATCCATGCCACCGCCAGCATTTGAACCTGAAGCCCGTGGTATCAAATGACAGAAATAATCAAAGATAACTAATAAATATTGAGCGTTAAAAGTTTTAAATGTGACGAAAAAAAATTTGCAGTCAAATTTATTTTAAAAAATGGAATTTGTCAAAATTCGAATTATGAAGTAATTTTTCATTTTAAAGCACTAACATACCACATGCATAAATACAATGCTACATTTCATTTAAAAAAATCCGTCGTGTTACGGACAACAAATCAATTGAGCATAGAAAAGATTTAATGTTTCATAATGGAGCCCTTTTAAACTCGTTAAATATCAGACAATTCAGGAAAATAAAAAAAGAATGCTGAAATGTTCGCAACTCTCCCCTCGCGAGGGAACACTTACTTGGAGGTCCAGAGAAAGGAATCACCGGAATCGCCTGTCACACACCATGGAGGTCACGTGAACAGTTCGAACGTCAACAAATCCCTCCTCTCCGCACTCGGGATCCAGGTAGCTGGGAATGCCTCGAACGATTCCACAAATCGTCTGCAATCGAACGAATCTGTGCAATGCACGGAAGGCGGCAGATGCTTTTCGAATGCTAGCAGACGATCTTGTAGCGCGTTATTGACGTGGAACGCGATTTTGAGCTGGCAGCCGACGATCCTGGACTGGGGACCGAGAGGGGGTCGGCGTGGGGGAGGTTCCGTTCTGGATAGGGGGCGCTGTGACCGTGAAACGGCGTTGGAGGAAAAATTGAATCAATGCACTTGCGCACAGGTGGGAAAAAAAGAATTGATTTAAGTGAACCCAGAGTGAAAGCGGTTTAATGTGCGCGTGAGAGAAACTATACGATTCTATTTTTTTTTCGATTCATATAATGGCCTATTCCACGCAGTTCTTTCAAAAAAATTTCGATTCATTCATTTCCTCCATCATTCATTATATTTTTATTTAAAATAGATTTCTTACTTTTAATGTAGCATCCATTCATTCAATAACAAATTTTGCATAGAATTTTTTTTTCTCGTAATTTTACATTCCCTATTCTATTCAAGTTAAAATGTTATTTGAATCGCTTGCTTTTATTCGATTCTCGAATGCATTGATAACATGCCAGATGGGTTCGGTTCGTCGCTCTATGGTCATCTTGGGCACGCGAGGGCTAAACAGACCGGGACCTACGGCTTACAGTAGATTCCGAACCACTCCCCCACATCCCTGCCACCGCCAGGATTCGAACACGAAACCTGTGGTACCGAGCGCCAGAGCACTTGCCACTCGGCCATCAAGTCCCTATATATCATGCCAGAAGATCCACATTCGAATCCACGGGATGTGTGCCTTGCAAGCACTGCTTTCAGATGGTTTGCTCACTCCGAACAGATAGAGCACCTAGTTTTAGTTTTCTGAAATGTATTCCATTTCACAACATATATTCACCCGTCGTCGTCCGGACTGTTCGTAGCGCATACCAGTGAAAAGTGAAATAAGAGATCCGTCGAAGTTTGTTTCGTTACATAATTGACTCGTTCCGTTTTCCGGAATAAAACAGTGGCAAGACATTTTGTTGACGCTCGAGTTCCTTCCTTTTGGAGTTGAAAAAGACTCGTATTCATCAGTTGCCCTAAATCAGTGAAGAATAATTTTGCCACTTCCGGTCCCTTCAGCAAGAGCCCCGCCCCTTCCCTCTGGTTTCTCTTCCGCGCTACGTGCTACTAAGGGCTTATCTTGCTCAGACTACCTCTAACCCGACTCGCGGCTGGAAAGCAAGGAGGGCCGAGGTTCGAATCCGATGAGAGCATTGAGTCACTGCCTTCAGAAACGAGAAGACTCGATGGAGATTGCGACACCATCTGCAAAACGCGTCTCACATAGATAGTCGAGTGGGAGTAAAAGGGGAGTCATTTTTACCCGTACGGCACGCACTCACGGAGGAGCACTGTCCTCGTCTCATCCCCCGTAGGTGGGTTGTTTGAGGGATATATAAGTGGGCCACCGATGTTTAAAACACACACACAATGCATCTAGTTTATCTAAACATTTAATTCACGTGATGTTAAAGAGGTTTGGTTTGTACGCTCTACGGTCATCTTGTGCACACGAGGGCTAAACAGACCCGGAGCTACCGTTTTAAGTGGATTCTGAATTCCTCACAAATATCTATGCCACCGCCAGCATTCGAACCTGAAGACCTGTCGTACCAAACGCCAAAGCCTTGCCACTTGGACATCAGGCAGCGATGTTAAAGAGGACAGGGGAAATAAGATAGATCTTCAGAGCGTTGGACATGGATCGCGCGCTACTGGAATATGTAATGCCAGCAGCGTGGGAAGATGGAAGGGTTATGTGGAAGAATGGATTCCTTCTGCTCTTCTCTCTCTCTCTATATATATATATTTAATTGCAAGTATAAGTTAGGACACATTTTAAAGCAAAAGATTGGGAATGAGCACTCAATTGTTAATTCTATTATACATTTCATTTGTGTCAATAAAAGAAAAAAATAAGTAATCATTAAATCAAAATGACTTGCTTAGAAAATGGATATTTTAAGAACGGTAATCTTCTATTCCAGCGATCACAAAGTAAGCAACGCCTACATAAATAATCGAAAAGGATGGGTCACACAATCGAAAGCAAATGCAACAATCAGAAGGAAAATGAAACCCATCTGCAGCGGGGAGGAATATAAAATCATGGCAAGTCTAAAACTTCCTACAGGTGAAACTGGTTTTCAAAACTTCCGAGTTCACCCTATTTGAGTACACAATGCTCAGATGAAACGTTGAGGACAGAGAAGCTTACCTAAAAGCTAAGGATATTAAGAATCAAGTATATTTAATCATTTTGGTGGGGATGGACATTAAATAATTCGTACAAGATCGCATCCAGTTCATAACTGATAAGCATACGGAGATGTAGGATGGCAAGTGGTGTAAAGCAGTTGCAATCAAGCATTTTGGGTCGTTCGCTCATTTCAAAATGTGTTCATCGTTTAATTTTGAAGGTTCAAGTTAAAAAAAAAAAAAAAAAAATTGACCCATTCACTTAACTGAGAAATTCTTGGTATATATATATATATATACTAGAAGGCTCGGCAGACGTTGTCTTGCCCTGAAAAAAAAAATATCATAGAATCTGATTGCAGCGCCACCTACCGGATCCCGTTATGAATTTAAACCATCCAGGGACCCACTGAAACACATACATAAAATTTCATCAAAATCGGTCAAGCCGTTTAGGAGAAGTTCAGGACAAACACACGTACAGAAATATTATATATATAAAGATATATATATATCCTTTTATATATATTGTTTAGATATCTTTATATATATATATATTTAATTATTCCTGCAATTTTTTTCATCGATAAATGATTTTTTTTTTTTAAATTAGAAAACTCAGTCACTCGTGAGATTACGATTTTTCATTTTATAACAGCGAAACTTATTATCACTTCCAAATGGTTTCTGCGCAAAATTCCAAATCCTTTAGTTAAACTGTCTACTCATTTGACAACCAGCGTTTTCCGTACGTAGCCATATTTTTTGTTGGTGTTGTAAATATGTTTTTTTTTTTAAATTGAATGACTCACCCTCTTTTTAGAAGCGGCAAAGATTGAATTGATATTTGCGTTGCGAAAACTTTTCACCCACACTATCTTTGTCCAGTTCTTTGTTTAGTTTTGTATGTGTTAATACCCTTTTTTTAATTATTTCATGTAATTAGTTTTCGTTGGAAACATATACTTCGCAGAATACTTTGTGGAACCTGAGCTCATTATTTTCAGCTTCAAAAAATAAAATTTTTTTTTATGAGTGCTTTTTTATTTTCACAAGTAGCAATACAAAAAGGAAAATAAAACAAGATATTATAGCCAAAAAATCTTTTTTAGTGGAAAAGAATAATAAACATTTCTGTTTTCTTTCTCCTATTCCTTGATGTTTGAAAAATAAAGCAGGAAGAAATAATTAAATGGGGAGAAATATTGGAACCTAAGCAATGTAATAATAAACAGAACATTTTTTTTTATCCTTTTGTCCAGCAGTTCCCTTCTTCCACCCTATTTTAATTAAAAGTCTGCAATGAGTGACTCGAAAGAAAGAAGCAATTAAGGAAAGAAAGAGACGACGAACGGTTTCAATAAATAACAGCTGAGGAAATATTCTTCTTTTCAATATGCAGATCAGAACCACACCATTTTACACCAAGTATTGTTTTAACGCTCACTAGACACAAAATCGAAAGGAAAAAAAAATATCAAAGTTAGGCTGCTCGTACGTGTGTCATCAACACATTAAACGCTTCACTACAACTTTTTGCTCAAAGTGACATTTCAAATGTCTATAACCATCGCAAAAATCAATTGAATCGATCTTTTAATACACACAAAAGTTAGAAACAATCAAATAACAATAAACAATTAACAAATAAATGTAAATTTAATTTTTCTAAACATCAGGCATTTATATTTCATTATTAAATTTCCACCAAAAAAGGATTAAAATAATTTATATGATTTTTTTGTTATGTTTTACAAAAGGATTTCGTACAAAAGGATCAGAGTTATAAACCAAATAACGTTTATTGCATTCTTTGGTAACCACATAGTTGAAGAAGAGTTTCTAGAATTTTTCGGAATCGCTTCGTGTTTCCGTTTTCTAAATAAATACGCAAGAAAATGAAGCCAAGCGGCGATACAGCGCCCACTCTAGTAAGAGATATGTTCTGTTCCTTTAAGGATCGTTCCCACCGAGGCGTGAGGCGGCGACGCGTCACGCGGCAGGGAGGAAAAATTTTTCGACCCCTTCACACCGAAACCTCAGAAATCGCTTTACGCCTAATGAAGTTCCATTTACTTCTATCAGATGGCAGGTCTACTATTGGCTCAAACCAAGTCACATGACGCGGCAAGCATTTGAGAATTGAAAGTTGGGTAACTCGAAGCGGTGGATTTCAACCGGTTTCAGGAGAAAGCTGTGAGGCTAGTGATTGGCCAACGCTTCACGCTTCAACGCCTCGGTGTGAACGAGCCTTCAGAATAGGAGGATGGGCTCTATTACATTTCTACTCTACGGTTGCGAAACCCTGCTGGTGGAGGGAAATCTTCAATTTCGGTGGTGCTGGTGTCCATGGGCAGCCCCTTTAAAAATCCATGCCTTTACAGCCTGTTAAATAAATTATACCACAAATTTGAAGGGGCGCAGTTTTCTTCGTAGCCAGGAACGAGATCAGAGATCGCTGACGCTGTTCCGTGGGCATCGATTTCTCTAAGAGTTTCCTGAATACAAGACCTCTAAATTCTTCTTCACTGAAGAAATTCTTTAAGATGTCCATTAGAACAGATCATTCATGATGCTTGGTGTGGGAGTCGTCCGTACATCATGGTTTCTTCTGCTAATGTTTCAAATTTGTTTTCTGTGGAAATGGATCTGCGGTCTTCACAGGTGACGCGCCCATCAACGAGTTTTTTTTTTTTTTTAATTTCTTCTATTAGCTCGCACTCTCCCCATATATATCTTGTTCAAATTTCCAATCGTTCATAAAACACTTCTTATTCATGAGTTCAAATACATTTTTTTTTAAATTTGTAGTGGAGGACACTTGATGTTAATACAGTTTTTTTTCAAATATTAATTCAGTAATTAAATTTAATTAATTTTAGTGTTTTTTTTAGAATTAAGTTGCATGTATCTATCAATAGATGGCGCCCGATAAACTTAAAAAAATGAATGAAAATTATTTATAAAGGACTTTTTGCAATAGAGTGAAAAAAAAGTAGGAATTTACTTTAAAATTTATTTTTTATATTGCTTGTTTGTGGGAGAGATGAATACGTCTTGCGGCCGCTTGTTTGCGGTTGTAATACAGCTTGTGAGAGGACGCAGTATTGATCTATAAGGGTGCTGTACCTACTCTCTTAAACTACCAGGGCCGTAGCCGTCCTTCGCTAAGATATCAAGTATTGGTTTCGTATAACTACTTACATTTTTTAAATTTTTGTTAGGCACTGTAGACAAATCCCATTCATACGGCATGCTTTCTCATTGGCGAGATAAAGGTACTTGAGAAGAGCTACAAGTTTGACGATTTAAGGCTCGTTCCCACAGAGGCGTGAAGCATTGAAGATTCATGCAGCAGGCAAAGAAATTTTTTCGACCCCTTCACAACGAAACGTCGAAAATAGCATTACGCCCAATGAAGTTCCGCTTCGAGTTGAAAGTGGGTCAACTCGAAGCGGCGGATTTCAAACCGGTTTCGGGCGAACGCGGTGAATCTGGTGATTGGTCAACGCTTCACGCTTAAAAGCCTCAGTGGGAACGAGCCTTTAAGCAGAGGCCTTTCCCGCCATGTCCGTCTTAAACCGCGTCCAAACGAGAACGAACTAAGTATAAATCGGTTTGTCTCAGTGTGGACGGAACTCTTGGAGTGGTTGGACTGTCTATTCGCTCCACGCAAAGTTGGTTTTTCTCGCACATCAATGGGATTTCTTGCAGGGGACACTCTCAGTGAGAGATAACGCGGCTTGTTTCTCGAGGTTAGATGAAGACACTCGGACTCTCGTCTGGACGTGGCTTTAGAAGAACCAGCATGCGCTACAACTTACACTGAAACCGCGCTATTGTGTTACTGAAAAGGAGTTGTAACTTATTAATAGATTTAAATCTTTTTTATACAATATTTAATTAGAATACACCAAATAAATATTTGAACACTAGTTAAATGTTTCCTTTCTTCATAAACTAGAATTGAATCATGGGCCATTTGATGCTTAGTCATTTTCTTAATAAACACTTGCACCGCATGGGTGTAGCTAATCATGATGTCTGTCATCTGTGCTCGTCGAGTGAAGCCATGGACTTTTTACATTTGACAACATGCACTGCACTTGATTTTATGACTTTTAATTCTGACAACTTTCTCAAGGCTGAATTTTATTGGGCTGCTAGAGTTTTATGGAGGATATCGCTACAATGTCCGCAATCAACCATCTTAAAATAGTGTTCAATCGAATTTTGAGATTAAATTTTTTTTTTTCTTCTGAAAACAAATTTTAAAGTTGCAGGAAATTTTCAATATTATGTGAAATAAATTTTGAACTGAATTGAAAGGAATACAATAGATACACTAAATAAATTTATTTTGCCCAAAATCTATAACAAATAACATTTAAAAATACTGAATTAATATAATGGCAAGAATGAACAGATTGTTTCATTTCATTTCGTTGGAAACTATCAATATGTTAAAATCAAAACATTTTTAAATGTAAATACTTTATAAAAATACAAATTTTTTACATCACATCCATTTTACATCATAAAAGATTAAAATTAAAACAATATTATGCCATTCTTTTTGTTGAAAAAAACAATAACAAAGTAATCAAGTTTATACTTTTCCAAAAATTTAGAAACAATAACTTATAAAACAATGCATATAATGGTAATGTGAGTTAATAATGCCACATCATCAATGTGTAAAACCATCTTAAAATAGCCCAAGACAAAATAATAATACTATAATAAGAACTAATTTGCTCCAAAATTTTATAAAATAACAACAAAATAATAATAATTAAGACAATATTATTATTTTGTTGTTATTTTATAAAATAACAAGTAGCAATTGAACATCAGTGAAGCAATTGAACATCAAACTACACATACAATTATCTCAAAATAATGTTGAATGAAAATTTATATAACATTTTGAGATTGGACATTTTATTAAGATAGAAATTTTTTATAAAAACATTTTAAAATACTCATTATTATATGAAAATTTCATTTGGATTGAAATAGAATTCATTAATTAATTGTATTTTATTACAAAATCTGATAAATAACATTTATAGCATAAACACAATAGCAAATATCACATGATTTCAAAAAATAAGATTATTTCATGTTCTATAAGATAATGTAGAGTCATCTCAAAACAGTGTTTGATCGAAGTTTATAATATTTTGACATGAAAAACAATTTTAAACATAAATATTTTAATAAAAATTTATAATGTTAACATCAGTAAATATATAGCATTAATATATAATATTAATAAGACAAAACACAAAATCAACAACAAATCAATGCATTTTACTCATGGTCCAAAAATCCATAAACAATAACATTTAAAATAATGCACAAACATAATGGCAAAAATCACATGGTTTAAAACTTGATCAAATAATTTAAGTAAACATCTTAAAACAATCTTCATTTGAAGTAAAAAGTGTTTTAGCTATAGAATATTTCAAACAACAACAAATCGAAACATTACTGGATTAGTTGATTTCTCATGCTTTTGTAACACTTTCCAAATATCATAGTGATTAATTATTACTAACAGATTTGAAAAACATTCACCAATGAAAGTGCATTTAAAGTAATGTACAACACTAGCGGTATACACAAAAAATATTCATTAGTATTAGTAGATTAATATTAATACTTAAAATTGAAATTTTTTGTACAAAAATAAATATCAACTGCTATTCTTTATAATTTTCTTCTGCAATAAAATTCATTAATGCTTTGATGATAATTATATTACAATAAAATTAAAAATATTAATTAACAATTAGTCTGAAAGAATTTACGACATCATTTGAAATCTTTTATATGCTTAAGATTATAATTTTTTAATAAAGGATTTAAATCTTTCTATCTATTTAATTTCTGTTCTAAGAATTTTAAAACTATAAGCAAAATTTAAAATAAAATTATCTATTTAAAAATACAATTAAATTTTAAGTCATAATGTAAAAGAGTAGAAATAGGATTGGTTAAAAAAATAAGAAGAAGAATTAAAAATAAACAGATGAAGATTCAAAACTATCTTGCACAATTCCTGGCCTATATATAATAATTTAAGATAACTATTATACAGAATTTCATTAAGAAAATATCACTATCATAATTTATTTTTTTTACAGTTGAGTAAAATTTAATTTTAAAACTAAATCTCAAATTCAACTTTTTAATTTCTGTAAAATAAAATTTGCAATTTAGTGCTGAACAATAAAAATATAAACATGGTGGAGTGGTTGAAATAATGTTAAAAAACAACTCCAAGAAAAAATTCAGCAAAATATGGCAATGCTGTTTTTGAGATTTCCATATAACTTTTGTTGTTTTACAGTTTTTGGATTTTATATATATATATATACATATTTGTAATCATACATAAAATCATGGCTAGAAAGCAATATGGCACATAACTTTGATGGCCACCAAGTTTTTGACATATAATCTCTGTCTTGCAGATTCACCATTTCCAACAGATACAATTTATTTATAGATCAAGTTTCAGCAAATCTAAGTTGTTTGAAATAACTTTTAAGTAGCAATGACAAAATTATGTGTGTATTTTGTTATTAAATTGATTTTGAACTGGATATCAGCAGTAACATAACTATTTAAAAAATATTACTCATTCTACAACTTCAATCTTTTCTTCTATAATTGATTTCTAAATAGTACCAGATGTGTAATGGTCAAAGTTGGTTTACATTTTATCTAAAGTATTGCTTATTCAGTGTTCTCATTGCAGCAGACAGTGAAATTGCATGTCAATAGTCATGATATAAAAACATTGTCTTAAGTTCATAAAATAATATTGTCAATGATCATTATAACTTGCCCACTATTGCCCATCCTGATCACATTGAAAAATAATATACAAATACCATAACTTGTGAAGTTTTCAACAAGTGTAGTTTTTAAAATAATAAATATAAGAATTCAAATTTTAATATGGGCAACTAACTGTAGATATAAATCAGACAAATGCTTCAAAATTTTTTGATCAGTTATGGGTTTTATAAATAATACATTTCAGTGATATACAAAAGTTGATATTGCATACATATTTAGAATGTAGTGCTGTACTGTCTGGAAAATTCTTAATTTTAAATTTATTAAAAATCTTAATTATTTAGAAATAGTTGACAAGACTGTTTATTACTGAACACACAGATCAAAATCATTCACTGAAACAATATGATCTACCTTATTATTTCTGTTTCTCCTATAGCCCCTTTGAAATGAATTAAGTCTGATTCAAATGGTTCATTTCTTCTGTGATCTGACAACGTTTTAACATCATAATAATAATTTTGATATTGAATTTTTTTTTTTGCAATTCTAAACTTTCTCCACTTTTTTTTTAATAATCAATGAAAAAAAAAAAAAAGAATTTTTAATTACTTATGCGTGTAGTCATAAATTGAGTATTATAACCAATATTTTATAAATTAGGATATTTGACTTCATTGCTGAACATTTTTGGAGCAGTGTTACTATTACTTAAGCTTCAATCCTCTTACTTATTTAAATGCTCTATGGTGGACAAAACAATATAAATGTTCCTGTTTAATTAGTGAAACTTCCCTTCTACAAGAGATACAAATTTCCACAGATCATCAGAGAAAAGCTGCGGCTCCTCGAGTGCTGCAAAATGGCCACCCTGCGGCATTATGGTATATGACACAATGTTCTTCATCTGTTGTGACATCATGGTCTTGGGAAACATAAGGACTTCATGAGGGAACAATGCCACTGCTGAAGGTACAATCACAGGCACTCTGGAAGAAGTTCTACAATTACTAACACACTTATATTCAAATAGGCTTCACATACAACATTTTATTCATGAGGTCACAGATAACAAACATAATAATGAAAGAAACAAAGGCGAAAAAAAAAAAAAAAACCTAGTTCAATAATGATACATAAAATACTTAAAAATTTTTTAACTGTCCTAATATAATAATGATAAGCACATAATTTTCTCACTAACTATTTTTAATGTGTTAGTTAATTTATTTTATTTAATATCCATTATTAAAGCATATCCCCTTAAACTACATACTTTCTCTTCTTTTTTTCGTTTTTCACTAATGGAATTGAAGAAAAGGAAAAGTCCTCAATAGGAATTATTTTAATTGGTAATCTTAGAATCATAGTATAGTCTATTTTTTACATTTATCTCAAATCTATTTAAGTTGGATTTTGAAAAAAAATTAGAGAGAAAACTCACTTCTCATGCAAGTTTCTAAACACTTCTCTTACGTTCTCTTTGTAAAATCGGGCAGCTGCAGCAAAGTTGTTATTTATCCAGTACATCATGACATTAGTAAGCAATTCATTAAGGGTGAATTTCTTTGTGAGTCCTCCATCTTCCAGATCCAAAAATTTTCGATCAGTACAGATTGGGAACTTCTCCAGTAGAAAAGCAGCCATCCCTGCTGGACTATCAGACATTCCACATCCTGGGAATATATAATCATTAGATTTAAAACATACAACTTCTTAAAAATTAAGTGTATCCTACAAATTGTTTTTATATTGACTTGCGTTCAACATATCATTTGCATCAATAAGCTCAGATCATAGAAAATCATGGTAAACAACCGAATTATTGGTGCCATTTAATTAAATCAGAGCTAATTATTAGATTCTAATGCACTTCCAGAATTTCTTATGAAGATTGACAACTATGCCATAGTTCCCAAGCTTAAATCATAGGTGCATTTTTTAAAATGGTCATACTGATAATGTTAATTACTGAAACATTGGACATGCTACATCTTGTGAATCTATCCCTTATTGATTATGGTTATTTATTTGTTAATACAAAAAAGACGACGTTACTAATAGAACTTTAATTACAAGATTTCCATTTTATCTCATTTCAGAATAATTTATAGGGAAAGTTTCAGTCTAAATTTTCTATCAATCCAGCACTACAAACTGTCTGTTTTGTCTAGAATGATGATTTAATTTAAATAGAAAAGTTATAGTTTTAAATGAGGAAAAACAGAAACCTCTTTAATGGATTGGTGAAATACTTGAATAGAACTTTCTCAACATGAGGAAATTAGACATGATGCAATATAATGAGATGTTCTAACACAGGAATAGAATGAGTACAAAAAATTGGCTAATGATGTTTTAAAGATCTAAATTTAAGATTTCTAAAATTTCCTAGGATTTTTGGTTTAATATTGATTGATCGAAACATGTTTCAGTTCATAAGCCATGTAATTAAAAATTATAACATGATTATTAAGTATAAAAGGCAAGATGAAAAAAATTTAATTTAAATATAATGGATTCTACATTTCTAAGAAATAAAATTAGAAGAAAAAAGTGGAATGAGATATCAAATTCACCCAGTGTGTCTGGCTTGGTGCCTTGCATATGGAAATAAGCACTTTCTTCAAGGAGCATTTTAAATTTCCTTTTGAGAGGGAAAGCAATCTCATATTCATCCTTGGAAATGAGCGAGGGGAAAAGTGTTATTGCAACACCTTTCAGGAACTCCCAGGTCTGTGGTAAGAAGAAGTACATGTTCACATGCAGGCCATTCACTCTGAAAATCAGTCAAAAGCATGCTTCAATGTACAAGAAATGACCCCACAACCACAAGATAAAAGAAATGAATGCAGTCAACTTTATTCTGTCAACAGTTCTGTTATATATTGTAACTATGATCAAAAAAATTAAGAAATATATAAATAGCTAAATTTTTTCCCTTACTATTTTCCCCCTTTTATGACAATTGGTAAAAATTTTGAAATTATCATCATAAATACATAGTAGCTATGAATAGACTTCATCAATAATACTTTACAGTAAAAAATAAAGATATGCTTATGCTTTTTTCCCCTCCTATTATTGTATCTATTTCTTTTGTTATTGTACATTGCATAAAGTGTGTACTTCATACTAAGTTAATAAAATGTGTACTTCATACTAAGCTAAAAAATAAAGCAAAAATTAAAATTTGGAATGATGAACACTTACTGATAAAGGCAGACATTGAACATAATTTATTTAATTTTTTAATAAGCTGAAAACATTATTTGTAATATTTGTATTTAGATTTCTATGAATTTTCTTTCTATTTGCTATTCATTTTCTTTCACATTTTAGTTAAAAAAATTATACAATCCTACTTTTTGAAGTAACATGATTTTATTTTGTAAACCTATGAAATTACTGAATATGATTTGGTAAAAGATTTTTCATTATTAAACAGAATTATTTTGTTTGACACATACTTTGTAGGGTAGTAGCGGGCCATGAGGGACGAGATATAAGATCCCCAGTCACCTCCCTGCACATAGAACCGGGAGTGCCCCAAACGCTCCATTAAAGTGGCAAAGATTCTGGCTGCAGCTCTGGCATTGAACCCTGAAAGCAGAAAGCATTTGTTATTGGAAAGGAACTTGTACCACTGTTCCTTTTAAGAGATTATATTTAAAAAGATATTATAAAAAGAATTTCATAAAGTTACAAAAAAAAAAAAAAAAAAAAAAAAATCACGACAACTACTAAGAAATTAATATTTAAATTTTACATATGCTTGAGTTTATATTTCTGGTGCAATAATAAAAAACAAAAACACTTTCATATTAAAGTGGCCATAGTAAATTATTAAAAAAAGCAGAATAATTTAATCATTATGCATGCCACCAAATCATTTCTCAATGAATGCTAAAACTGATACCTTTATTCATTGTGTTTTTGTATATTTTAAGTTATATAGTATTAAGATTAATCAACTTTTTCAATCCATACTTAAAAAAAAAAAAAAAAAAAAAAAAAAAAAAAAAAAAAGATTAGTTAAGGGATTTAATAAAATAGTGAAATGCAGAATATAACCATGAACATGTTGTAAATGAAAAATAATGATAATTGTCATATAATTCTCATCAAACATTTTTGCTACGTTTTCACATCTATAAAAAAATGTCTAAATATGTTTTAAAAAAATGGAATTTGGCAGTTATAGAAAAGTATACATTGAATTAGTGCAGTAAAAAAATTCAATACTTAATATTTATTTAATAATTCCCTTTTAAGCAATGATTATGGGGTCTACAAAATGATTGAGTAATAATACTTTTATATTGAATAAATCCACATTGAATTTATGTAAGTGCTAAGACATGATAATGCTTTTGATGCTTTAAATAACTTTAACATAGAGTGACAGTGATTGGCTCCTTAAACTATATTAAAAAATACTTTTCCACTACCACTTCATTTATTCTTGTAAAAAATATACAATATAACATTCATAACACTCAATGAGTCTTCAAGGATTTTTTTATAAAGCAGCTTAGCTAAATATGCTGCTAAAACAATTTCATTATGGCCATTATAAATCACTAGAATTGCATACTAAAATCAAAGCTAATCACCTTTCTGATGTGGAGATTCTGAGAATCCATATCCAGGAATGGATGGACAAACAACCTCAAAAACAAAATCATTGTTCGATCGGGCAGTGGTCAGTAATGGGAGGATTTTATAAAACTCAACAAAAGAACCAGGCCATCCATGAATAATCATTATTGGAATAATTTTCAGCTGCAACACAAATAAATTTAGTACCACTAAATGCATAGTAATGAGCTCATACATATTTATGATGATGATAACATGATGAAGTTTAAAAACAAAATGTCAAGCATACTTATATTAACTAAATATTATATATATATATATAAAAGATATAATATACATTAATAAAATTAGCAAATTAACATCTCTTTTTATAATAATCATTACAAAATACCAACAGTTAGTGCCTAGTAGGCCTATTTCCTTAGAGTGAAACACAAACTTACCAAAATTGATTTTTGCAAAAAATTAATGCAAAAACTGATTTAAATACAAAATTGATGTAAATCCAAGAGTGAAATCAACATCTTATTTTCCAAACCATGCTAATATAATTATCATGGTTAATAATCATGCATGGGTTTTATTATTAATTAAGTCAATCTTTTAGTCCAATGACAATCGGTACACACAAATTAGCATGCCAGAGTGAAGAAGTTAATCTCCATGAGTAGTATTGAAAAACACACAAACTTAGTAGCAATTGTGAAGGAATCTTGTTTTTCTCGAGTACAACTGTTCAAATACAAAACAATTATTCCAGAAAGTACTTTTAGAAGATATTATTCTCCACAACTACCACAATTCTATGAATAACACTTATATATCAAATTTATGCACTTAATAATAAAGATGTCAGCAGATTTATTGCCATCAGGGCCGGATTTTCCTATAGGCTAACTAGGCTTCAGTCTAGGGCCTCAAGATCAAGAGGGGCCTACATTCAAATTGTTAGCAAAATTAGAATGACACTATTCTAAAAACAGTAAACACTAAAACACTGAATAGAAAATAGACAAATTCAACACATATGACTAATAAACAAACATAAAAATGTATTGGGTTAAGATCAACGCGTTCGGCTCATTGGGTCTGTTCGTTTTGTATATACAAGATTCCACCAAAGTATAGTTCATATGTTCACTGATTGCTATGGCAAATATTGACATGCCTTATACTACTAAGCTCTGGTTTATTCTTGCATAAATGAAGTGCAGATTGGAACAGAAAAACGAACAGACCTATTGATATCCCGACGTTCGGTCATATTCGTATTACTTCAATATGAAATACGTGTTAATGTTATTAGAAAAGAATCTTATTTTAGGATTGTGTACACGATCATTTGATTCTCGCCTTTTGAGTTCAGTAGGTTCAATACTTTAGTGAAGTGTTTATAGACTATTGAAAAAATTTTTTGTTACAATATTTTCATTTTGCGAGTTATTGTTACAAGTACTATATATGATGCTGAGAATAAGTGTCCGACTTTTTATTTATTTATTATCCGTGCCACATTTTTTATAAAGATTAGTACCAATCACAGCATGTTTCATTTAACATACTGATATATATATCACAGTAATGATGTATTTTATTATCTCTCACATAATTTACAAACTTAAAAATGGGAGGTGAAAGGGCCTCATAAGTGGAAGAGCCTAGGGCCTCTTTTCATCTAAATCCGGTCCTGATTGCCATATTAGTTTATAAGTCAAAATGCTGCCAGTGTAGATGCCTCTACATTAAGTGGGAAAAAAAACTGATTACACATTTCTATTACAATACATTATTATTTATTCCAACGTAGATGAATATATTCTTAACTTTTTTATTTTACCTAGAGACATATTTGTCAACTTCTAAGAATTTTCAATAATTTTTATGAAAACTTTTCCCATAGTAAGGTTTACATGAAAAATAATTTTGTTTGTTCTAAATATTTTATCACAAAGTTTCCATTTGTATTCATAATTTAAGATGTTAAAAATACTAGTCCCCTACATGGTAATAATTATGGAAAGAGCTGATAGTATTTTAAGGTGAAAAATAGTCTGAAGACATCACACTTCCATTTTAAATTAAGTACAAATTATGATCCCCTTAAAAATGTTAAATATAAGCTCATTTTCACAGTTTTTTCCTTTTATAACAAAATACGCTTGTTAATAGTAGCTGAATATCAAAAATATAAAAAGGCTCACAAAATAGAATTTTCACAAACAGTTCAAATAAATGCAAAAAGAAGCCAATATATATTGCAAAAGTATTCAATTGTAAATAATAATTAGTTTTTTCATTCTGAATTTATTTTAATGCATTGCAAGGGATATGTAAAAGTTTAAAAATGCTTAATGGAAAATGAAATGCACAGCAAAAAAAAAAAAAAAAAAATTTTAGAAAATAAATAACAGATTTAAAGTGAATACTCACTGATCTTCCTGAAGGCATTTGAGGTTTGACATGCACAAAATGTACATCAATCCCTTCAATGCGCGTTTTATACTGAGGGAATTGGTTGAGCATGCTCTCCTGTTCTCTCCAGTCATATTCTGTTCTCCAGTACTTGATTACAGTCTGCAAATACTTTGGATTGAATCCATACCGGAATTTAGAATCTTCTACAGGATTCTCAAAACGTGTTCTCTCCAATCTTATCTTCAGATCAGAAATCACTTCTTCAGGAACATTGATTTTAAAAGGCCGAATAGAGGTATCTTCAGATTCTGAAAAATAATTAATTGAAAATCATAAATTATATTTGAAAATAACTTTAATATTCTGCACTCTTTATAAGCTGGTTTTATATGTATCATTTTCAAATAAACAGTAATTGATGCTTGATACTTGACTTCATTGATACATACCTTGTTCTGGTCATTTTAATAAGTACAAGCAGTTATGTACAATGCTATAGTATACTGATGATATAAAAAAATGACAGATGTGATAAATTTGATAAAAATTTACAACATTTGATGAAAAATTATGAAGTAATGAGAATCTTTTAAGTAAAGGTAGGTTGATAAAATTCTAAAAAATAAAAACAGAATAGAGATTATATTCTGAATTTAGAAAAATCAAACAAGTTTTATTAAATAAACATGTTGAGTTTATCTCCACTTTTCAATGGCAATTTACATATTAATATAAGTATAGAAGAGGACTGTACTTCTCCAATTCTGTATACTAAAAACAGTTGATGTTAATGATAAAATAACTCTTTTGCGATAAATATCCATTTTTAAAAACTTATACAATTTGCATTATATTAATACATAATAATAAAGGAAGAATTCTAAGAATATGTTTGTGGCAAGAATCCTCCCAATAGGTTTCAGAAAAACAAAGTAAATTTTTCAGAGTTACAAAAAATTTGAAATTACAAAAATTTTTGGTTCAATTATCAAATCAATCTAATCAAATACATGAATGAATTTTCTCTGATAACAAAAATACATAAATGTAAGTAGAGGAAATAGTACAGCGAATGATAGAAATTCATTTGCATAGTTTAACGAAAAAGGAGAATTAATAAATTTTGATTTGCAAAGAAAATTGAAAACAGACATCATTCACTTTTCAGATAAGCATTTATGTTGCATTGTATTTGATAGCAGCCCAAAATATAGGATTACATTGATTAACTGTACATCAATATTATATTTTGAGACCAGATAACTGTTTATTCCTCAGATTTACTTTTTTTCCTTCGATTTAAATTTTTTGTTCTATTTTTACATATGGCACCAATAAAAAAAAAAAACCCAACTTACAATAGCCAATTTAATAAAAAAAAATACCAGAAGAGACATAATTGATTTTTCGCTTGGTATGGGAAGAGTTAAATGTAAATGTTTCAGAACCACTATCACATATCATATTTTTTATTTGTTTCATGCATTTATAAGCGCATTATTACATCAATTGGAAATGGCAACATCAAAAGAAAAAGAAAATGGTAGTACAAACCACTGTCAGATGGAGGAGGACCTTTACCGAACCATCCAGATTTGTAACCTTTAGTATCTCTTCTTTCCTTGGGAAACAAAAAACAATGTGCAATTTTTACGAAAAAGATGACCACAACAGCAGCAAGAGCAAGGAGCAGAACCATCTTTGTACTTTGTTCTAACAATAAGTCAAAAGCTACAAAAGAAAGTTATGTAATTTTTAATTAATTTTAAACACAAAAATGAAAAAACAAACACATAAAATGAAATTTAAAAAATATATAATTATTACAAAAGGTACTAAGAACACAGGCAAGAGTTTTATAAAGAATAATAACAATCATGAAGAAAAAGGTACCAGAATTTTAATGTTCATCTATTTCTTTAATGATGAAACCAAGCAAACAACAACAAAATGCTTCGTCAACGAAGATTCTTGTATTTATGTAACTTGGCCATTCATGTTTATAAACATTCAGTAATTTTAAATTGATACTCATCTACTCAGAACATCACTTTTATTTCAGAAATGACAAATCACAGCAATACTCAATTGATGAATATGTGCAAAACAAAAGTGATAATTCTAATTCTACAAGAAATATTAAAACAAATTTCATAAATATGTATTTAAATACATAAATATTTAAGAAAATTATGATAAAATATTTTCTTTAAAAATAATTCTGAATAATTGCCCTTAATACAAATCATTGAAAAATTATAATCTGAACTTGTAAAAAATGTAAATATGTAAGGGATTCAAATATAAGAAATATACTTTTTGTCTCATGTTTTCAAAATGTTTGCACTCATTTCGAATAGATTACATTTTAAAATGCATGGATAATTCATTCTGTAATAATTAGGCATGTTTTATTTATTACTAATGTAATTGATTAAGATAAATATTTGAGAGGACAGGAATAATATTTAAAACTTTAGCTGATAACTAAAAGAAAATTATTTAAAATTATTAAATAACATAAACTAATTAATTACGACATGAAATGTTGCTGCTTTTAGATAAAAAGGTTTGCCACTTGGAATGATATGTAAAAAAACAATTCAAAGAAAATCAAGTCAGAAAAACAATTTAACAGAAAGTAATAATAATCTTTCTCTCTCTTTCTTTTTTAATTGATAGAGATAAATTAGACTTAATTTCTCCATATAGTATTTTTAGATTAAAAAAAAAAATTAAAAGGAATTAAATGCAATTAAAATGATTTACTATCAAAATAACAGATCTCAATACTATCATGAGAAGAATAAAAAAGATATTGTAAGCAATAAGAAGTCACAAAATTAGCAAGAATAGAAATATTAAAATTACATTTTAGTACTACCTTTCGCAGCCTACTTTTTTCTTCGGCTTTTTAGATTATGCATCGGGACAATAATGGCACTTCGAACCTATCTATCGACAATTTTAGATAAAAAGAAACTTTCAGATTTTAAAAAAAGATAATGAAATATGAAAACGCGAGGCAGTTGGCCTTCGGAACGGGTCGAATCCATCGCCGCCGGCAAAGGTCGATAGCCGAACTGAAACCACAACATTGAAATGTCAAAACACAATGTTTATTTTCCTTTTTCTACTCGACTACGCATGCTCTAAGGTTATTTTGTAATGACATTTCGAAAACTTAGTGATTAAATGCAATCATATTGGCTAAGTGATTAATGCAAAATTTCATCACTAGCGTCAATTTGTGGAAATGATATTTTTATAAATATTTATTTTATAACTTTGATTTATATAATATGTAAATGCGTTTAATTTATATGCCAGGTCTAGAAGATTCTTTATGTACAGAAAGGCCTAATTTTTACTAGGCCCCTGTGTGCTCCATCAACAAAAGCAGAATTAGTTGGCTTATATCTGCTGACCATTAGAATAATTTTTTTTGTAAACATTTACTGTAGATATTTTTGTTTTAATAAAAACGTTAATTTATTATTTTTTAAGAAATTGCTAAATGTATGAAAAGGACAATTTTGAAATCATCCATCCTTGCCAAAGATTACCTTTCGAGTTAAGAAGGAAAATTCTAAAAATTAATCAATGCAACATTTAATTTTAAATATCGTACTAGAATTTGCTCTTAAATTCTTGATAATTGTCAAAATTCATCTAGGAAGAAAGGCATAGAAAAGGATATAAATAAATAAATAAAAAAGTATTGCTTTCTCCGGATCTTTACTTATCGGTGTTTAAGTACTTAAACTTTCGTATAGTAAAATAATGCCTTTGAAATTATCTGTTCAAAAAACGTGTGTTTTCACTTTAAATATTTTGAATAAAAATTTAATTACGCGTATAAATATAATAACTATAATTTGTTACTATCGTTATATCATTTTCCACTAAAATGTAACCATGCAAAACATATTTTACACCTGTTCTGCTTTGTCAAGAACTCAATGCTTTTTTTTTTCTTGCATCATAACATCATTTTTGTTTCTTCTAGTGAACTAATCAACTTATTTGTTCGACATTTTCAAAATGAATACGAAATGTACATAAGTAAATGCACATAGCAACACGAATGCATATACGAAATGTTTAATATATCCTATGCAAGTTGTCTCCAAAATGCAAGAAAAATTGTAGCTGAAAAAATCAATTCATAATCAGCAATGAAAAATGCACATCCGATGATAGTGTATATTTAATTGATATTCGCTTTTTTTTTTTTTTTTTTTTTTTACTAATAAAAATCGGGATGGATTAAAAAATATTCACATTTTAGATACACAAATTCACAATAGCACATTCACAAATATCACATTTTTTAAATTTTAAAGCGACTGATTGAAGGAAATGAAACCGTTATTTATCAATACCATTAAATCACTTAATTTTGTAATACTCTATATACATCCACAATGTAATATTCGGATGACGTGCAATTAGGTGACGGACTCGATTTGTGGTCTCGTGGTAACACTAGCAGCTAACATTTGAAGGTTCCAAGTTCGAATTCGCTTGTGGGGTGGGTTGCAGTCACTGCTTTTAGAAATAAGGATACACTCTATTCGTAAGCCAGTGGCAACTAGTATGCAGGCAGGGCTGAGGTTCGAATCCGCTTGTTGCAGTCACTGTTCTTAGAAACGAGGAGACTCGATGGAGATTGTG
Organism: Caerostris darwini; assembly: GCA_021605075.1. NCBI lineage: Eukaryota > Metazoa > Arthropoda > Arachnida > Araneae > Araneidae > Caerostris > Caerostris darwini. The sequence continues at coordinate 356,009 of BPLQ01010363.1, forward strand.
ACAATGCGTATAAAGCGTCCTCGCATGGATAGTCAGGCTCCTTGGTGGGATTTTTTTTCTCCCATACGGCAGGCTTATACGAGGCAGGGACCCTTAAAATTCCTCTCAGAAGGCATTCGGTGGGTTGTTTGTTGTATACGTGAGACCCTACACTTTCGATCAGGGGGGGGTTCGTAAACCTACGTATGGGAGTAACCGCTGTGGAGAGAAAAGAAATAAGGATACTCGATTGCCACTGTGGCAGCGTCCGTAAATATTTCGCATCGTCCGTCAGTTTGAGTGGTAAATTTGGTTTGCCGCTGTACGGTCATCTTGTGACACGAGGGCTAAACAGACAGGGACCACTCACAAACATCCATGCCACCACCAGGATTCGAACTTTGAGCCTCTGATACCAAAGGCCAGAACGCTAGCCACTTTGGCACCAGGCCGCGTTTCAGTGGCAAATGTTTCCCGCAATTTTCCATACACAGCGAACAAATACAGGATTATTATTATAGAAAGCAAAGCGTTCGTGCCCGAATAAAAGGGAAATATACTATCTACTGATGAAGAAAAAATTGTCAAGTGTATCCGAATTTGATTTCTGCTGGTGACGGCATTGCAGGTTCTGATTTGAAAAATCGGTAGCAGTTATCAATGACTCTATTGACTTGACTTGAGCTAATTGGTTGACGATGCTTCTCAGTTTTGTGCCGTGCGATAAGCGAACGAGGGAAGTTTTGTTTTTCTTAGAATCACGACAAAAGGCGTGCATCGCGAAGTGATTGCACCATGAGCAAAATTTGACATGATGAAACTTACATCAATGCATTTTTTTTAATAAATTGATGAATCGGTTGTGCCATGTGAGATGAAATTATTAACGGATGATTTGATTACTTGTCAGAGATGCCAATAGGGATGCCAAGAGGGACCTGATGGCCGAGTGACTAGAGTTCTGCCGCTCGGTGTTACATTTTTCGGGTTCGAGTCCCGGCGGTGGCATGGATGTTTGTAGTAGTTCGGAATCCATTTTAAATCTCAGGTCCCGGTCTAATACGACTGTAGAACGTTGGGTGCAGGGCTGACCACCCTTCCCCATAAAAAATAAAACATCTCTCGTATAGAAATCTGCCAGTAGGCAGAGGGCCTTGGCCCACTATGGGATTGTTGCACCACTGATAAGGATGGTCTTTTTAGCTATTATATAATTTAAAATTTTATTTATTAAATTTTCAAACTATTTTTTAGTATCAATAACTTCTCCCTACCCAGGCGAAAATTATTCCCTCTCCTATTACGCCGCTCTGTTTGAATCCGCCAAGGGCACAGGCTGCCCATTTTCCACAGTCATCCGTGGTCGAAGTATACCACTTTAGTGTTGTCATTATTGTTAGAACATCCTGTCCGAAGGCCATGAATAACTTTATGTGCACTCAATTATGCTTGTGGATAGACTGCAATGTTAATAAGTTCGAATAATGCTTTTATTGGGACCTGATGGCCGAATGGGTAGTGCTCGGTACCCCAGGTTTCGGGTTTGAGTCTCGGTGGGGCCCTGGATGTTAGTTTGGAATCCACTTTAAACCGCAGGTCCCGGTCTAATGCGACTGTAGAGCGTTGTGGGGATAGTGTGACTCGCGTCCGTAGCCTATCATCAGGCTACACGTACTTCCTAGTGCTCAATGAGTCACAGCGGTGCAGCCCTTGCTTATGGCATGAAGATGAACTGTCTCTGTATGGCCAGCTGCATTGCAACAACAATGTAAAGATCTTATTTACATAGAGTTATAGCACTTTTAGGTTTCAAAAACCAAATCAAAATCATTGGCGGATCCATCATTAACAGATCCATCCTCCTCAAAAATCAGTCCAATTCATCCGTTCTCTGTATCCAGCGGCCCTAGATTATTTTATTCGAATTAACTCTTTTGCCATATGGGAAAAGTGGCGCGTTTCCACAGTTAAGCTGCACGTCGAAGCACTTTCAAATTTTGACTTGCATGGGTGTGAATCCTAAATGGATGACACGCACAAAAAATAACTGACATTCAATTTTAAAACTGCACTTCAATAATAATATATACCCGACAATTCCTAATCCGCGCCCTCCACGTTGAGCAGTCAGAGTTCTCCGGACGCCTGCGAAATGCATATCAATGCGTTGCTTTGAAATCTGTTTCATCGGGATTCTTTCCGCTTCAGTGGAAAGTATTGAATAATAGTTAATTCCTGTTTTCCGAATTCAGTCACGTCACGTCTCGCCGATGGACAGGTTTTCTTTATATAAAAAGCTTTTCCAACTATAATCGTGGTGTTTTTTTTTCCCCCCAGTGAATAAAACGACGAATCACAATTTTTTAATCAATACTACTGTGTCATAAAAGTAAGACTAATTTTCAATTTAAAATTCCCGGGGCTTACGGAATTTCAATTTCTTCTACTAGCTCACACTCTCCATATATATATATCTTGTTCAAAATTTCAATCGTACATAAAATACTTGTTATTCATCCGCTCGAGTTCGAATACAATTTTCTTTTGAACTTGTGGTGGATGACAATGGATGTTAATACAATTTTTTCAAATATTAATTCAGTAATTAAATTTAATTCATTAACTTTATATTTTTTAGATTTAAGTTGCCTATATCTACCAACAGATAAACTTTAAAAAAAAGGAAGGAAAATTATTTATAAAGGACTTTCTGCAATAGAGTGGAAAAAAAAGTAGGAATTGACTTAAAATTTTTTTTTTTTATGTTACTTGTTCTCTTTTAGGTTTCTGGCACTGTCCTTGACATCTGTGTGAAATTTGACGTCGAAATATTTATTAGTGTTTGAGTTACGCTTGATTTTGTGAGACGCTAAAACTGATTCCGGCGATTTTTGAAATGTCCGAATTAATTGAGAAGACAAAGGAATTCGTTGAAGACGAAGAGCCCTCTGGTCGACCGTCCACCTCAACCGTCGAAGCTCACGTCCAAAAAATTAAAGATTTGGTGCTTGCAAACCGTCGATTTACAATTAGAGACGTTGCTGATGTTGGAATTGCAAAATGATCGGCCAATTCCATTTGGGGTGTCAAATCTCGATTGGTATCGAAAACACTGAATGCGCCTGCTCACACTGCATTGATTCTTCGGGACCTTTTCGCCAAAAAAGAAGCCCATATCGTTCCACAACCACCCTATTCACACCGTGCGACATCTGACTATTCCCTAAACTCAAAAGACCCCTCCGGGGACACCGTTATGAATCGATAAAAGAGATTCAACGTGAATCGGCGCGCGCTTTGAAGGCCATCCGTGCCGATGACTTTTTAGCATGCATTGAGGATTGGAAAAAAAGTTGGCCTAAGTGCATTGAGTCCGGAGGGGATTACTTTGAAGGCGATGAAATAAATTTGGAAGAATAAATAAAGAGTTTTTGAAAAAAAAAAAATAATTGATCTTACTTTTTGGGCACAGTAGTAGATATAAAATGCAGGCGTGGTCTACGTTTTCATAAAGATGGGTTTTTAAAGTGGAGATCCTGTTCAAATTACGAATTTCTTTTTTAAAAAAAATGAAATTTGTTCTTTCTTTGTTTATATTATTATTATTATATTTTTTTATTCCAAAGATGAGACCTTTATGTTTCGTAAGCTGTTTTGAGTTTGTTTCTAGAGTCAATAGAAGTGGAGATATAGTCGTTTTTATCGCGAACTACTACGAGATACGTGCATTCTGAACTTGAAGAGTTATCGTCATTTTCGGAATCGAATGGCATTTCAATGTTCCGAAGGTTGCTGTGCAAATAATGAACTGAAAGGTTTTTTAAATAGCTTTTCTGAGATAAGAGGTTTTTCGTTAAAAGCTTTACTTTTTATTTCCGGCTCATTTCAAACTTATTATCGCTTAACTTTAGAAGAATAGTGGCCTTTCAGTTGAGTGCATTGTAGGTCTGCATACATGTAAAGTGTCCTACAACCTTTGGTACTGACGGTTTCAAGTTTGAATCCTGGTCCCCACTACACTAAGCCCCGATCTTATGAGCAGAAAGTTTGCAAAAGAAAAAAAAATGACCGTAAGGTGACCAACCAAAACATACAATTTCATGAGTTATGTTTCACACATGCCTTTTAGTATGGAACGTATGTATTCGAGTGAAAAAATATATACAGCTTTTAAATCTGGTCTAATAGGATCGTAGAGCGTTGTGCGGGTAGTGTTACTCCGCACCCGTAGCCTCTCTTCCAGCTTCTTGGGTAGTGCTCAAAGAGTAACAGCGTTCGTCGGTGCAGCCCACACGACATGCCTTCTTCAAGACTAGTTTGTAGTGGACTGCTCGTAAGAAAGTGGTCAATACGACCCAGTCCTCGACGTAATTAAAAAAAAAAATTGGGGAATGATGGCGGAGTGGCTAGCGCTCTGGTGCTCGGCACCACAGGATTCGAGTTTCGGCGATGCCATGGATGTTTGTAGTGTTCGAAAACCACTTTAAACAGTAGGTCCCAGTCTAATAGGATCGTAGAGCGTTATGGGGGGTAGTGTTACTCTGCGTCCGTAGCTTATCTTCAAGCTACACACACTCCTTGTGTAGTTCTAAATGAGTCACGTCGGTGCAGCCCTTGTTTATGACATAAAGATCGCTCTGTATTGCCAAGAAAAAATATGTCTGTATTTTAGTGTTCGTGTTTGTTCTTTTTTTTTATATTTCCATTGACCAATAGCATCCAAAATATGCCCATAAGGTATTATTTGAAAACTCCATGTCTGAGCGGGATCGGTTCCTTTACATGCGAACGATACACAAAATTACATTTATTTAGTTTGTAGGCGTCGTCTGGGAAGATTTTTCCTTCTCTGTGGGTGGCCTGGTGGCCAAGTGGTTAGCGCTCTGACCTTCGGTACCACAGACTTCAAGATCGAATCGTGGCGGTGGTACGGATGTTTGTGAGTGGTTCGAATTCCGCGTTAAACTGTAGGTCCCGGTCTAATGAGCCCAAAGTGTGCACAAAATGACCGTAGAGGACAGACCAATTCAAACCATAATGTTGATATTGCATAACTGCTTTCCCGACATTTAAATCGACATCGTTAAATCTGTTTCCATTGCGGAATAAACAATGAAGCTTAATCGTGACTCAATGCTGCCTGCTCTATTTGGTGCTTAATGATAGCGAAGTAATTCGTGCATAAATGGAGATTAGAATCTTTTGTTTCATGCTATCGCTCTCTTCGGCTGGGCTCCTGATTAAAAAAAAAATGAATGCAGTTGACAAAATTGCAGATGTCAATTTACTGATTAAATGTTTTATTTTTAAGTCCCGTACGTTTTTTTATTCTTTTTTTGTTTTCAGACAAAAAAAGAACCCCAAACTGATAGAATAAAACTAAATCGGATTGTAGAAGAAAAAAACATGGAAAGACTGAGTAAGAATTTTACATAAATTAAAATCAGCATCAGTGCAACCAGGATTTATTGTTAACAAAATGCAACACATAAAACGTCACATTTATCCTACATTACAAACGGCAGTTAAATAAAATTATTTACCAGGAAGTTTGGGCATTTTTTGACATTAAATTATTGGATCTGCGTGAAGTTTAACGTGAATTCCGAACCCCTCAAAAACATCCATGCCACCAGCAGGATTCGAACCTGAAACCTGAGGTATCAAAGGCTAGAGTGCTAGCTAATTAACCATCAGGCAGCTTTTTTTTCAAATGCCTCTCAATGTGAGGCATCCAGATGGATTTGCTATTCTCAATGCATAACTACAGGATAGGCCTACAAAGAGGGAAGTGGTCTGCAGCGGCTTCGTGCATGAAAAAGCACGGTTTTCGAAATCTGACATAGGATGTCGAACCCACGGTTCCTATGCGCATGTCGAGAACAGACTCGATAAATCTATAGATTGGATTATTCTTCCGTTGTCTCGGGGATGTTTGGTTTGGTTTAGTTTGTCGCTCTACGGTCATCTTATGCACACTTTAGGCTAAACAGACTGGGACTTATGACTTAAAGTGGATTCCGCACCACTACAAACATCCATGGCACAGCCGGGACTCAAACCCGAAACCTGTGGTACCGAGCACTAGCCACTCGGCCATTCAAGCTCCTGTCTCGGGGAGGAGGGAAAGAAAGTGCCGGTAGTTCCTTTGTGTCGGTCGGTAATCAACAGGAAAAATCTGTTGGCTGGAAAATTTCTCCATCGGGGTCAGGAGGAATAGTAATAGAAATCAGGAACTGATAATCCCTTTGTGCATGTCGGGAATAGACGGATAAATCTGTAAGCTGGACATTTTTTCCGTTCAGCTTGGAGAGGTTCTAAATTACGGTGGCAAAATTTGATTGCTTCGTAGCGAGCTCGTCCTGTTTAACCCTGGGTGAGGCTGAATCTACTACAAATCTGTCCTTCCAGAGGCGAAGGGCCTCAGATCCAGTGTGCTCGGCGTTTCAGAGCAACCTTATTACTTTTAGTACTTCATTAAAGAAATGACGTTTCGAAATTTCTATAGATTAGTCATTTCATTTAGATTAGTCATTTCATTTAGATTAGTCATTCATTAGATCAGTCAATTAGTCATGATGTCAATTCATTTCTCATAACAGTAATGTAATATTGTATATGTTGTTGTTCAGTTGGAAATACAGAGGCAGCTAATCTTTTATGCCATAAGCAAGGGCTGCAACGTTGTTGCTCATTGAGCACTACCCAGGGGTCATGTGTAGCTTGAAGATAGGCTTCGGATGCAAGTCACACCACCCACACCACAACGCCCACGGTCCTATTAGACCGGTACCTATGGTTTAAATTGGACTCCGAACCACTACAAACATCCATAGCCCCACCGTGACTCGAACTCGAAACCTGTGGTAATGCACGCCAGAGCACTACCCACTCGGCCATCAGGCCCCCTGTAATATTGTATAGTATTATAATAAATAGCAATATTTGTGCATACTATTTAGTTTCCGTTTAGCATTGCTTCAATGTGAAATTCCTTTCAAATCACGGCGGTACATAACGGGTACTGTGCTGTGCAATCTTAATAAAGCTGAATGTGCTACAAATCCTATATTCTAGAGGCTCATGATTTTCAACCAAAGCCCCCATTTTCTAAACAATATTGAATATAAGCAGACAGCAGTTTTCTAAAACACATTATTTCTTCAAATGTTAAAAAGAACTATTTCGTCTCACATTGGGGTAAAACATATATACTTTGTTAAAATGATTTATAACACAGTAAAATGAACGAATAAAACTGTGGTAAAAAGTGGGCGCATTTAGAAACTCCACGGTCCCGGCGAAATATCGATTGGGGCGGCAGGGGGCGCTCCCGCGGGGCGCGGAGGGGGAGGGGGAGGGGGGGAGGTATTCGAATGGCTGCTCGAACGGCACCAGGAAGCCGGGGCTGTCTCGAAGAGCTGGCTGAAATCGTCTGCCCTTTCCAGGACTCATTCGATTCCGTCTTCAGGTGAGTTTTCGTGTTTTCTTTGGGTACAGAACAGATGTACGGGCAAAGGGGTACACGAGAAACAAACTATTTTCTTATTTGATTTATTTCTTTAGTTCAATTATTTGTCTTTTTTTCTTCCTGAAATGAGCTCGTTTTTGCTCATATCGCTGCTCTCTTTTATATTTTCTTTAACTGAAAAGCGAAAACGAACGATCGACAGGCAGTGTGGTTTCGGAACATAAAATCATACAAAATTATTTCATATTGAACATAAAACAGAAGCTGACGAGTCTTGAGATAGAGGATTTTGAGTCTATGTGAGTCTTTTTCTCGACATCTGCTTTACCCTTGAAAGGATGCTTTCGTCACGTACATTCCTCGTGTATCGAGAGAAAAAGAATTTTATCTTTCAAAATACTTTGTCAGTCAAAGCGAGGTGTCATTGTTTTTGGATGAGTGTCATTTTCTGCGTATGATCCGCTACACCATATGACATGCACACATCATGTTCGGCCAGAAAATAATAAACGATCACATACAATCTGCGAGCGCATCTACGCCTTGTACCAACCATTTCTATATCTATGGCATATATCTATGGACCTACTGTTTAGGCCTAATAAAATGGTTTTTCAGTTTTGATTTGGTTTTTTTTTTTATTTGTCGGTGTACGGTCATTGTGTGGACACTCTGGGCTCATTAGACCGGGACCTACAGTTTAAAGTGAATTTCGAACCCCTCACAAACATCTATGCCACCTCCAGGATATTTAGTTTTGAAGAGCGTTTTTGATTCCCAGTTCTATTTAAGAAAAGATAGTGGAAACCACCAAGAAGACATGCTTTTAAGGGAAGCACTCAAAAGCAAAACAAAAGAGCCGATGATTAGCAATTTTCTTATTTTCCAGCGACGGGAATATCTTTATAGTTCCTATTCAGTTGGCTTTCAGTAGACCATTTTTAATTCTCATCTGTGAACCTCTTTTTTCACTTCCTTCTAACAGCTCACACTCTCCCTCTATATATCTTGTTCAAATTTCCAATCGTTCATGAAATACTTTTCATTCATCCACTCGAGTTCAAATACATTTTTTTGGAACTTGTAGGGGAGGACACTGGATGTTAATACAGTTTTTTCAAACATTTATTCACTCATTAAATTGAATTAATTAATTTTAGTATTTTTTTAGATTTAAGTTGCATGTATCTACCCATAGATGGCGACAGATAAACTTAAAAAAATGAATGAAAATTATTTATAAAGTACTTTCTGTAATAGAGTGACAAAAAAAGAAGAAATTGACTTTAATTTATTTTTTTATATATATTACTTGTTTATCATTAGAACGCATCGGTGTAGGATGTAGATCTCATTTTGCCTAATGACGTGCAAGTTACGGCTCCCTTTCACGCACGTTGTGTTTCTTTATGTTTAGAAGACAGTTTATTTTCCACACACACAGTTTTGTTGGCAAAAAGCTTTATTGTGATGTTTTTATAGAAATGATTTTTATGAGACTTCCGGAAAAAAATGCTCCCGAATTGCACGCAGCGACCTGTAATCCAATCTCTGGCACTTTAAAGATTTGTAGTTTATAATACGCAAATTGTCCACACATTTCATGCAGCTACCTTTAATACGCACCCTGAAATTTTAATGCTTTTAGCGTATAACCTCCACTGTTATTTTGGAGTTGCTTATAATGCACACTCCAAAATGACAGAGTGTTTTAGCGAATAATCCACGGATTATAATGTCCAAAGTAATTGCCTATAACTGCATCCTACTGAAATTTTAGTTTTTTGCGGTATAATACGCAGTGAAATAGGGTACTTTAAGAATGCACTTTACATGTAACATTTTTATAGAAAGTTTTACAATAGAAACTTGAGAGGAAAAAAATGTCTTCTTTAAAATGAATGAAAATTCCACTTCAAAATAAATAAATAAATGTTTGCCTGATTTTCTGAGAACTTCTTTCGATGATAAATTTCTTTACTTTTAAAATGTACTCAATGAAGTCTTTCAAGGATTTCATTTTATCTTAATCATATCCATTCCGTTACAAATTTAAAGTGTTGGATGATATTGTACTATAAAAACCATGAGCTTATTTAATTACAGATATTCCGTATAAAAACGTGGTAAATCTGCACACGTAAAATTTTCGAACTATTCTAGAGCCAGTCACTTTCAAGTTGCGTGGAACGTGTACAGAGTTTTGCAAGATTTTTTTTTCGTGACATTTTTCAGTTTAATTTCATGTTTTCATAGAAAGGTGCTGCAAGAGGGAGAAAAAAAATATTTCCTCTGTTGTTTTACTCCTGCTTCGTACTGCATTCGAAATATTTACTTTCATTATGTCGCATGATTTATCTAAATGATATAGAACAAATTTATTTATTTTATAAAAAAAAAAGGCGTAGAATATGTTTTATGTTGTCTTTCAACGGAAACTTTAACTGAAAAAGGTTCAAAGATAACATCTGATTATAACGAATATACTTTTATTTTATATTATTTTAAATGAGGCCATTAAGATCACTTTTATATTTTTTTTCACATTGAGAATAGCTTATACGGCTTCACTCAAAACTAACCCTAAAAAACATTTTATAACAGTAAAGTAATTTTTTTGTAAACTTTTCTTCGGTGCCTTTATTTTTAATGGAATAATTTTATATTTAACTGTAATCGAGAGCAATTTTAAGCAATCATGAGTATATACTCCATCATAAGTATACTCTAGCCATAGGTTTCGTGTTCGAGTCCGACTGTGCCATGGAGGATTGCAGTGGTTTGGGAACCACTTTAAACCATAGGTCCCGGTCTAATGTGGCTGTAGAGCGTTGGGCGTCGGGCTGATAATCCTACAGCGTAAAAAGAAAGCATCTTCTGTCTTGAAATCTACCAGTAAGCAAACTGCCTTGACCCACCCTGAGGCTGTTGTGCCAATGATGATGATGATGATGATAATGAAGTGTACACTATAATTTTGGGTAGGAGGCCTGATGACCGAGTGGCTAGCACTTTGGCGCTCGGTGCCACAGGTTTCGGGTTCGAGTCCCGGCGGTGCCATGGATGTTTGCAGTGGTTCGGAATCCTTTTTAAACCGTAGGTCCCTGTCTCATATGAGCGTTGGTGTTGGTTGTGTGACTGGCGTCCGTAGCCTATCTTCAAGCTGCACGTGCCGCCTGGACAGTGCTAAATCGAGTGACGCGGTGCAGCCCTTGCGTATGGCATAAAGATGAACTGTCACTGTATTGTCAACTGCATTAGAACAACATAATTTTGTGTATTATATAAATATACTCAAATAAAGATTATTACGACAAACGTTCTTCGTGAAAAGAGTGATTTGCAACCCGTGAAAGTGCAATTGAGGCCACATTTGGTTTTACAAATATATAAGCTCCTTTGAAAAAATGCTCAAAGGGCTAATTTTTTTTCTTTCTGTCATCATGCCAAAATGTTTGCGATCTACCTAATGATCTCTTTTCAAAGACAAAACATTAAATCTGCCTATCCCGGCTTTCATAATGGGAGGATATTACCTTCTGGCTAGGCATTCAGCAAAAAATGTCACACATTTGCTTGCTATAGTGGAGAAATTAAACAAAAAAAAAAAAAAAAAAAAAACACGAGGCAGTGGATAGGAAACGGTTTCAGTATCGTTACAGGATAGTCTTGTCCCTGAAAGGTGGTGTCCAAGGAGTTGAGCTTGCGGACAAGAGACGGGAGAACATTAGCTTCGGAGTGCAATTCGGTTAGTTTTGTTTTCGTGATAGGCAGGTAACCTTCATTTATTTAAAAAATTGTAGCCTGTTGTATGAAGAGGTAAACATCCATTTTAAAAGAGGAAGCGGACGAATTGAGGACTCGTTAGGGGTGCTAGTCAGATATAAGTGGCACAAAGCAGTTTCGAAAGAATAAAAACGTTGAATATTAATAGAGGAATTTTTTCGTCTCACTTTTATTTTGATGTTATGTAAATTAAAATCTTGACAAGTACAATTAAAATTATTTTGTGTTGTTCAAATCCCTCCTAAAATGGCGGCCTGATGGCCAATTGACTAGCGCTCTGGCCTCTGGTACCACAGCCGCCAGGTTCGAATACTGGCGGGGGCATGGACGTTTGTGAGGGGTTCAGAGTCCATGTTAAACTGTAGGTGCCGGTCTAATGAGCCTAAATTGTGCACAAAATGACCGTAGAGCGACAAACCAGACTAAACCTCCCGAAATACCTCTCATCTATTATAGTACGCTGCTTTGTTTGAATTCGTTGGACTTGGCAGCTTGTCAGTTTTCCACACAATCGGGGGTCGAATTATAATATTAATTTCATTTGTTTATTTATTGAGTTTTTATTTATTTATTTATTCAATTTATGGGAAGAGCATGTAGTTTTGTTATTTAGAAAATTTGCTTCGAAATTCGAAAGCTTGCATATTTATGGACGCAATAAATTGATTCGGACCGGAAAAGTCTATTTTGATGAAGTCATTTTTTCAATAAATAAATAAAAATGTGGGCAAAGCATAGCATGCGTGGCGTAGCGGATATGCTAACATCTACCGTTGTCATTCGTCAAATGAATGCATGACACATTTTTATTGTGCAGGTATCGAATCACTCGGTGTGAATGGAATTCTTCAAATGACTTTATGAAGAATCGGCTTGGGCGAGGCGGCAGCGGATTAAGCAGGAGAATTGTCATGGCAACAAAAGCACGCGCTTCTGTTATTGGTATGAAAAAAAAAAAAAGGAATTGAAGGATCCATCAAGCAGCTCAAGAAGAATTTAAGCGTTCCATGGATAGGGAATCGAACATTTGGAAAGAAGTCATTTGAGTCAGGAGTAGGTTTAGAAATCCGACTAAACTAATTATTATTATTATTATTTTTTAAATTCTAGAAATTAAGTTGACATTCAATGTTCAGAAGGCAACTCAATTATGCCCTCCAATAATATAACCAGTAACAAAGACAACTCTTTGGCAGGAAGACTTTTCTCAGCACAGAGTTTAAAGAATTATACGAAGCAAACAGGGAGAAAAGATTGAATGTTTCGCAAAGAGAGCATTTTTGAGATTGAAATGTACCATGTTCTTTCACTTGTCTTAAGTTATTCTACAATACTTTGCTACCTGTTCATTTAGTAGTGCTATTTTTACAAAGCATAGATATTTTTATAGAGCGAGAGTGCCTTTTAAGTGAGTGGAAATGGAACTCCTCTAAAGGTGTAACAAATATTTTGTTAATGCAAGTTGAATGAAAAGCCATTGAATTCATTTCTAATATATTTTTTGAATTTCATTAGGATTATAGTGCATATTACGGGAAAGAAAAAAAAAAATTAAAATTACGAATTTTTAAATGATTGATACATCCTCATCAATATATAGAAATAGGGTTGGGGAGTTGAAGTAGGGTAAGTGAATATTTTTGAAGGAATCCGAGTCAGGAGTCAATTTAAAAATCCGATTCCCGACGCTTCTACATAAATATGCTGCCTGGTGAGCAAATGGATAGCACTCTGGCCTTTGGTATCCCAGATTTCAGGTTCGAATTCTGGCGGTGGCATGGATGTTTGTGAGTGCTTCGCATTCCCCTTTAAACCGTTGGACCCGGTCTGTTTAGCCCTCGTGTGCACAAGATGACCGCAGAGCCACAAACCAAAACCGAATCTACATAAATAAATATTTCTTTTCATAATTCTACGAAATAATGTTAAAGTTAGATGGAGAAGAAGTCATTCCATCGTATACTTTAATAATACAACCACTAGTAGAGAAAACGACTGCTTTAGCAGCGTACTAAGTCAGTGTTGAGGAATTTTTCTCGGCATAGAGCTCCTAAAAAGTCATTTTGGATCCACCATGAAAGAACTACTCTATTATTAAGGAGAAAATGAGAATTAATGTATCGCAAATATAAAATCCTTGAGGTTAAAATGTGCAAAATTTCTTTTGTGCGTCCTCAGCTAATGTATAATAATAGGGTTCTTACTACTTTTACAGACATATGAATTCATTAAAAAGTCATTGAATTTAATTTACAAATTCTCCTGAATCCATTAGTAAAGGTCGCAGTTCATAAAATGGCTGTACAGAGATGGGAGTCGACATAAGAAATCCGACTCAGTACTCCAAAGATCCATTCCCCACCCCCGATGGACAGAATAAGTAAGCCGGATTATTCCTTTTGTAAGAGTGTTTTGGTTTATATAGCGCGGGTGTCAATGTCAATGCAGTTTTCATTTTGTATTAAAACAATTTTTTTCTTCCAATTCTTGAAAGAATCCTCTCAAGAATCGAAACAATGGATTTATTTCCTGGACACTGCGGTTCATGGTCAAGTTCTCAGCTTATGCAAATGAGAGTGCACGTTGCCTGATACCACTGCTTGGCCGCACGCCATTTTGCACTTACATTTCACTTCTCTAGATGAATAGTCTTTTAAACCAGGCCTCTTCGAATCTCTACACAAATAGTGTAGTGTTGGTTGATAATGAATCTTAAAATGTATTCGAAAAAAATTCTGCCGCATACATGCGAATATAATTCAAACATATATTAAAGACAAAGCGAAATATTCATAGGACTGACCTAGTATCATTTAATTGCTTGTTTGGGATTGCTTATTTTTACATGAGTCTTGAAAAAAAATTTGAAATATCATGTAAAGGCCTTTTGTTGCGGAATGGGCCGCTTACTTGTGACCTCCAATACTGAAAATACACCTACGTGTGAATACACAGTACAAAATGACAGAAATATGTTTAGATCCCTTTTATAAAGTGAGAAACAATTATATTCGACATATTAAATCCCCAGCATAGCATTTGAAGGTGGAATTTTTTCTAATTATAAAATGAAAACATTTATGAGGAAGATATCAACAGGGAAAAAAGTGAATATCGGATCAATGCTCTTGTTTGGGATATTTCATTAAAATGTAAACTCATGGAATTGCCTTGCTGTAATTGTTGATGTTTCATTCAAAATCAAGATGTTAAATTTTGAAATTATAATTATTATTTGTGTGTGTGTGTATGTAAAGGGATTTTTTTTCATTTTAACACACTTAAATAAAGTATTTTATATATCCAAGACCTCTTCTGAATAGGTGAGTTTTAAGAAAATCTATTATTGCCTCAATAAAAATTGATTAAAATGAATTAAGAACCTGATTAAAATGTTAAAATTGATTGCAAACTGATTAAAGAAACTGACTGAAATGTTAAAGTTGACTTTAAAAATTCATTAGAATGGATTAAAATCTTATTAGGATGTTAACATTGGCTTAAAAACTGATTGAAATGTTAAAATTGCATTAAAAACAAATTAAAATGTAACAAATTATTTAAAAAACCGATTAAACTGTTAAAATTAGTCTATTCAGTAAAAAAAAAAAAAAAAAAAAAAAAATGAATGGCTGAGGATTGGGGAAGTGAACATTTTATTTTATCAAAGTAACTGAGGAATCACAAGATTGACATCTCGCGAATGACTAAGTTAATTAAAACGTTCATCGAAAAGGCAGATCCGTTGCTATCTCGGTGCTCTCCGGAAGACCAGAAAGGAAGCGTCCTCTCTCGCAATTTTCCGGACGAAGGAGTTTCCAATTTCGAAAGGGATTTATGAAACGTTATACAGAGAATAAGGAGAGCTGCGTCTTTGCTGGAGTTCGAAGACCAGGGAAGTTTTCGCTCTTCTTACATTTTTAATGTAAAACACGTCTCTAAGAGCTCCCTTTTGGAGACTTGTTTTATTTAAATAGTGTGTTAAATTATACTCGATGCTTTCCCGGTGGTAGTGCCGATTTAGACAGGTTCGATTCGAGTGGCTACCACTCTGGCGCTCAGTACCACAGGGTTAGAGTCCCGGCTATGTCATGGATGTTTGTAGTGGTTCGGAATCCACCTCAAACCGTAGGTCCCAGACTAATAGGATCATAGAGCGTTGTTCAGAGCCCAGTCACACTTCTCAACTTCATCTTTCCCAAACTGTACAGGGGCAACTCAGCTCTAGGCACAGTGATGTGGTATGGTGTAGAAGTAGTGATGTGTGCTGGCGTTTGTATACTGAGTAAATTCAACGTGTGTCTGATTCATCGATGAGAATTTTCGATGGTTTCACAATAATGCAGTTCAGTTACATCCTCCATCATGAAGGGATAGAGTTGGCTTACGAATAGGCTGTCTCGTGAACTGGTGTGTCATGCTGGAGAAAAAAAGATCTCCTGACTTTGTAATGAAAACTCAAATTGCTGAAACTTCAAAGTTATGCCAATCTCGTAAACGGACAGAATCTCTCTATAAAAGTAAACAACGCAGTATAATGGGAAAAAAATTTTCTTGCGGGATGATTTACTCAATTCAGCAAGAATACTCGGTCATGCGTGGAGCCAATCAAATGCACGTATAAAGGCAGAAATTATAGTAAATTGCTACAATGCAGTATATAAACTGCTCATGGATTCCTCCTGTTCATTTTCATTTAACGGTTGAAAGTCTGTCAAATATCTCACGCGAAATGCTTACCAAATATTTCATACAATTTGTTGGCAATGTTGCAAGTTTTGGAAAAACTTGGGATATTTCTGTATTATGCTTCATTTCAGTAAACGGTTTATTATTAAGAAACGCAAACACATTTCAAAGGAGACTAGCCATTTAAGACCTATTTTTTTTCTCTTTGAGACATTCGAACTGAGAAGCATTTAGCACTAACGTAAACAAATCTATTACATTTGTGTTATACATGAGAAAAATGCAGAAAAAGCCCATGCAGATTCGTTTCTGCAATGCAGCATTAATCAATCATTTTTTGTCATGGCACCTATTTAGCCATGAAAAATGGCTAAATAGGTGCCATAATAGCTCGAGTAAGCTAAGAGGTAACCTTCTCCTTCGAACAGTTATGTTACGTTTCAAGATCTTTTCACTGCCAGACGATTTGGGACTTTGCAACAAAACATCAGAGGACGCAACAAGAAAATTTTGTTCTTCTCATTCCAACAATCGACAGCGACCTTCATTCGTTCGAATTGGAGGTCAATGAGACATCAGCCTTCATTTCCCTGAAGGAAGGCCATTATTTATCAGACATTTTCGGGGATAATTAACTTCACATATGGATGAACAAACTGCGTTGTAAAACTAATTTTTTAACAATTGATTTTAGATCTTAGTTCAAAGGAAATATTTTTACCAAAATAAAAAAATCCACGTCCGTTAAAATGGGATTTTAGAAAATTTCGAATCTTTAGTTTTTTTCTTAGCTCAAATTATATCTTTTCTATGGAATCCATGCACCGTAGAGTTTCTCACCTGATTTTTGATTGTGATTCACTTGAATTTTAGTCACCGATATTGTGCAATGAAAGCGCATGTAGAAAAATGAGTGAATGCAGATCTCAACATCATCTGTCATCAATTCATACATTACTACGAGTATAACAAGTATACAATAAATCACAAACACACCAAAAGGATATAAAGAAAAGCGAAAATGTATAAATACTAGCTATACCTGGAAAGCAGAATGATACGTTTTTGATATTCTGGAGGTTTTATAAAGAAAGGTTTCAGGATACCGGAATGCTTATAATTTCTGCCCACAAAATTGTAAAATAAAACATCTAGGTTTAGACTTTTTTCCCCATCTAACATGGATTAAAATATTCCCCAAGGGCACTTATTACTTCATGCAGTCATCTGAGAGATTCGTTGTAACACAGAGAAGTCAGCTTTACCGAGAGCCAGATACTAATAGTGAGATTACATAGTATCTCTGCTCGAGGGACGACTACAATTTAAAAATATAATAAATAGAGACATACACTATGTGGAAGAAAGTGACGGGACACGACACTATAACGACATAAACCCATATTTATTAAAATTAATAGGAGGTAGGGCCTCCTTTGGCTGCGATCACAGCTGCAACCCTTCTGGGCATGCTTTCCACTAAATTAGCCATAGTGGCAAGAGGAATTTCCTTCCAAATGTTTAACAGGAAGTTCCATAGTTCAGGCTTGCTTTTGGGGAGTGGGGTGCAGGCCCTCAACCGACGGTCCAATTCGTCCCAGAGATGTCCAATTGGGTTAAAATCAGGGCTCTGCGAAGGCCACTCCATGCGTTTAACGTTGTTGTTCACATACCAATCAAGAGTCCTCCTTGCAACATGGCATGTTGCGTTGTCGTCTTGATACCAGCAATCATCCATACCGTACGTTGCCCACAAGGTAGGAAGGACATGATTGTCGAGAATATCACAGAATCTATCGGCATTCATCGCACCATCAACCTTCACCAGTGGGCCAGCCCCATACCAGGAGAAACAGGCCCATACCATCAATCCTCCTCCACCAAACTTTACAGTTGGGACGACACACTCGGGCAAAAGGCGTTCTCCTGGTAAACGCCATACCCAAACACGTCCATCGGAACGGAAAAGGGTAGATCGTGACTCGTCACTCCAAATGACGCGTTTCCAGTCATCCAGAGTCCAAGTACGGTGGTCTTTGGGCCATCGAAGGCGCGCTTTCTTGTTGGTTTTCGTAATCAAAGGCTTATGGGCCGCCGAACGTCCAGTGTAACCTAACTTATGGGCCTCTATACGAAGAGTCTTGGTCGAAATGGCCACACCTGTGGCTTGTCTAAACTCATTAGCAATGTTATCCATGGATGTTTGGCGGTTACATCGAATCTCCCTGCCGAGCACCCGCCGGTCCCTGGTGGTGAGAACTGTAGGTCGTCCACTTCGGGGTTTGTTCTGACAGTGTCCCTCAGTCTTGTAGCGACACACAACACGTGCCACAGTTGATTTTGAGCAGTTACGGAGACGGGATATCTCCCTAATTGACACTTTGGCAAGATGCAATCCAAGCAACACACCTTTCTCGAACTCAGACAACTCTTCCCTTGACAAAAAACAACTCTAGTCGACTCCACAGAATATTTATAGGATATGGCTGACACGTGATACCTATTATTGCGCATGTGTCAGCTGTATTGTCGACTTTTCTACTTTTCGAGGGGTGTCCCGTCACTTTCTTCCAGATAGTGTATTATGCATATATAATATGTCGTATATTATATACTATATATATATATACAGGGTGATTAATAAAAGGCTATCGCTATACATCCCTAATTATCATACCATTCACTGGAACTGAATAAAATTTTGGTCTTTTGAGGTATGCGCTCAAGAATCATGTGAGAAACAACAGTCAAACTCTAATAGTTGCGGTTACAGTGACACGATTTCCACAATTTCAAATGGCAACAACTATTTTTTTTATTGGAATGTGATCTCCAGAATGAAAAACCATAAATAGCGTTGGGATTCTGTGACATGAAAATCGGCGACTCTAGATAGACAACTACTACCCCTACTACTATTACGCCACATCACTGCGCCTAGAGCTGAGTTGCCCCTTTACAGTTTGGGAATGATGTGGGTGAGAAGAAGTCTGATTGGGCTCCGTGATGCCTTACGGTCATATGGTACTGGGACCTACGACTTAAAGTGAATTCCGAACCATTACAAGCATCCAAAGCACCGCCATTACTCGAATCCGAAACCTGCCGTACCGAGCGCCAGAGCCTTAACTACTCGGCCATCAGGCCCCTAAAACGCTGAAGACAGAAGAGAAGTGAAAACAACCCATAAGGATAGAGAAGCCACAGAAAGCAAAGCATTTTAATGTGTTTCACACACGATCACACTTTGCATGCGGCAGATGGTGGATAGCACTGAAGCGCATACCCTGGCAAGAAGAATTTGTTCACCAGACATTCTGATGGCATCCTTAAAATCAGATGCAATTTCGCGAATTAGATGCAGACACTTTAGATTTCAGAAGATTTCATATTTTTATAATCATCGTGTACATACAAAAAGTCAACATACATGTTTAGGGTTCCCAAATTTGATTGCAATTAGTCTGAGAATAATACGAACAGTTGGAACAATCATTACTCAATTTTCAGTTTCAAAATCAGAGAAATATTAAGTGACTTTCTCATGCAAATTCTCAGTGTTGAGCCTCTCCCTTCAAAGAAGATGTTCAGACTCCTTTACAATAATATAACACATGTTTTTTAACCCCTATTTAGGTATATAAATTCTAAAACGGCTCACAACAATTATTATTAACAATTATCAAATATTAAGTTTATCGTATATTACAAAACAAAATAAATATTAATAGCATACGAATAATTTTATACTATTCAAATTGCAGGGAAAGTCAGTAATGAAAAAAAAAGAAGTCTACTTATTAAACTTTCTTATTTTGTATTCTGTCAACAAGTCTGAACCATAGAGTAGCAATATAATAGAGTGCCATAGAGGTTACCTGTTTGGAGAAAAACATATTCCTCAAGTGATAATACACCGCACTTTGTAGTTTAACATTTGTCCATTCATTCATACTTCGTAGCTTAACACATGGGATGATAACTTCGTGATTTTTACCAACACTCTTCTCTGTTGGCCATTACTACTCTATGCTGCTGACACGAATGGAGAAGGATGTCTGCTATCCTAATGCGATTTTCAAAAGAAATGGTTCATTACTTTAACTGTCATTAAATATAAATTAAATTTTTCTAAATATTTGACATCTACATTCTGTTGATAAATCCCCCCCCATAGGATTAAAAGATAAAATATTCATTTATATATGTGCTTTTTGCGATGTTTTATTCTATTTCATACAAAATGACAGCTGCAAGTAAAATAGCATTTTTTGTATCTGTTTATCTTTGGTAAGCACATAGTTCAATAAATGTAGAACCTGAGAAGATGAACTTCTCGGAATTTTTCGGAATCACTTCGTAAGATGTTTATAAATTCATAACTAAGTGTGCACAGGGAAAAGAAGCCAAAGGGCACCTAAACTCCAGTAGAAAAAGGATAAATGTTTGCACCTACTTTCTGCTCACTTACAGTAGGGGGACGTGCTCTATTTTACTGCTACTCTACGGTATGAATTTATAAAGTCTGCATCAACTGTACACAGCCATTTGGGAATTTTATATAAATATCTATTCATGTTGTACTTATATTTATTTTGCATATAAATAAAGTTGTCGTATTCAAATTATGAATTGAATTTTGACTGGAAAGACATTTGTCACAAATAAAAATAAAACAGTAAAATCGCGAAGTTCATTTGTGTTTATTTTTCTGAGAGGCGATCCAATGCAAGTTGGAATGGGTGCTGCATTTGTGAATCACGATGTATTGTTAGTTTGGAAAAAGATGCCCGACTCATGTAACGTGCACAGATGCAAGGAGAGCTGAGGTTCGAATCATCTGATGGCGCCCATTGTATTCAATGCTTGTGAAAGAAGGAGATTCGACGACGATTGTGACAACGTGTACAAAGCGCTCACATCGATAGTCAGGCTGCTTGATGGAAGTTTTCCGCGGTTTCTTCTATATGACACGTAAATACTAGACACCTAAAGTCCTTTCGGAAGGCATTGACCTCTCATCGGTGGGCTGTTCATGGTTTGCAAGAGGCAAACCGATGTTTAGAGGGCTGTATTAGGAGTCCCCCCCCCCTCGTACCTGGGGGAGGGGAAGGCGTGGAAAAAAGAAAAGAGAGTTTGAAAAAAAAGAGAAATAAATTCTTTTTATAAGTAGATGCGAAATTAATTTCGGTTCACTGCTTTATTAGTAATGTTGTGAAAGGTTTCGGTGTGAATTGTCACATGTGAACGCGCTACCGTCTCGCATGGACTCGGATTTCTCACTGATTCTTTCTTTTAATACGCAAATGCGGAGTCGTTATTCTGCAAAGTGTCACCTTCCAATGGTGACTATACTAAAACTTCTGAGGACTACTATGGTGACTCTATACTAACAAGGTCTTAGAGGCATAAAAGAAATGTTCGTTCTATTTCCATGTGTTTATTTATAATATTAAAAAAAAATGTTTTTAACAGTTATATTACAAAATTATACTAAATGCAATAATTTTTTTAACAAGAAATTTCAGTTGGGTGAAAAAGTGGAATTTATTTTAAAGTTTGAAAGCACTTTTTTTTTTTTAAACTAACGGTTTTTCTATTTAATTTTAGCGAAAACAATTCTTGAAAATCTGCCTCACACATGTAGGATTTGGCAAAATGTAGATAAATTCCATAAAAAAATAAAACTTTAAGCTTTTTTTCTCTAATTGGATTCTTATGATTGGTTTTTATTTTATTTATTTGTGATTTTTTTTTCTGGCTTTCTGGGGGAAGGGGTTCTGTTTTGCTTATCATTTGATTTTTTTTTCTGGTTTGGTTATTTTGCCATCGATAAACCTCGTGCTCCTATATTCCTCAAGGGGTTAGAAGGGATGAAAGAAGAGCGTTATCTTGTGAACACCTGCTACTTGTGTGTAAAAGGGAAGAAAACTCGGAAACTTCCATAAGGCTGTATGAATGTCGATAAGAAACGTCAATAAGCAAATCCCAATCATCGTCCACTTGCTTGTTTTAAAGTAATTGAAGTCCTCTGCTAGCTGGATTCCAACCTTTCATGCCAGCTACACAAGTTACCAGGGGTCACACGTTTTGGCGTATTTGGGAAAAGATGCAGAACTGTCATTAAATTTGCATTTTAAAAATGCTAATAATCCGTAATTTAAAACTAATTTTGTTTTATAAAAAATTTAAATATCAAATTTTTGAACTTTTTTAAAAATGTGAACTTTTCGAACTTTTAAACTTCCGAATTTTTTGAAACTTTTTTTTCCGAATTGCCGATTCGAACCGTATTGTCTTCCAAGATTTGTTTTTCGAGAATTAGCTTTGCCCAACTCGTAAACGTACAGCCGCTTGCAGGAGGGACGAAGACTCAAATCCGAAGGCAGCGTGCATTGCAACCACTGCTTCCAGAAGCGAGCCAACTCGGAGGGGAATGGTCTCGCATTGACAATCCATCCAACACCGGGTGGATCATCCGTGGCATGCACAAACGAAAATGTTATCAATGCAAAAAAGAAAAAAGGAGGGCTGCCATTTTTTCGTAAAGTAGTGAGGAAAATCGCGCCGCGTCCTTGAAAAACGGAAGGTGACCTTTTTCTTTTTGCCATCGATCGGGGCGTTGCCTCGGGTGCGCCTCTTCTTCATGCCGGTGGCATTGCTCCCTCTGACTCCACCCCGCCCTCACCTCCCGACATGTTTAAACGTGGAATCTGATACTAAACGAAATCGCTTGGCATTTTGGAGCGTGACACATTCCTCCCGTGAACGTGATTGCTCACGAGCGGAATTTGGCTCAGTGACTGCCCATTAAAACGGCAGACCAGAGCAATCAGAGCATGGGAAATGAATTATTTGATATTTCAAATTCTGAATTCAATAGTAAATTCTCAGAAAAATAATGATAACTTTCCGCACAGCCACCGATTGTGTGGAAATGTAAACATTCGGTTCAGAGACAAACTGATTACGTGTTAGGGATGGTAGCCAGCTAGACGAAGCTAAAAAGAATTTTTTAAAGAAAAAAACCTTCAATAGTTGCTTTGAAATTCTTGCATCTTATTTTTCTCTCAATATTACATAATTTAAAGTTTTGATTATTAAAAAAAATTAATAACTTTTACTGCAGTTAAAGCCACTCCAAAACTGCCTGCGACCAGATGGCCAGTCGACTAGAGCTGTGGCCAAAAACATTGAGGGTGACCGCGGTGTGTAAAGCATCTCGCAGACACTGTCAGGCTGCCTAGTTGGCATTTTCGGGCTTTCTCCCATTCGGCACACAAATGCGTGACAATTACCCCTGAAAGTCTCCCCCAACACCCGTCGGTGGGCTGTTCGTGACCCACCCATGCTACACCCTCACCTTTTTACCTAATAGGAGCTACATAGCCGCGGTTACGGGGGTGAGGTGTGAAGATAAGAAAATAAAGCAAACAAAGTTAAAAACTATCATTTCAAATAACCTGGTGGATTGTAGTGGGATTTACCAAGAATGGAACCCGGTGAGCGAGGAGAACAGAAAGCTTTTGTGTCTACTTTTGCGATGGACAAGATAAATCAGTTCAATTGGAGTGCTCTTCCGTTTGATTCTAGGATGTGAACTCCAAATCCTGGCCCTTGAGAGTGTTAGTTCATTTTGGTTTCAAAATGTGATTGAAGTTCGGCTGCGAAATTTGGGATCACCCCACCGTGGTATTCCCTTAATAATGCTGAATCTGCTTTATATTTTCCATTTCAGTAGCGAATGAAGTCAAGTCGAAGTGTACTGCATTTAAAAAAAAAAAAATACCAACCTATACAAGTTCTGTCTATGAAGTAATGAAACTGACTTTGCAACTACCTCTGAACGCAGTGAGAATCAACTGATGGCCCTTGACCTTGGGCATGTCTGAGCCTGAAAGGGAAAACCTATCAGTCTTGACTAAGTGTGATAGCATTTCCCCTGGTTGGCAGTTAAAATATTAAGTTCCAGAATTGAGCAGCCCGGGAATTTGAAACTTTGGGTGAAATTGAACCAAACACAAGCGGAGTGCTTATAGGTGCTCGTCCAGACCTACTAGTGTGCC
This sequence comes from Caerostris darwini, assembly GCA_021605075.1. Classification (NCBI taxonomy): domain Eukaryota; kingdom Metazoa; phylum Arthropoda; class Arachnida; order Araneae; family Araneidae; genus Caerostris; species Caerostris darwini. The sequence continues at coordinate 380,000 of BPLQ01010363.1, forward strand.
CCTTGAGCATGTAGCACAAACACTCAGAGGCCGTGTGGAAGATGAAGAATGCTAAGGCAGGCTGCCAATTTCGAAAACTCACGAAACTGTGAAAAAACAGGACACATTGTTCGAATAGATCGTCGAATGAATGTCTGAATATTATGTGGAACTGTCGACATGGATAAAGATACTGTGTGGATAATTTTGAGGGAGGATCTCGACATGAAAATATTTTGTGTCAAAAGGGTTCTCACACCTGAAATAACAGCTTTGAAGTAGTTTTCGGTTGAAAAAGGAATTTCCACACTAGAACATACTTCATATTTCTTTGACTTTCAGAAATACGGAGAAATGCCTTTTTTTATTTCCAAAAAATAATATCAGCGCTAAAAGAAATTCGTTTCGAGTCATTGAAGGCTTTAAAGGAAAAAATATCTCAACAGTTAAAAAATTTATCGTAAAATGAACTGCAACCATAGAGTATTCATAAAAATAGAGCGCGTCTCCCCATTCTAAAGGATCAGAAAGTTGGTGCAGACATATCCCGACCTTATCGTACTAGAGTGGACACTATATTGCTCTTTACCTTTTTTCCCCTGCGGACAGAGAAGAAACATGCTACGAACTATTCCCCTATTCCAGAGAAATTCTTCTTCTCATTTTGGTAGAGGGGAGGAATTTTTATCAGAATGTAAATGTTGAATATTTAGAAAAATTAAATTTACATTTATTTATAACTAAAGGGAAAATAACCTTTTTTCTCTCTCAAAATCATTGCATGATGGTAGACCTTTTTCTCTCTGTGCATCAACAACACAGAGTAGTCATGGCTAAAAGTAAAGATTATTGGCAAAAATCTGCTACAATCGCTAGCTAGCATCGAATCTGTTAAACCCTGAAATAAATAGCTGAAACTCATTCTCAATGAGCTCAGCCTATTCCACAGCTCACATATAAGCTCATCTTCCCCTCTGTACCGCAAGTATTTGAAGTGACCAGTCCGGTACCAGGGATTGGCAGAATGACCCAGACTGTGACAGTGGCGATTGTTAAAGGCACGTGAGATGCAGGATCACGTGAGAAGTACGTTTGTTTCGAAATGGCACGACTTTAGATTATTCATTAAGGGAATTAATTTTGCGAACTCATATAAATAATGTTTTCTGGTCTCTTAATTTACTAAATCTTTATTATTAGAGTAACCACTTGTGACACAACTGCACGAGATAGAAATTTTTTCATTCTTCTTTTTTCCGTAATGCATTGATGGGTCATTCATACCGTTCCAGTCACGTGACATGTATGATGAGAGTGAGGATTATGTTTGCTCCGATGCACGCTCTATTATGTTACTATTTTATGACTTCAACATGATTTTGACCATTGGAAAATAAATATAGGTGGATGTGTGAGCGGAGTACATTGATTGGTTTGGTTTGTCGCTCTACGGTCATTTTGTGCCTACTTTGGGCTCATTAGACCGGGACCTACAGTTTGACGTGGATTCCGAATCACTCACAAACACCCATGCCACCGCCAGGATTCCAACCTGAAGCCTGTGGTACCATAGGCCAGATCGCTAATCAAATGGCTATCAGGCATTAAGAAAACCGGTGAAGACAGAGGCTTTTGCTGAACTGAGAAACCGTGAATCCCGTAACTCCGATTTGGTGCTGGTCCAAGTCTTACTGTAGTTGTAATATGAGTTTAAGCATTCAAGAGCAGATGATAAGTGCATAAACAAAGTCATAAAAATTGTAAATAAATATCCGTTTCGAACAAGTCGCGCTATTTTTCAGGCGAGATCTACCATTTCAACTGAACTTTCCCATTTTGAGGGGGAAATTATTTCTTATGAAAGCTACTTTCCCGCGTATTCTCACGAAAGCAAAACTGCGTGCAAATTAAGATGCATTCGGTTTCGCTGTAAGGCGTTGGCTTCCTTACTGTTTCTGTAGCGAGGCAAATAAAAAGCGCCCCCCTTTCTGGAAGGCAGTGTATGTCGCACGAAAGAGCTCTGAAAAGCGTCCCCTGGTCGTTAGGCGAGGTTGCCATGGTGACGGGGAAAATATTTGAATGCTTGTGGCACTCGAGGGAAAATTCTGTGCTTAATTCTTTTTTTTCCCCCTCCTCGAGAAGAAAAGCGAGACGAAATCAACACGGCCTTCTCAGCTGGAGTGGTTGCGAGATAGAAATTTAATTTATTGATTGGATGTGATTGCGTCACATGTGCGAAGATTTTTTTTTCAATTAGTATGCATTGATAATGCTAGCAGGGTTGTGTGTCAAAGTCAGAGTTATCATGAAAATAAAAAAATAGTATCATTGCCATGTAATCGGTACAAAAAGACAATTTTAACTGATTCACGAAAAAAAGTTCACAGTGCAATTAAAATGCAATGCAATTTCAATTGGAATGCATTGATAATGATGACAGGACCGTTGTCAAAGTCACACTTTTCATGAAAATAAAATTTAAAAAAAACAGTGTCATTGCCTTAATAACATAACTCTTCATAATGTTTAATAATAATGCATAATAATGTCATTACATTAATCATCGCCTCACAGTGCAAAGTTGTACATGGTTCAAAAAACACTTCCTCCCTTTAAGTCATATAAATTTAGATTGAAATTTAATTTTCTTCAGATACTTATAGTGCGTGTAGATTTCATGGTAAAAAATTTAAGTTTACAGAGAAAAAAAATTACAGAAATTTGATTTTGTACATTCAGGATACAACGTACAGTTTGCTCGCTTATATCTATAATGAATAATGCGCAGCAAGGGAAAAAAATGTTAAAATTGCAATTGAATTTGAAACGATTTGTTAAGTTCTTGCAAATCCAACTGATACGCTGTACTGTGACGAAACTAGAACCGAAACACATGACACACGCCAACAAAAATATTTTTTAAGATTTCTTCCGTAATTTAAAAAAGTTCTTATATTTTCGGAAGTGCTCATTCCAATATTCAATCGCTTTTCTCTCTCTGTTTTTTTTATACAAATTCCATTCATTTTTAGCTTTTACAATAGTAAAATTGAATGCAGAATTGTTTCTCCCAACTTTCTGCAGAATAGGGAGATGCTCTCTATTTTACGACTCTATGGAACTGTCCTACAACATATTCTCTTTGAGCAGAACAATTATCATACTGTAAACCAAAATCTCTTCACTAACGAAAAAGAAAGCTAACGGCAAATTTTATCCTTCACGTCTTTTCATGCAACCGCCTTTGTTTTGCTTATGAAGTACTACTTGTAAGAATGCCAAAAAAATCTCATTACGCCCAAGTAATCACAAAGCACATTTAAGAATAAAATATTTCTGAATTGTTACAAAATGTAAGCATGAATTGGGACCCTTGTTATACAGATTTGATATTTGCAATCATAGAGTAAAATAAAATAGAGCGCATCTCCTACTCTAAAAGAAAAGAAAGGGAACTAAAGTCGCCAAGAAGCCAAGGGTATCGTCCCTTGGTTTTTTTTCCATACGCGAAAAATTCATTTCGAAAACGTTAAGTTAAATATGCCACGAAGCGATTCTGAATATTCCGAGAAATTTTTCTTCTCGAGTCACGCATTCATTGAACTGTGTGCTCACCAACGATAATTGGATACCAGAGATGTTATTTTGCTTATAACTCTCTAATTTTGTATAAAATAGCATGAAACATTTAATTTACATTTTGGAATGGAAATTTATTAATAAAATATAAATGCCAAATATTTAGAAAATTTAAATTTAGATTGAAAAAAAAATGAACCCTCTCTTTTAAAAACCGTTGAAGGATAGTAGACCTTTCTCTCCCTTCGCGCCAACAGCATACGTCACTGCTGACGGTGGCGATTGCAAATGTCACGTGAACAGTATGATCACGTGAGGATCCCTTTTGCCCCGAGCTGGCAATCCCCTCTATTCTATTACTACTTTCAATGGACGATACATTTTTGGAGAATGGACGAAAAGGGACGAGAACGATTAAAGCTCGTTTAAAGTTTCATAAAAAGTTTTTAATGAATTTGTAATGTTAGAAGCCTTCGAAAATAGAGAGTTTTTGCATACCGCACATTAGTTAAGGCTCGTGCTCACCAAGGCGACAAGATGCAAGCGACCAAAATTTGACCTCACCGCGGTCGCCTGAAACCGGTTTGCAGTTCGCCGCGTGGAGTAGCCCAACTTTCAACTCCAAGCGGTTTTTCACTATGCGTAATGCTATTTCTGACCTTTCGCTGTGAAGGGGTCGAAAAAATTTGGTCGCTTGCCTCTTGCATCTTCACGTCTCTCGCCTCGGTGGGAACGAGCCTTTACCGTAGGACGTCCGTTAGCTTTTTCTCCCTAGCGCGCATGCTCAGTTTCCTATGAGCATGCGCGCTAGGGAGAAAAAGCTAACGGACGTCCTACGGTAACTAACGTACGGTATGCAAAAACTCTCTAATATATTGGAAATGAACGACCTACTCTGTTTTCAGATTCCTAAAACGAAGAATGGAGTTGGTTTCGAAGCAGTAGAAGAGATCTAGAGGAGTTTCATTTCAACGAGGAATCATCACACAGGTGAGTAGGTGCATGCTTAAAGGCAACTTTCTTTTTTCGTCCCTCTCAACTAAGTAATCGTTTTCCATTTAGTGGAAAAGTATATTAACTATGTTTTAGATGTATTATTTTTTTAGATGTACTTATTTTTTAGATGTATTAAATGTCTGTATTCTTAAAATTAAAAAAAAAAAAAAAAAAAAAAAAAAAAAAAAAAAAAAAAATTAAAAAAAAAAAAAAAAAAAACTTACATTTTAAATATATAAATATTTTTATTATAATTTTAGGGAAGTAAGTCAATTCAATTGACATAAATTTTAATCAGAATTGATCAACATTGTTTAGACTAGAGATCCACTTCATTAAAATATCTCTCACCAAATTTACGATATTTTTTAAATTCAATTTCTCAAAGTATCATGAAAAACAGGCTTTATTCAGCATACCTGCTTAGTAAAGATTTGAATTTGTACTGCAACACTACTAAACTATTGCCATTTTACCATGCACGCCCAGATTTATTTCAATTTTTTTTAGGCTTTTAAGGGATTAAAAAGATGCTTCCTGTAGCCATTCACAACCTTCTTGAGTAGCAGCAAATGCTTTGATAAAATATTTCCATTTATTTCCCTTCATCAATGAAGGCAGAGGAAACAGGGGCGAAGTGAGACAAGCATACTACACATTTAAACAATCTTAAATGAGCGAATATTTATGGAGTGTTTAAACTCCATACTGAAAATGGAATACTAAATTATAGTATCCGCTCTTGTACATAAAATGGTTTTGGTTTGATATTTTGGTTTAGCGATCCAAAATTTGCCCACACAATGTTTGAAAAATGTTGACAATAAATGACCTAACTTCAAGAATGTAACCTGCATTTTGATTTTTGTAGTTTAGCATCTTTCATTTTTATTTATATATGCAAGTATAGATAATAAAAAAATAAAAAAAATAAAAATCGAAGAAATAAGAAAAAAAAAAATTAAGACAATGAACATTTGATTTGATTTGGTTTGTCGCTCTACTGTCTTTTTCTTTTTTTTTTCCTACAGTTTAAGCAATTTATTAAAATAACATCTCAAAAATTTATAAAAATTTAATTTTAATAAAATATAATATATAAAATATGAATCCTATTTTATAAAATTACATTACATTTTTGTGATGATTTAAAAAATCAATAAGAAATGTTGATACAATTTTACGTAGTTGTGTATGTCATGACAAATGTAGATGAAGTTTTACTAGTTTTATGTATCTCTCGATAAACGTGTCTGAAGCACGCAGGTAAAGGAAAATGACGAAGTTGGAGAGTGGATCCCTGTAATGATGAAAAGAAAAAAATGCGAATAGCTTGTCAATTTTTCGCAATCATTTAAATCAGGGGTGGCCGACCCAAATGGTTTTACGAGCTACTTCGGAAATGCACCCTCACTCCGCAGGCAGCATATAAAATTATACATCCCCACATCAGATTTAGACCCAATCTAAACTTTTTTTTGGAGTGAAAAATTGAAACAAAATGAATTATTATTATTGTCTTTACCATTATTACATAAATGTAACAATAATGAAACTAAACGCACACTGTAAAGAAATTTGTAACACTCAAAATGAACTATAAAAAATATATGAATATAAATGAAATAAAAAAAAATGAAATTATTCAAAAATATTCAATTTACTAGTGCGATATGTATTTCTCCACTCTTTCACCTCGCTTTCGCCAATAGATGCGCGCGCATCACGAGTTCGCATAATATAATTTAATTATTCTGCGAACCATCAATAAAACAGGCAACATCTGTCCTGTATTCGAAAGACTATTATTTTAAAATCACAGTTCATCATATTGACGGCTCATTTTTGGATTGAGGCATGCACGCATAATGTATGCTTTTAATACGTTGGTTTTCACTGCTTTGTTCATTCTAAAATAAAATAAACTTTGTAAAAGGGCGATACATCTCACGAGCCGGAAAAATGTTCAAGGCAGGTCGCGTGTTGGCCGCCCTGATTTAAATCATAGTGCCACACGCTTTATATTTAAATACAGAAATCATAAAGAAATGCACACATTGAGAATAGTTTTAAAAAGTCGTCTAAGTGCGCAAGAAATGAGAGTACTTACGAATCGACGCAGTTTTGCCCCATCAGCGAACCGGTGCGGTTTGAGAGCCCGGCAGAAAACACTTTCCCGGTGTCATGGCGCCGCTCACGGAAACGGTGTTGACCTTTCGCGTGACCTTCGTTTTTATTCAATTTCCTCAAAGGTACATGCGGTGCTGAAAAGGCTTTTTAGGCTTGTGTCCTTCTCGAACAACTCACAGACAGCAGATGGGGAGGGGTATTCCCAGCAGGACATCTTTTAAGTATCATGGCCTCGTTTTTGCATGGGACAAAACCCCAAAAATATTCCTACCAGGCAGTCTGACGATCGAGTGGTTAGCGCTCTGGCCCTCGATGTTTCCGGTTCGAATCCCGGTTGTGGCATGTATGTTTGTAGGGGTTCGGAATCCCCTTTAAGCTGTAGGTCCCTTTCTAATAGGATCGTAGCGGAGCCCTGTCGGTTTTTTTGTCAGCCGCATCATTCCCAAATTGCATAAGGGCAACTCAGCTCTAGGCACAGTGGTGTGGTGTAGTAATAGTATCTGACGATCGATAAGAGACGCTTTACACACATCAAGTATCTCCATTTTTTCTTTTCACCACAAACTGTACGAAACCCTAGTTAGGGTAAAATTTCGATGCGCCTCTTATATACCACGATCAACTCATCAAGAGGTATCAAGGGGAGGACTTTTAGGTGTAAATTTAGCGCCTGAATATGTTGATTGAGTTGGCGTTATTCCTGGTTTAATTCTAAAATTCATCCTAAATATTGAAGTTGACATAAGCGATAGAATCGATGAGATGGCAAAAGAGAAAGGAATTTTATTTATTTATTTGTGTACTATTTATGGTTTTTTTTATGCATTTGGACGCAATGACTGCGATGTAAAAAGTAATAAAACAATTCATATTTAGAATTTTAACTTCAGGTACCTTTTCTAATACTGATAGGGGGAAGTAAGATCTCATGAAACGGCAGATTTGGTGTTGCTAAAATATTCACGCCACTAACTACGGGCCATTTGCGGCGTTGTATTGCCGACTGTCAACTTCAATGATTTCATTTGTTGAAAGGATTGATAGCTTGTTATTGACATTCAAGAAACATTAAAAAAAAAAAAGATGTTTTGCAACTCTATTAAAATTTTTTTCAGAAATGTAACCGAATCAAATACTGCCTAAATTCATTACCTTTAACTCATTAGCTAAACCCATAATCATTTATTTAATTTGATCGCTATTCGATGAAAAGAAATTACAAATCATAGCAAGAGAAAACGTGGAAATGCACAAACCTCTTCAAGTAAACATAGATTCCTTCTTTTTACATTAGGAATACAAAGAAATCGAAAGTTCGCAACCACTTTACGGGTGAAAATTCAGAATCATCCTTGCTCTTTGCGGCTTCAGGATTTAAATGAAGCAAAATTTAATCGTAAATTAACCTAGTGATTTTAAATTATTTACCTCTAATTGTTTTTAAAATTAAACCTACATTTCTGAATATAAATCAAAAGGGCGTTTTTTCTTTAAAAACTTTATTCAGCATGTAAACCGAAATCAATAATTATAACACTAATAATTTCCTGTAACGTTCTAACGATTAAAGACTCATTTTCCCTTTTCCATTGTTATTTTTATGTGCTCATTATTCATGGTATTCTCTTATTATTTCTGGTGTACGTTTTGGGGCCTCTGCGTTAGCCGGGTCCCTGTTTCGATCCAATCTAAATAATTTCGAAAATAAAACAACTAACTCGTTTTATTAAAAAGTCTTTTTCATAAACTTCAGAAGTATAAACTAAAGAAGTAAAACCGTGTTTTATTGAGTGATATTTGGCGATGTGTTTCTTGCGTGCAGCTAATGGAAAAATACTTACGTTATTTGTGAGATGGTTTGTCATTTTGTGCATGCTTTAGGCTCATTACTACCCTACAGCTTAGCGTCGATTCCGAACCACTCGCAAACATCCATGCCTCCGCCAGGACCTGAGACCAGTGGTATCAGAGGCCAGAGCACTAGCCAATTGCCCACGAGGCCGCTATTTGCGAGACGAGCGGATCTGTATGGAAGTCTATTTCTTTAGTTAAGCTTTCGGAAAACTTCTTGGTTTAGACATGGGAAAACACACGATTTATATTCTAAATAACTGGGCCTGAATGGCCGAGTGGCTAGCGCTCTGGCGCTCGGTACCACATGTTTTGGGTTCGAGGCTCGGCGTTGCCGTGGATGTTTACTAGTGGTTCGGAATCCAATTTAAACCCTAGGTCCCGGACTCATAGGATAGTTGCGGTTGTAGTGTGACTCGCGTCCGTAGCTTATCTTACAGCAATAACGCCCTCCAATTGACTAAAAACTTGGTACACCACTACACTTTGTACAGAAGGAGCTATTTAATCTGATTGAATATCCAATTAAATAAGATCGAATATTCAATCTTCAATCTATATTCAAATCAATCTTCAAGTACATGCACCTCCTGGGTAGTGCTCAGTGAGTAACTTAGGTGCAGAGCTTGCCTTAAGACATCCAAGACAATTGTCTAAGTGTTTTCCAGCTGCATTAGAACAAAAAAAATATTCTAATTAAAAATTTAATGGCACATTTCGCGCGTTTTTCGGCCGACTCACCCGCAGATCGCAGGGAGATCCATGAGTTCGCGCTTTGAAACCATTCTTCGAGCATGCCTTCAATTAATCGTTTTCTAGATTTCTTGCGGAACGAAAATTTAAAAGAAAAAATCGTCCCACTCCTACCTCAAGCGGTGTCCGCAGCACACAATGAGGCATCGATTACAATCACGTGACGTGCGGTCGAACCAATCGATAGCGGGTCTATAATAGCGGCACGAGAGATCGATCGCGGCTGCTGATTGCCGCCGTCGCACCGTTTCCGGCCGAACTCGGGCTTCATGGCACACTGACCGAGTATGCTCGTTTTATTTTACGGGTCGTCCCGTGCTTTGCATTACTTGGCTGATGCGCTGGCGAGTCATTACAGCACATCAGTCAAGGAATCCATCAACAGAAAAACAACTCACACGAAGAAGGAAACAGATTTTTTTGTTTGTTTTCAAATGCCTGACCCTTTGAACGGAAAGGTCATTCGCCGGTAGTACTGCTGAGATGTAGAAGATTCATGTCACCCACAGCTCACCAAGGGGTGAAAGGGGCTGTTGTATGACCCATTCGAACCCCTCCCCCCTCCATGTGAAGAGATTGGATTCTTCCTCCCATTTCTTCGAGTTCACAGGGAAAATAGTTTAGCTTACAGATATGCCAGGACTTTCTGAGACCCACGCACTAGAGCTTTCGATTCGGATCACCCTCGGCTCCAAATCCTGTGATCAGCTAGCGCGCAGGAGGGATCGGCAAATGGCATTCGTTGTAGTCACTAACGTCAAAAATGTGATTTTTATAGTATTCGTCAGAAACGGGGGGGACTCGATTGGAATTGTGATATTATGTTTAAATCGCCCTCCATGGATAGTCAGATTACCTGGTGGAAGTTTTCCAGTTTTTTTTCCCTACGATACGCAAATGCAGGGCAATTACTCCTAAAGGTGCTCTAGGAATGCACTCTTCTCCTTCAACACCCTTCGGTGGGCTGTTCGTGATGTACATGAGGTTCTACCTTCACCTTTTTAACAGTTAGGGGGGTAAATGGCAAGGACGGGGTTGGGGGTGAAAAAGAGAAAAAAAAAAAAACCCCAAAGCCTTATCCACTGTTTATATCCTGATATTGAAAAAGTGACCAGCACAGCAAAAACGACCCTTCATTCACATGAGCAATAAAAGCGCTTATCGTACGGGCTCATTTCGTTACTGTCATTATGAAGCAAACCTTGTGACTATGCTAAAGATATGTGTGACCTTCGGTACGACTTGCTTGCCTGAGAGAAAAACCATGTAACCTCAAAGTGTACTATTCTCATCGGTTCCTGTGAAACGGGCGATAGAATACTTTATATAATTCAGCTACGGAGGATAAAAATTGGATGTGCGTACAGCCATATGCTCATTATTAGAGTGGCGACGGCAATTTGTTTTATGCTGCAAGTAACAAACGGCCGTAGCCAACGGCCGTACCATGCTGAATATACCGGTTCTCGTTAGATCACCGAAGTTAAGCATCATTGGGCGCGGTCAGTACTTGGGTGGGTGACCACCTGGGAACACTGCGTGCCGTTGACAAATTTGGGACCTGAATGGCCGAGTGTCTAGCGCTCTGGCGCTCGGTGCCACAGGTTTCGGGTTCGAATCCCGGCGGTGCCATGGATGTTTGTAGTGGTTCGGAATCCACTTTAAGCCGTAGGTCCCGGTCTTCTATGACTGTAAGAGCGTCACGGAACAAAAGTCAGGCTTCTACCTACGGGGTGCTCCATCACAACAGAAGCTGTTTCCTTCCCCTTCAATCATGAGTCCATATGGGCTCGTGGGCTTGGCCAGCCAAGTGGGATAAGAAACAACAACAAACAACAACAGTAACAAACAAAGCCCGTCTGATAAGTCCTTTACGGGGCAGCAAAAAGTCTTTTCTTCATTATAAAACACGAGGGTGGGTTTAAACTTCAATACATCTGATTCACGAACCCAAAGACCTTGTATTTGCGATGGCGGATTTTGTCGAGTCTCATCACAAGTAATTTTCTGTACTTTTTTGTAGTTACAGGTTTACTTTATTAACCCTGATCTGCTAAAATCACAGGACAATTATTTTATAGAATATTATAATCTTAAGTGCATAAAAAAATAGAATTTTGAAACTAGCACTGCTTTTTAAAAATATTTCAATATAAATTTAAATATATATTATTTATATTGTTGCTATATATATTGTCTTATAATGATATTTCTAAAAATGTCAGTTTTTCAACAATTTCATAATTTTCATTCAATTCATTTCAACAATTTCAATTTCCTACTTTTTCCTCAATTCAACATTTCTGTAAATATCAGTTTGGGAAGTTTTTGTAAAATTTTTATTATTTTTTTTTAAAAAAAAGGTATGATATGAGAGATACAATTTTTTCTTGTTGTTTTATATGTACACATTAAATAATATTTTAGGTTAAAAATTATTAAGCTTGAGAGTTACGTATATCTTTTTGTCAAGACTTAAAAAATTGAATTAAAAAAAAGTTCAGATAAGTCTTTAAAAATCTGAAAATTGCCCCCTCAAAACAGTTCACTTCAAATCTGACATTTTTTTCATGTGTCAACATGACGTTGTCCTGGTTAGAGGTCCGTGAAAAGAAAAAGGGAAGCTGTAATATAAAAGATAAGTAAAAGCAGAAGTTATTATTTAAAACAGATTCATCTCCTCGCGAAACACGAGAAAACTTTCTTTTAAAATACTTTTATTTAAAATAAACGTTGACCTTCGCGTGATTTTATATTCATGTGTGTTTTAAAACTTTCATGACATACATGTTGTAAAATATAACCTAACATAACGAACCTAAATATATTATATATTTAGGTTCGATGGCACCCTAGGCCTAAGTTAATTTGACCCCCTTATATAACAATAATAATAATAATAATAATACGAATAGTAATAATGGATTCGAGTTAAATTTATATATAGAATTTAGGCATGAATTAAATATATATATTATATATATTTTTTGGTATAATAACTAAACATACAATTTAGAACAAATTGCTTTTAATTAAGGAATAAATCATATCTATCTAATTAATCCTATAATATATTTGTTTCTTGTTTTCATCCGTGCGAAAGTATTTATGACAAATCTAACGTCAATAGATAAATGCTATGCATAGTATGCTATATATAGTACCTACTAGAGGACCCGGCCACGCGTTGCTGTGGCTTTCTTGTATTTCGTTCAATTATTAGATACTATAATTGGTAAAGAATGATGAAAAGATCAAATTAAGCTTCAACGAATAGAAAATGTTTAATTTTTATTAATTTAATGAATGAGGTAGATAATGTTGATTTTTAAGACTGTTTTATAATTATTTTACATAATTTAATTTTTAATAATCATTACTTTCATTTAACTAAGAACTAAGCGATGAACAATATTTCTTGTTAGTCTGTCTTTCGTCAAAATAAATAAATTCGATGGTTTTCGAACACGTGAGCATGCAACATACAGCTGCCCATGGGAGAAACACGGATTCTGAGGTTCGATTTTTTTGGTGGTCTTTTACTGAAATTGATAATTGAAAAAATACAATACAATTAAAATAAAATCGGGATATAATAAGAAAAGACTTAAAAAAAAATTCACAATAAAATTCTAATGCAAACGATCGTTTAAGATACACGAACACCTTCGAAGAAATTTTTGTGAAATTTTTATCTTTGTACATATTTTTGGATTGAATGTATCTAAAAACTAATGATTTCACATAAAAAAAATTTCATTATTATTTTTTTAATTTTTATAAGCTAAAATAAGGGTAGAAATGGCCAAAAATTTATACTGTTACAAAACCTGAAATCAAATCAATATTTTTAAATTTCTGAGTTTGTATTTGTTTGTACTAACATTTTACAGTGAATAGACCTCTGGTAAATTTATATCTTTATTATTTTGTGCTAGTTTAAATGCTGTCGTCACAAAATTCTTCCAAAATTTGCATGTAATTCCAAGTTTATAAATTAAAATAAAAAATATTTATGTAGCTATAATCATTTCCCTGTAAATATTTATGAAAAACATAAATACAAAGTTTTGTAGCATTTGGATCAAAATTACTTGTGTTATGGTGTTTCACATGAAAACAAAAAGCATAAAAATTCATTCTGAGAAAAAGCTAAAAACAACTTTTAATTAGATATATTACTTTTAAAAATGTTTAAATAGATTAAAATGCCATTGAATTATCAAGTTCATTGTCTTATTTATTAAAAAATATAGTTTTATTTTTCCTTAAAGCTGTAAATATTTTCTGAGCTTTATTTTGAAAAAGTTAAAATTTGCTCGACAAAATGTTTTTACAACTTCCTGCTATTTGCAAAGGCTTTTTAAAATGAAATGACCTGAATTTAAAATATTTAGCCTTTTTGCAAGTGTTTTGATTAAATATATTCAAAACCTTTGAATTTCACATAAAAATATCAACTTTAACTATTTTTTATACAATTTATTCTTTAAAATATGGATAAACATTGCAAAAATGTGATATTGTTGCAAAACTTTATAATTCAAAAATAAATAAAACATGAATAGATTTTTCCTTTGCAAGTATTTTTATGCTGGGAATATCCTTATGTAGGTAATATACTGTTTTCAAATTTATATCTCAATTATTTATACATTTTTGTATGCTTAAAGTTTGTCGACACAAACTTTTTTTACAAATTTACAGAAATTCTTAGTTTAAAAACTAAAATAAAAATAAGTTATGAATTTAGGTTAATTTCCATGTTCTATTCCTTTCATACATTTAAAGAAAACTTTTACATGAAGTTTCAAAGCATTTAGAAAAGAAATATTTTTATTATGATGTTTTGAATGAATACAAAATGCATAAAAATTCAAATAAGAAATAATTAAAACCACCTTTTAAATGTAAATAAAAACAAATGTACATACATAAAAATGTTATTGAGCTTTAAATTCTCCTTTATTAATATAAACACTTATTTATTTGTTTTGTTTTCTTTAAATAACTTCCAACTTAAAAGTACCATTTATCAATTTTTCTTCGCCAATAATCAAATCACTCAAATTTATAACTCAAATTCTTTGTTTTTCAAATAACAAAAGTTTTTAAAATAAAATGTCCTTGATTTTCAACTTGCAACTATTATAATACCTTTTATAAAATTTTAATGTTATCATTATATCAAATAATTGCAGAGTTTACTTCATTTTCACACTTTTCAAAAAATCCTTAAAATTCATCTTCTTTAAAATTATATTGTCTATATTATATTATCTTGTTAGATCACATTTCATTTTAGAATTCTTAATCAAATAAAACACATGTTGACAAACTTTAAGCATAGAAAAGTTCAATGTTTTGATTCACAACTTTTCATTCCATATATTTTATTCAATTCAAATTCAAACTTAGAAAATAAAAAAATATTGATAATCAAATCAGGTAATACTTACATACATTTGATTTATTTCTCATAGAAATAATATAAATTTCATACAATATAATTTTCACAAAATTTAAAGTAGTAAATAAAACAATAATATTCAGAACATGGGAATTTTACGTTTATGTAGTACAGGCATCGAGACACGGCGCCATCTAATGTACCTTTTATTGTGGTATATCTTTCGTCTGTTGTGGAAACAAACTTTTTACTCCAACGATGAAATTAGTGCAAATAAGAATTCTGCAATTAATTATCGAAATAACAATAAAATAGTCATTATATTATTCGAAAAATGAAGCTACGAATTCCTCTAATTGCAGTATTGCAACCCTAAAGAAATTGGCGGAAAATTGGCGAAAATTCAGGGTTGCAAGATTGGCGCCTTCCTCAACGGTAGATTTTAACCGATTTTGCAATTAAATACGAAAAAAATCTGTATAAAAACTATCCTATTTCTCAAGTTGGAACAAAACACACATTTAAAAAAAAAAAAAAAGTTAAAATCGGATGGTTAGTTTCGGAGTTCATCGCGGACAAACATCGTGACACGGGAATTATATATAATAGATTTGTTAGATATTTTAAATTTTACTGATTAAACGATTAATTATTTAAAAAAATAATTCTACCCTTTAAATATTGACATCTTTAGGTTCTGAAAGCAAGAAAATAAGCATTAGAATTCGGTCTTACAGTTCATAAAACACAAAATCTATTTCAAATTTTTGCCGCCTCGAAAATTTTGGCACCCCTAAAAATTTGCCACCTTAGGCCCGGGCCTTGCGGGCCTAAGCCTAACCCCGTCACTGGATTGATCCACTTCAAGTCACATGATATGTAAGTTCATTTTGAATTGTCTGGCTTTCAAAATATAAGCAGATTAATGTTTCAATATCCTAAAAACAGTGTCTAAAGATTAATTTATGTTTATAAAAGTTAATTGAACCATCGCTTCATAGACTTCTCTGTTTGAATTGGGTAGTGCTTCTTGTAGTATTTGAACAATTGCTTCTTCTTAAAGTTCTAGAGTTATTAAATTGTGTTATATTGTTGTCGCTATTGAATTGGGTCGTTCTTGTGGGGATTCTGCCTTTCAGGATTCCGTTTTAGCCAAGTTTCTTTTGGACGCCAAATGCAATCGGCAAAACCGCACTACTTTGTAATCGCAGCGACCCTTTCAGGAGCGATTTGGAGATAAAGGAAAAATCGCCAAATAAACAAGCAGAACCCTAAAATGCAGAACTTCCGTTCTTGTAATATTCTGACTCATGGCTCCATAAATTTATTGAGTTATCGAGTCTTGGCATACTCCCAGGTGTATTCCTCCAGCAAAGCATGTTCACACACGATAAATGGAAATTCGTGAAAGAATTTTAGTTTTTTAAATTATGCCTGACATTGTTATAATTATTTTTAAAAATTTTAATAAATTCTCAATTCCATAGTAAGTGAACATTTAAATAATTTTTTTCTAAATTGGATTTTTTTAAACCTTGTAAAAAAAAAAAAAAAAAAAAAAGAAGAAAGATACGCAACTATCAAATAACCTTTAACTTAAAATATCAGTTTGTATGTACTTAATATGTACTTATAAATAATAATATATAAATATAATGTATAATGTACTTATAAATATCAGTTATAAATAAAATAAAGAATATTTAATAAAATTTGTCAAAATTAACAACTAAATACAAAAATAGGATGCGAAAATGTACTGTTATGAAGTATTTTAGTATAACAGTGTGCAAAATTATACCTTAACATGTAGTTAATATTAGAATATCAAAGTATTTATCTAAACGTTTAGCCGAGTCAAAGAAATAAAGTGGACCCTAACGCCTAAAAAGACAGAAAATGATTTGTAATGGAAAGAAAAGGCAGCTGTCACAAAACCAATGGGAGAGAAAAATAATTATATTAATTTTGTACTATAAAGTTACAAAACCAATAATAAGAGCAAGCAAAAAATATAGAAATAAATGTACGGGCAATTCGTGATTTTAAAAGAATTGTCCTATGCATGTATTTACATTTTAAATTACTAAAAATTAAATTATGAAACAATTTTGTATAACATTATTATTGTTTTCGACATCTCTAACCGTGAATCAATGCCACAATCACTAGACGAAAAAATCATCTATTTTTACATAAAATGATCGTAATTCCTTAAAGTTGTGTAAAAAGAAAAAGTTTCCTGCAGATCACTTAAATTTTATAAGAATTGGGGGGAAAAAAATGTAAAAGAAAAAAAAAAATAATCAGTAACGATCTTGAAATAAGAAAAATGAAACATACGCAGGAAAAAAACTTACTTTTCTTTCTACTAAGTGATAGGGAACTGTTTCCGCGTGAAACAAAAGAATTCTGTTGGACTCGGATCCCTATCTATAAGAAACTGGGATCATTATCTATTCAGTCATCCTTCTTTTTCATCCAAGTTTTACTACGGAGACCGACTAATCCATTCCTCAAACATTCCGCCCCCTTAGATTCGCGTCGCTCTTCTTGTCTGTCTTCTCCTTTGAATATTTTGCAGACACACGGGAAGTTATCTCGTCTGCATCTCTCTCTCTATATATGCATACTAGCAGAACCCGGCATACGCTGTCCTGCCAAAACAAACACATTCTAGAAAACGGCATATCGCGAATCTATTCTCCATGCGATGTATTATTACAAATACAGTATATATATATATATATATATATATAAAATCCCCCTGTACATGCGTTTTTCATAGATATCGTGTTTGAACGGTCTATAGGAAAGAAATGCTGCAGCACCCTCTGGTGGCAAGTCACACCAAAGTGGGTAGCGCGAAACTATTTTTCATACTCGAATACATATTATAACCCATTTTTATTAGTTGAACGATATAGAAGTGGATAGACTGCAGCGCCCTCTGGTGGTGACTTAGAATAAACGGGGTAGCCTAAAATCATGCCCCATGTTTTGTCACACACACACAAAATCATCAAAATTGGTCCAGCCGCCGAGGAGGCCTTTAGTGATAAACATATGTACAGAAGAATTATGTATATATATATATATATATATCTTTTAAACCGACACCGTTTTGGACGTTCGCGTTCATGATTTTTTTGGTCTGGATTCGGACCGACCCAGCGCGGCTCTTATTTTCGCCCAACAGTTACAGAGCTATGAGTTTTCACTTCAGTACAACGCAGTACATCGACTGTTATTTAATCTTGATAATAGAATGGGTTTTTCAGATGTGCTTTCGTTGTGGATCCAAGACAGCTTTTTATAAACCTGTGTGCTCAGAAAAGTCTCCCGACATTTGCGTGGTTAAGGACTCGAGCAGTCACTTTCTTTGCTAGTGATTGTATTATGGTGGGACACATTTGAATTGTCTCTTTTATATTTAATAACTTTACTTCTTGGAACGTTGAAGTAAGAATTATTTTTATAAAAGAGTGGGGAGTCGGATTCCTGAATTAGACTCTTTTAAAAACACTCGACTGCCGACTCCAATTCCCCACCTGGGGCTGAAAGTAATGAAACACACTCGTCCGATATGCGCTTCAGAGGCTAGGATGAAGAAAGGCAGGGTTCAGCAATTTACAAGTTTGTAAGTCATTTTAACTTCGTTTAATTCCTCCGTTCTGCACAGTAGATGAGACCAAGTTTCAATATAAAATTCACCCGGCTAACACGATTTCAATTTTTTTTCTTCTTTTTTAGGTTACTGGCACTGTCCTTGACATCTGTGTGAAATTTCACGTCAAAATATTCATTAGTGCTTGAGTTACACTTGGCTTTGTAAGACGCTAAAACTGATTCCGGCGATTTTTGAAATGTCTAAATTCATTGAGCAAAGAACTTGCGATAAATTTTGTTTGCGGAAACGTATAGAACGTGGAAGAAGGCATTCGGTGAGCATTCCTATATCGGAAAGAAATGTTTACAAGCGGTATAAGCAATTCAAAGAGGGCAGAGAACCCATTGAAGATGAAGGGCCCTCTCGTCGACCACCAACCTCAACCGACAAAGCTCACGTCCAAAAAATTGAAGATTTAGTGCTTGCAAACCGTCGATTTACAGTTAGTGACCTTTATGATGATGTTGAAATTTCAAAAGGATTGGTCCATTCCATTTTGGGCCTCAAACGCGTCAAATCTCGATTGGTACCGCAAACACTGAATACGTCAGCTCACATTGCATTGATTTTTCGTGACTTTTTCACCAAAAAGGAAACCCATATCATTCCACAAACACCGTATTCACAGCATGCAACTTCTGGATAATTTTTCTAAATTCAAAAGACCACTCGAGGGGACGCCGTTTTGAGTCGATTGCAGAGATTCAACGTGAATCGGCGCGCGCTTTGAAGGCCATCCCTGTCGATGACTTTTTAGCATGCATTGAGGATTGGAAAAAAAGTTGCCATAAGTGCATTGTGTCCGGAGGGGATTACTTTGAAGGTGATGACATAAATTTGGAAGAATAAATAAAGAGTTTTTGACAAAAAATAAGTCTTACTTTTTGGGCACAGTGGTATAATCACAAACATCGCTGCACGAGGAGATCCGACCACGAAACTGTTCTCACGAGAAGCGTCTGTTTCAGGAGCGGCGATGAGCGGCGGAGCGAAGGAGGCGGCGGACCCCGAGAGCGAGTCCCTGCTGCTGCGGAGGGAAGGGTCCTCCTACACGGAAGAGGGGGCGGCAGGAGCGGCCGTCGATGTCACCGAAATGGACTACGTCGACGCCGACGTCTCGGTGCTGTCGCAGTTCCACGAAGACGCACTGGCACAGGTAATATCATTGAATAATAATATTTACTTCCTTCTCTTAGTGGATGTGTCACTCAACAGATGGCAGCAGAATACCAAAATGCTCTTAATGCTCACTAAAAACGCGTCCAGACAAGAATACAAAACAAACGAGTCATTTTCGCTTCGGATGTCTCCGTCTGACTGCGAGACACAAGCCACGCTTCTCTTTCTCTCTCTCTGTGAGTGACAGCGGATCAAAAATGGCTTCCACAAGAAATCTCTTTGATGGGCTGGGAAAACTGAATCTGCTCAAAACGGGGCTGAGACACTTGATTCACTCCGAGGGTTCTGTCCACACTGAGACAAATCGGCTTATAATGGGTTCGCGTTACGACTCGCTTGTCTCGTACTCTCGTCTGGAAACTGCTTAAAGAAAATATTTAAAGTCTATGTTTCTAGCAAGAAGACAGTAGAATGGGTCTCCTAATAACCTGTACAAAGAACAGTCCCACACTTCTTTACGAATAATATGTAGTCCCTGTTCGATAGATATATTCCATAATATATCAATATTATTGCCAAAGGCGTTTAACAGGTGTGCGGTCTAACAGACCGCTCAACATGCTCCTCCCATCACCCCTGCTGCATGCTTAGTTTGAAATTGAATTGATTGCATTCGTCCTCTTGCTTCCTATTTTGTGACCCTGAACATAACCCCTTCTTATCAAAATGTCATCGTGCATATCAACGTGCAGCCTGCATCAGCGTGCAACCTGCAGCAATTCCGTCGCATTCTACTAGAGCGGTCTCTGAGATCTCACCTCCCTTTCAGTACGCGTGATTCTGTAGTGACTTGTAGGTCCGAGGAGATTGACTCATCCATCTGATCAACATTATGCGGAAGAGCTGCAAATGATTCTAGATGACACTGAAAGTGATTTTAGTAGAGAAAATGACTGTGAAAAAGATTTTGATTGTAGAATTTTCCAAACAGACTCTGAAATTCCTTCAGATGACAATGATTTCTCAGATTCAGAAATAGTAATTCCATGAAATACCATTATGGGAAAATAAATTCAAAAAAAATCATCCATTGAATTGAATCGAAATGCTAAAATTACAGCTCACAACTGAGACTCCCTGGACTAAGACCTTACGGAAACAATCCGAAAAATGTACGAGAACTCCTTTTTACTGATAAACTTTTGCGCATAATTTGGAAATGGGCAAACTTAAGGATTAAAAGAAAAGAAGAAAAAAAAAACCTGTGATTCAATTAAAGAGGAAATTGACAACACCAGCTATGATGAACTGAGGGCACTTTTGTGTTTGCTCACTTTTGGGCTCACATCAATCTTCAAATCCAATAATGAAAATATGGAATTTTTTTTTTTGCCAAGAAGGGAGCTCGCCGCGATATTTTTTGTGCTGTGATGTTGTTGAAACCGTTTGAATTTTTATTGGCAAATTTGCGATTTGATAATCCAGATGATAAGGAATTCATGCAGCAGGAGAACACCGCTGTGTCCTTTGGCTCTTTTCTGCCTGTCAATGCATATGAGCACATTAAACGCATACATTTTGCACCAAGGCTCTTCCCAAAGCCCTGCTGTATGATGGATGATGTACCTGAAAGAATTAGCGAGAGATTTAGTCCTACCACTGCTACATAGAAGATTTGTAAATCCAAGGAATAAATCCGAGAATGGCTCCTGACAATAAAACGGATTTTAGGAAAAGAAGCTGAGACTCAGAACGCAGAGCAGCACCATAGAAGAAACAAAATACAAATCAAATGAAAAAATGTCGTTCATACCCGTCAAGCAAGAAAAGAAAGATAGCATATTTATGTTTATTTTGCCGAAACCTTGCTTGTTTGGAATGCCGCAGAATTATTATGCAGTGAGATGTTCTAAAGAAGACGAGGGTCTAATGGTTTACATCCAGGAAATCTGTGAGATACTGATATTTCAGGTAGAGTCAAAATTTTTATGTAGTGTGTTATATTGAATTTCATCCTATTGCAATTTGGTTTACATGTTAAATAAACACATCACAAACATTAATACATAATAGATCCGTTTTTGTTACTATTTTTATAAAATTTACTGCAGCATGATTTTCATCGAAAGATCTAAAGCTTTGACAGAACTTTCTCGGAAAAAGTTTATTTCACTTTAAAATGTAAAAAAACATTTTTTCCTGACAGTTAAACGGTCAAAGAACACCTGAATGAAATATCAGCATAATATTTTAAATAAACTATTTTTAAAAAATTATAACGATACGCGCTTTTTGAGAGCGCACTGGCAATCCCGACGCACTCTCTTCTACATTAATACTCCATGGTTCAACCCATCCAACTATTGGAGTTTTAAAAATAATTTGTTTTCTTCCCGCAGGCCGGTTTCGGGCTCTTTCACTACTTCCTGTTCCTGGTGCTGGGCCTAGGGCTGGCCGCCGACTCCATCGAGGTGTTCGTCATCGCCTACGTGCTGCCCAGCGCCGAGAGGGAGCTCTGCATGGACGACACCAGGAAGGGATGGCTGGGTGAGTCCTCTTCTCTCTTTGGATTCCATAGTTATCTTGAAACTCGTGATTTAACGGATATTTCTTTTTAAAGACATTAGAGGTATTTATTTCAGGATTATTATTTTTTGTTTTATTTATTTATTTTTTACTGAACAAGGATGAGCTTTGTTCTCTACTTATACAGCTCACAGACAATTTATTGCCATCAGGGTTAACTAGCCTTCATCCAGAGAAAACCCCCTTCTGAGACTGTCGATGAGAGACGCCTGCGTGTTTTAGAAAACGGTAACTGAAACATGGACGCAGTCAGCAAATTCAAACAGGAGTCCCCCCTCCCCAACGCGTTATTGAACAACGAGTCGGGCTTCTGAGATATGGACGAGTATGGTTATCAAAAATATACTGAGTATCAAAAATTACAGTGGCAGATTTTACCACCCAAAATTACAAAAAAACATTTTCAGCTCAAGACACGGTGAAGTGGTCTGGTGCAGTAGTAGCGGGGGCACTATTTTTGATATTGATGCTCGAATTCATCGTTCCAATCGAAACTACCTCCACTTTCAATGCACCCACTCTACGGGATTCCTTCTGGAAGAATTCGAAGACCATGACATTGACAAAAATAAAACCAACATCACATGTGTCCAGCCATTCCAGAGCCACACGAACTTTGCGTCAGGGAGCACTCTCCTATTATATGATGAAATGGTTCGCTGGAACGACAGTGGACATGAAGGGTTGTGACTTCCCTCAATTTCCATGGTGCTCAGGCGCATATTAATCTCCTAACAGTTTTTTCTGTCAAACTGTGTCCTGTATTTTTTGATAAGCAATTTTGTTTTTAAATCGATTATATGTATAAATTGAAATCAGCAGTCAAAACTGTTACAAGTATTGAAGATAACATTTATAAGAATAATAATATTAATAATAATATGATAATAACTTTAATTATAGCAAAAAATTACCATTTTTTCTTAAAATTGGACTTTTCCAAACAAGAAAACGTGGACAAATGGATGTGAGAAAAAGCGGGCATTTTTTTGACAAACTTGTAATTTTTTAAATTCAAATAAGATCATGCATGCTTTTTTTGTATTCAAATCTATTTCATAGAATCAAATCAGTCAAAACTGTTTCAAATATCGAATTTACTAATTTATTATAATTTTTAATTATAGATTAAAATTGGCATTTTTACTTAAAGTGAGCTTGTCCGAACAAGAACATTTTACCCGCGTAAAAGAAAAGTAGTAAAACCTGATACTAAAACTGATGTACGCATGTTTCGCATTCTTTCTTTACTAGACTACTAGAGCCCTGTACTATAGACCCTACATTCCTATACAAAGAAATGTATGTTTCCGTAATCCCTTAGATTTTTTTCCGATGCCCATTGAACCATTCTGCATATTGTGAGCTACTGACAAGAAAGATGACAAACTGAAGAATGCTTTTACCCGGTCGTCTGACCATCACGCCGATCTTTTGTAAACTTCAAATCAATTTTACATTTTCTCAACTTTGGCAACTACTCGAGTTAGGCACAGCACAATTTTATTTAACTACTAATTCGAAATTAACCATTTGACTGAATTTGAAAACAATTTCGTCAATGTAAGTGATCTGAATATTTGGACTGATTAGCGCATTGTAAATACTTATATATCGGCTAAATAACACAGCATGACAGCCAACTTACCATAATCATTGTATTGCGCGCATAACAAGTGATTGGGAACCAATATTTTATTATTAATGAATGTAACGGAAATTAATTATAACCAATAAGAATCAATATAGCGCTTTTAACTAATAAAATATAAAAAACAATCATTCCTTTTTCTGTAAACCAATCTATCATATAAATCATTGCATCAGCGTTAAACAAAATGCACTTTGCCACCTTCATGCTTTCGTCGTAAAAGATGGCTGTTCAAGGCAGTTTTTGCGTCAAAAGTTGCTCAAAACGTCACTTTCTGTGGTGAAGGCTTAATGAGGGTCGGTTATAACGACGGCGTTATTTCCTTGTATTGGTTTCACAAATAATTACTCGCATGTTTCTTATTAATAGCCTTGTTTGCGATTGAAGTAATTAACGAATCTTGACACAAATTTATACTGAACTCCATTGGCCTATAAGCCAACGGACGTTCCCTCATCTCTTTTAGATGCTTAGCAAGAATCTGCCTCTGCCTCTATCGAAATCCACTTCGCATCTGCCCACGTCCTTTTTTTATCCTCCCAGTACCTTTCTTCTCTTTTTATATTGTTTCCCTGTGTGGAAAAGAGAGAAATACCCTCTCCCTCTCAGAATTTATCCCTTCAGTGTCGAAACTTCCAGAAACATGGCGTACTTTGTAGTCACCGGTATTACAAAAGTCCATGTTAACTTGAACACTTTTGTGACAGCCAGCGCAGAACTACTGCAGCAAAGCAATGCAGCTATGTTATTTCTTGTTTCTCTTTCCAGCCTCCATCTCCTTCCTGGGCATGATGATCGGCGGCCTGGTGTGGGGCAACCTGGGCGACAAGCTGGGGCGGCGGCGCACCCTGGTCTCCGCCCTCACCACCAACGCCGTGTTCGCCGTGGCGGCTGCCTTCATGCCCACCTACGGCCTGCTGCTGCTCGCCAGGCTGGGGAGCGGCATAGGGTGAGTGGCCTTAACACTATTGAGCGATGTCAACATCCACTCATGATACACGAATGTAAAACAGTGTGCAACCGGCATTTCAATTTAGTGAACACAACTTATGGATGCATGCCACTCATTTAACAAATTTTAAAATACAATATTTATTAATATTCTTTTAACGCACTTTCTATTATTAATAAAACATAATCTGGTTGAACACAAAAAGTTTCCCATTATATGCGCATTGGTCTTTCTTTTAGAATAGTCTTTAACAATGATTATTGTAACTTATCAGAAATTATCTTGTGAATTCTGTAAATAATAGCTGGACAATTAGAAAACGTCGCATAGTAGGGCTGTAACACTTTAATACTTCTACAATGCAGTATTTTATTATTAGTTTTTTTTAAAGTGATTACAAAACTTGGTTTATTTCTAAAAGCAATGATGTGTCTCTTCCAGAGTGGGCGGTTCCCTGCCCATCGTCTTCACCTACTACGGCGAGTTTCTGGTGAAGCGCCACAGAGGGCGCCACCTGAGTTGGCTGCTCATCTTCTGGGGTATCGGGGGTTTGTTCACGGCGCTCATGGCCTGGCTCATGATCGCGCAACCGGGTGAGTCCTCCTCTCTCTCTCTCCACTCGCAACGTTTCAAACCTGTGAAAGTGTTTTCATCAACAACATTTGCACCATCCTTTTAGTAATCATAATGCGCTACAGATTTTTTTGTAATCAATTCGGAAAGCCCTGCAAATTGTAATTGACTGCTTTTATTTCTATGATTTTTTGATTTTTTTTTTCTAACCTACTATCTATTTGTGTAAAGAAATGCACTTACAATTAATTGTTTATTTTCATTCACTCATCATCTATGTATACGAAAGCCGAACAAAGAACAGCAATAATGTCCTCCAATTGGCTAAAAACTTGGTACACCACTACACTTTGTACCGAAGGAGCTATTTAATCTGATTGAATATCCAATTAAATAAGACAGAATATTCAATCTTCAATCTATATTCAATTCAATCTTCAATCTATATTCAATTCAATGTTCAAGTACACGCATCTCTTGGGTAGTGCTAAGTGAATGACGTCGGTGCAGCGCTTGCCTTAAGGCATCCAAGAGGTATTTGCCAGATGCATTAGAACAAAAAAAAATAATCGCTACATTTTTACTAATACAAAATGGACGCTGCTTTACCTAACACAGGGAGCAACAATGGTAACAAGAGAAGTAGAAAGTAGGAGTCGGCGTCGCAATCAGAAGTTGGTATTAAAACCGACTAATTAATTTTGATTTTTTTCCAACAATCTGAAGATTACAAATAAAACCTAGGTTGCCAAGCACTGTTTTTTCGTGAACTTGCTGATCGCCAAGGAGATATAAATAATTCAACATAGTAATCATTGAACCTAATTAAGGAGGTTTGTTTTTATGGAAACCCTACAGCCCCATCAAAATTTGGCAAAAAATTCACTTCAGGGAAGAAGGGCGGGGAATTTACAAAAAAAAAAAAATGGAACATCTGGTTAACTATTCCAACTTTGCGAATAACATGTGTAATTTTCTATATTCTATAATACTTCGATATCTGTTATTTTGGTGCTGTAAGTTTTATAGCATATATATTTTTAAAAGAAAATTTTAGAGTACAAAGACAGTGACAGTTTAAGTGATTGCAATACTTACGTCGCCTTTAAAGTTGTAGCAAATGCTTTGTTATTGCAGAAACTGTGTTTATATGAGTTTCATAAAAGTAAATGAATTTGTTTCTAAATTCATTAGTAAAGATCATGGTAGATAAAGATCAATTACGACAAAGACTCGGTATAAAATATTCAACGCAGAAGTCGGGAGTCGGAATTTTATTGTTGATCTCCACCTCTTGTGAAAAGTTTGATTTATTTAAGGTTGTATTTATCAAAGAATTAATTGTTTTCCTCAACATAGCTTATCATTTGTATCTTTGTCCGTGAAGAACAATTACCAACATATTTTTTCCTCTAGATTTCTTCTTAGTTTTGTGTTGGCCCCCAATCATGAAACGGGCGGCACTCCCGAATAAGCAATAAATGGAAGCGTTGCTACGATACCTTTACGAATGCAATTCAATTCGTACATTGCCAGAACCGCCCATTCTTATTCGTTTCCTTTTTTACCGACTCGTTCAGGTGAATCACATCGATCGTTCAATGAAAATAATCGGGGATTTCATGTGTATTAATCAGGATGGGGGGGTCAATAAAAAAATAATTTCCGACTTCTGACTCTTGACCGTAATTTTATGAATTGCGATCTTTTCTAATGGCAGTAGAAAATGTATGAAATAAATTCAATGAATTCTTTTTGAATTCCTACATCTTTAAAAAGTCTTTGAATGAACAAAACAATTTTTTAATACTTATTATTTGCACTCTCTTAAAATATATCCTAGTACTCTAATTTCGCTTACAATATCTAATATATATGTTGTTGTTCTGATGCAGCTGGCAATATAGAGACAATTCCTCTTTATTCCATAAGCAAGGGCTGCATCACTGTTACTCATTGAGCACTACCCAGGGGGCATGTGTAGCTTGAAGACATACTACAGGCGCGAGAAACACTACACCCACAGCACTCTACGATCCTATTAGACCGATTCCTTCGGTTTAAAGTGTATTCCAAACCCATACAAACATCCATGGCGTCGCCGGGACTCAAATCCGAAACCTGTGGTACCGAGAGCCAGAGCGCTAATCCCTCGACCATCGAGCCCCCTACTGTTATAGAAGCTATGATTTTTCTCTGTAGTACAACTCGATTAGGATTACAATAGCACTTTTGAAAAACATTGCACTTTTTAATATTATTTTATTAAACCCAGATATTATTAGATTTAAATCGAGATTTTGCCATCTAAAATGTTATTGGTCTAAATGGCTAATATTAAATGGTCTCCAAATTCAATCGGACGAGTACTGTAATTTTTCATTTTTTATAAATAACCAGATCTATACTGAGAACAGGCCACGTGGTGCCAACATCACATATTCTTCGTTGGTTCTACATGGGACTCAATATAGGATCATATGCAAACAGTAGTCTCCTATAATATAGGATCATATTCCAGTAGTCTCCAACGCATCCAAGGTCTATTGGAGAGAGTCTTTAAAGATTTTTTCTTATCCTTATGTCAAAATACACGTTTTGTTATGCATAACAGAGTATCTACTAGAGATGAAGAAATTATAATTGAAACAGAACTAGCAATCTTTGCTATTGTGAGGAACGTAGACTTATATATGAACACTGAAGTGACAAAAGTCATGGGATAGCAATATGCAAATTTTCAGATTGCAGTAGCATCGCGTAGAACAGGTATAAATGCGCAGTGCTTTCGCAGAGCTTTCATTTCTGTTCAAGTTATTCATGTGAAGAGGTTTTGACGTGATGATGACCGCACGACGGGAATTAACAGACTTTGAACGCGGAATGTTAGTTGGAGCTAGACGCATGGGTCATGCCATTTCGGAAATCGTTAGGGAATTCAACATTCCCAGATCCACTGTGTCGAGAGTATGAAATTTCAGGCATAACATCCCACCATGGACAGCGCAGTGGTCGACCGCCTGCACTTAACGACCGAGACCGGCGACGTCTGCAAAGAGTCGTAAATTCTAACAGACAAGCAACACTGCGTCAAATAACCGCAGAAATCAATGTGGGACGTACAAGGGACTTGTCTGTTAGAACTGTGCGGAGAAATTTGGCTTTCTTGGGCTATTCCAACAGAAGACCGACTCGAGTGCCTTTACTGACAGATGCTTGCAGCGACTCTCGTGGGCACGTGAGCATATCGGTTGGTCCCTAGATAAATGGAAAACCGTGGCCTGGTCCGATGAGTCACGATTTCAGTTGGTAAGAGCTGATGGTAGGGTTCGAGTGTGGCGCAGACCCCACGAAGCCATGGACCCAAACTGTCAATAAAGGCACTGTTCAAGCTGGTGGTGGCTCCGTAATGGTGTGGGCTGTTTTTTCATGGCATGGACTTGGTCCTCTGGTGCGACTGGACCGAACATTGACTGGAAATGCTTATGTTCAGCTACTTGGAGATCACTTGCAGCCATTCATGGACTTCATGTACCCAAACAACGATGGGATTTTTATGGATGACAATGCGCCATGTCACCGGGCCACAACTGTTCGCGATTGGTTTGAAGAACATTCTGGACAATTCCAACGAATGATCTGCCCACCTAGATCGCCCGACATGAATCCCATCGAGCATTTATGGGACATCATCGAGAGGTCTGTTCGTGCCCAAAATCCCGCACCATCAACGCTTTCACAATTATGGACGTCTATCGAGACAGCATGGCTCAATATTCCTGCAGAAGACTTCCAACGACTTGTTGAGTCCATGCCACGTCGAGTTGCTGCACTTCGCCGGGCGAAAGGAGGGCCGACACGATATTAAGAGGTATCCCATGACTTTTGTCACTTCAGTGTATATATATAAACATTATTTATAGAATCTTGTTGCCTACCATTAATCGGTAATAATAATTTATTTCGTTCAAGGGTTGACGAACACTATTGTTATTTTATTTTAAATCAGCATCGCATTTATGAGAAGCTCACATACAATCATTCCCGATGAAAACTGTTTTTTTCTATTGTGACACTAGGTTATGTGGTGTGGTGTAGCAGTAATAGTAGTAGTAGTAGTATCGTGACACGGGGAGTCTGATGGTCCAGTGCCTAGCACTCTGGCTCTCGGTACCACAGGTTTCGGATTCGAGTGCCGGCGGTGCCGGTGTTAGTAATGGTTCGGAATCTCCTTTAAACCGTAGGTTGCGGTCTCCTATGACCATACACCGTGACGGAGCCCAGCCAGACTTCTTCTCACCTTCATCCTTCCCAAACTTTACAGGAGCAACTCAGCTCTAGGCACAGTGATGTGGTGTGGTGTAGTTGTAGTAGTAGTAGTATTGTGACACGAACTATGACAATTAAACTGCGAATTCTGCAATTGCAAGTGTCGTACGTGACCCAGCGTTTCTCTTCCAGGTACCCAGGGCCTGGGGACGCGCCTCAGCAGCTGGCGGGTGTTCCTGGTGGTGTGCTCCGCCCCCGCACTCCTCACCGTCTTCGGGCTCTTCTTCCTGCCGGAGAGCCCGCGCTTCCTGCTCGAGGTGAGGAATCTCTTCTTGCTGCTTAACATTCCCCCGCCCCTCTTTATCCTTTAAGATTTTTCATCAGAAGGATTTATATCCTTACCTTCAGCATGAAACAAACTGTCATTTCCATTAAAACTTCATCACTGTGCGTCCACCCAACTTTTATCTTCCATAGCTCAGTAACGTGAAAAATTTTATCGTTCATCTCGCAGGAATCAGTAGTGACAGCGCGGTGTGTGGCATCACTAGCGCAAACAAGTTCGCCAAAGTTCATACACATTGTAAACTTATTGTTTAAGTGGTCTGTGCCGAGTTGCTTCAAGCTGATAGTAACGAAATAAAACTGTGATATATGAGCTTTAGATTAACTCTCTGATGGATTACTTCCTTCAGAGGCACTCTAAATTCTTTCATGTCTTTTTGAGACAGTCGTTCAGTATGGGGTGAATAGTGTGGGACATATTTCAAATAAACAGAAATAAGACCCCCTAAGTAAATTAAAAAACTTAAAATTGGAAAATAACAAAGAAAAACTTTTGGAGGACTATAAAATTTCATTAAGAAGAAAATGCTACGTAACAAATTTCATTGCTACTAAGAAATCACAAACCAAAACTTGTATTCCAACGACATGGCTTCTAACCGCGAACCAGTGACCCAAACGAACATTGATAAGCGTCTCAGAGAACGATGTTTCACCGTGAGACTTCCACTGCGCATTTCTGCTGGGTGAACACCAAAGAGGGCTTTTGCAGTGTTGCCAATTGATAGTCTGGAAAAGAATTCGACTATTTTAGCTTCGAACAAAGCCCCAGTGACCAGCAAGGACGTGTTTGGAATCCAAGCTGCTACATGTATCCCCTGAATGAAGCATTCCATTTCTCTGAAATTTTAATCGTTTCTTTTCCTAAATGTGATTCCTATTTTGATTTATATCCTGTTTAGAAAAACTTCTTGGTACAAGTTCTTCTTTTAAAAATAATTTTGTTGTATATTTTCTAATGAAAAACAATGATAGAAAAATGAATAAAACTCCATTTTTTTTTTCTTTTTTGTATTGAAATCTTTAAACAATCATTTGAAAATTGACTTTTTCCATCTTCGCAGAGTGGTCAAGATGTTGAGGCCATGTACGTCTACCAGAAAGTGTTCAGAATCAACCACAGGCAGAATGACGAATATCCGGTAAGTTTGCAATTTGGTTCGTTTTGCTTTGTTGTCGTGTTTTCAAATGCATTTTCGTTCTTGACCATCCAGAATAGCAGCAATCTCAAAAGGAGAACAATTAAAGACAGGGATACCAATCTTTTAGCCCAACTTTCATTAGAGAAGAAAAACTATTTATAGACTGCATCTGATGTTAATAAAGAAAGTTAATTAAATAACACTTATTTTATGGCATATATCCCGACAAATATGCAAAACGCTGTAATATGATAATCCTTTATTTCTTTCAAAGTAGTTTGTAGCAGAAGTTAAGAGCCGCTCAAAACATTTTCTGACTCCAGATTCCCAACTTCTTAGTCGAATTTTTTTTATAACAACTCCTACTCTCTGAAAGACGCTATAGTTGTTATACAATAATTTTTTTTTTGCTTTTAAAAATAAAACCTTCTTTCATTGTGGATCCAAGATAGCTTTTTATAAGCCTCAATGCTGAGAAAAATTTCTCATTTGGTTTGCAGTTAAAGCAGCCAGTGTCTTCGCTAATGGCTATATTTTTGTAGGATACAACTGAATAAATTAACATTAACTCCCTAACATTTATTTTTTAACGTTCATTCTGACAATTTAAAAAAAAAAAATTATGTTTAGAAAAGAGTCGGAAGTCGAATTTTTATACTGAGCTCTGACTAAGACTCTTTCAAAATGCCCGACTTCCGATTTCGCAGCTTTGGTTTGTGGATTACTTAATTTTGGCAAGAAATCGGAGAAAAATGGCATTTATTTATTTATTATTATTATTATTATTTTTGCTAGGCGAAGAAAGAAATCTGCGAAGGCCAAACAAAGTGCTTTTTAAAAGTCAGATTTCTGAAGTTTCTGTGGCGATTTTCCAAGCAGATGGTTGCTGTTTCATGTCCGGACCCTAAACAAAGTGCCAAGTCTCATTACCAATCGTGATTCGCTCCAAAATCAGGATTATTGTTTGCCAATTGAAAAGTATTATTTCTGCTCTTTACTTAGCTTTCCAAACCACGATGACTGGATAAATGCAAACAATCAACTTCAAGTGAATTTTTTTGTATAACTGGAGGATAGGTTAGAAAAAAGAAATAATAATTTGCTCTCAGTTATCTTTTGCTGAGATTTCGGGAATTGATTTTAAAAAAATCAGCTATAACATTTTGTAGACTCACTGCGTATAGGATGATTAGCACTCAATGTTTTGTGATGCCTTTATCTGGTCTTTGTGAAGGTATGTAAAAACTGCTTAACGATATTTTTTCGCTCTCTAGCTGAGTGAGATGGAACTTCCCGCTCGGCAAATCCCGCCGCCCGGCTCAAGCCCCGTGGGATGTCTCACGGACACACTGGAAGCATTTGAAACCGTAAGCTGTCGTCTTCTTTACCTCCACTTAACTGTTGCAATAAAAAAAAATGGATGCAAGTAGTTCTCAACACATCAGATATTATGTGTCGGAAAATTTAGCTAAGTGCCGTAGTGTAGAATATAGAAGCAAAAATCACTACATTTTAATTAATCTAAGAAAGTAAATTTTTTATTGTATACACAAAATAAAAGGTAAAACTTACAAAACAATATTTTGGTTTTAGATTAAATTATATCGCCCATCAAGCTGACAATATTTGATTAACATATCAATTTATACATCCGTGTCCGACGTCACGACCCATTACATGCCTTCAGCATATGACGTCGGATCCGAATGCAAAACGAAAGAGAAATATTTGCATGATTCCCAATATTATGAGTAACGTAGTGTAATGCGCAAGCGCTGATTATAGACTAGTGGATCTTTTTCTAAAACATACATTAAACCAAAATGTAAGAAACAAAGAAAAGTAGGGCATTCAATGAATAAATACAGGAAAACCAAATACAAAATAAACCAAAATGAAATAATCAAAATAAATAAATATATTAAAAGTTGATAAAACATAAACACTTTTCTAAAACGTACATTAAACCAAAATGTAAAAAACAAAGAAATGTATGGCATTCAATGAATAAATACATGAAAACCAAATACTCAATAAACCAAAATGAAATAATCAAGATAAATAAGTATATTAAAAGTTGATTATAAACTAACAGCGGTAATAAAAACTTATTTTTGTCGCTTATTTGTCATACAAAATGAAAAGAAATTATTTATTGTTCTTTTTATACCCAATAAAAATAATTAAAAAAAAAAGCGAACTTCTAGTGTTATAGTTTCGATCTTATATCTATATATTATATGATTTTTTTACATATAAGAGATATTAAACAAGTAATAACTTAGGTAGCTTTTGTTTGTGTTATACTTTCAAATAAAACATATATGTTAAAATAAATCATATTCTATGTTAATTCCTGCGTTAAAATTTTCTATGTTTATTCTACTTTAAAATATTCCATATCATCTATAAAGCATATTCGATATTAAAAACTTGGATGTAAATAGATTTCAATTTGTGACTGAGCACATTAATGATAACTAATAAGTATCGTTCAAAATTTTATTACGATATTACTGTAATAGAAATTTAGCAGATCAGAAAGATAAATATTTAAAAGATTTTAATTCATTTTTGTCTGTAATCGCCCCCACCTCAACCCATATCCCGATGGACAGTTGCAGATTGGCCGTAAAATAACTCGCTCTACAGCTATTCTTTTTATATTTCCCACCTAGTAGTTCTATACTCACTTCGTTATGCAGTATTATCCCATTTTGTTTTCGAAGCCTCAAAGTTACTATAGCTCTTCTTGTACAATTGCCTTGTTATTATTCATTTTGACAAAGTACATCCAAACTTCTCAAAACAGACAACCAACCAAGGGTTGTACATAGATAGATTTTCGTATATTTAAGCAATCCTTATATTTCTTTCCTTGGTCTTACTTACATTCCTTACAGCAGACCTTGCTGGCATACATCATTTTCACTTACACTGCGATGCTAATCATTTTTA
This sequence comes from Caerostris darwini, assembly GCA_021605075.1. Classification (NCBI taxonomy): domain Eukaryota; kingdom Metazoa; phylum Arthropoda; class Arachnida; order Araneae; family Araneidae; genus Caerostris; species Caerostris darwini. Next base: position 413,963 of record BPLQ01010363.1, read on the forward strand.
TGTCCTGCCATGAGCTACTCAACAAACACATTTCAAAGCTATTTGGACACTTTCTTCACAGAGTTGGGCCAGCAACGAATACTTTAATTGCAATTCTCTGTTTGTTTTTTAGAACAGTTTTTCAGAATGGGGGGCTATAAAATGTACTTCACCTGAAGTTTTGAGATTTTTGCTTCCCTATTAGTCATTACCGAATTTTTCTTTGCCACTTGAAAAATAACAGGAAAATAAAAACAACTCCTTTTCTTTAAAAAAAAAAAAGGGGGGAAGGATAGTAAAAAAAAAAAAAAAAAAAAAAACTGTACCCTATTAAACATGTTCTTTACAGATCCCAAGACAAAAATAGATAGTTTCAAAGGTGTGTGTTTCCTTTTTCAGTTCTGGGGCTCCTTCGTGCAGATTCTGTGGGCCCCGTACACCAGGATGACAATGATTCTTCTCATCGTCTGGACGACCACTGCTTTCGGGTAAGGTGTTTTTTCGTATTTCCGGTGCTTTGAAATGAAGATAACAAACAGTTGTCTCATCAATCGAAACCCATATTAATGCAAAACCAATAAAAATTATATGAGTCTGGCAAGGATCACACAAATATCAGCATCCACAAAACTGATGTTCTCTACGTTGTAACTTGTCGTCCGTTGTTTACGATACTAAATATTTTGTATAAAATTAGATATTTTATGCTTATGTTTTATATAAATTTCTGATATAATTGCATATATATATATATATATATATATATATAATAAATGTAGGATGAATTTATATGTGGTAAGATCCTGCTGGAGCAAGGGATACTTTATGTTCCCGCCCTAGGTGGAACAGCGTTAAACGATTCATCTTGACACTTAAATGTTGGGGATAAGTGAAACACAGAATAAGAAAAAAAAATTATTTTGTAATTTTTATTGTTAAATATTGTTAATGTAATAAAAATATTAAATTCTAGCATAACAATATGCTGAAATCAATTTTTATTCATAAAACATTCATGAAAATTGAAAAAAAGTTTTTCTCTTTCTGATGAGGAAGTTTCACCATCATTTGACATTGTATGTGTTTTCTGTGATTGGTTGGGTTCGTCATTCTACAGTCATTTTGTGCACACGAGGGCTAAGCAGACCAGGGCCTACAGCTTAAAGTGGATTCCGAACCACTCGATCCATGCCACTGCCAGGTTTCGAACCGGGTTTTCTCTAAAGAAGCCATCTCATATCAATTGCCTTTTCCTGTTACGTTCAGCTAGCTGCTGTCGATTGAAAAACATCGGATCCACGACACTTCGTCATACTTTCTATCAAAATTTAAATCATTGTGCTCCAAACTGATCCTCAATTTCCGCCTCAGTGGCTGAGCTTTTTTTTAAAGAAAATTCGTTGGAGGTTCCATCTGCTCCTTTTCTTCAGAAACGCTTATTATTCAGTTGTGATAAGATTTTTTTTCAATATCGCTATCCATTTGGCCAACAGATCACTTTAAATCGATAAATCCACCCTCGACTAGTTAAGAAATTATCATTCGTGTCGACATTTTCCTTCTGAATATGATTACAAATTGTACTCACTCTTTTCTATTATAATTGCTTGATTAATTGCGTATTGAGTTCATCTTCATCGTTTATCGTTTTTCGATAAATCGAAAATCATTTTTCTCAATTCCATTTCTACTGGAATGAGTAATTTGTCTGGCAGATATCGTTGTGGTTGTAGCTGTTGATGATACGATTTATTTTATTTTATTTTTTAGAATAGTGCGTATTATTGAAGAAGACACATTTAATGTAGTGCCGGTATCAGAATGCCGTTCAAATCTAACGTCTGAGTACTTGCATTTTGGTATCCAGCGAAATGTTTTTTCTTGTCGCTTTACTTTCTTTTTATTTGCAATCATTCATTGCAAAAATCGAAAAATTGGTGTATTTATCACAATGATTTTTTTAATTTGTCGCTTTACGGACATTTTGTGCACCCTTTGGGCTAAACAGACCCGGACCTATAGTTTAAAGTGGATTCAAGTGGTAACAAGTTACGCGCGCTGATAAACCTAGGCCGGCTCTGAATGGCCAAAAAGAGCCACGCATTGCGACAAATGAACCCAGCATATTTGAAAGATACAACAAATATATATTAGAAAAAAAAAGAACCCAATCGAATGAACCTCAAAAATGAAATATTTGGAACAACTTACTTAACAATTAATTATTTAAACTATTAAATTCGATTTAATTAATTTTTTGGCAATTATTTTTAAATTAAAGGTCATTTATGAATCAAACCACCCTATGGGGCCTGATGCCACCGCAGAGAGAGGGGCAGAAAATAGTTATTTATTTTCTGGGTAGACACACTTTTAAAGAATAATAACTACCTCATCGTCATCAGCGACGCACCAGCCAAGACCGTCTGAATACTGGAGATTTCGAAACGAGAGATGTTTTCTTTCTACTGTGTAGGGTTATCAATCCTACGCTCTATGCTCTACGGCCATATTAGGCCCGGGACCTATGACCAACTGCTCAGAATGAATTGCATCTGTAATGACAATATTTTTAAATAGCAACAAAGAAAATAACTTAAGTATACCCTTTTAAAAAGTGGTGTCCCAGATACATTTCTTCTTCAGTGTTTTTTAATGGGTAATCTTCCACCTCAATATTGTTAACAGAACTTTTCCCCCATAATTAACAATTTCCGCAGTTTTTACTCAGGTTTAGGTAGGTTTGCACTATGGGTGTTTTCTTTCATATTTGTTCCAACAAATAGTGAAACATTCCATCAATTTCTACTCCGCCTTTCCACTTTTCCACTAACGAGAGCCTCCGCAACAAGCAATAAATCATCCCGGCCAAACACAAATTATTGATCGCTGTCGGTCAACGCATCATTCGCTTGATGGCCGTATTATTACAAACAGTCACGAGGTTCTACCCCGCGGCTCATTATTTTAAGAACCTAATATAATTTAATATGTTGGCCATATTAAATAATATTTTATTATTTAATATGGACACAATTCGGGGTAAAGACGAACACATTAGATTGATTTGAATTCTTTTTTTACTAAATTCCGTGTAGTAGTGTTTAGATCAGGGAAGGCCAACCCGCGGCCCGCTTTGAACAATTTTCCCGCCCGTGAGATCGATCGCCCTTTTACAAAATATATTTATTTTAGAATGGCCAAAGGAGTGAAAACCAATGGATTTAAAAAATACATTATGTGTGCATCCACATATTCAAAAATGAAGTGTCGAAAGGATGAGATAAAATTTGATTTTAAATTAATATTCGGGCGAATATAGGACAGATAGTGCATACTTTATGGATGAGTTTAGAGTTATGAGTTCGCAGAATAATCTTGGATCATCTAATCAGAAGCAGATCAGAAGCATCTTGGATCATCTAATATAACAGGTTCTATGTTTCACTTTAAGTGAGCTCAGTGACGCAGTGACCATCCCTAGATTGATTGTTGACAGAAGAGCAAACCAGAATCATAGCTGAAGTTGTTAGCACTTTTGGTGCAACTTACACCTGCAAATCTTTTTTGCCTAAAATGAAATGGACCCAACACAAAACACGCTCAAACATAGTGTATGCAAGACCCATTACGATGTGTAAATACCCAAATGGAGATCGTTTTTCAAAAGCTAAGTGAAAGAGTGGAGAAACACATATCGCACGAGTTAAATAAACATTTTTTTTATTTCGTTTTCATTTATTTCTTATATTTCATTCTGAGTGTTCTATATTTCTTTACAATGTGTGTTTAATATCATTATTATTATATTATCTATGTTTACATGTAAGAACAATAGTAAGCACAAACATAATAAATCATGTTTCAATTGTTCACTCCAAAGAAATGTTTCTAGTGGATCTCAATCTAATAAGGGGATATATAATTTTAAATGCGGCCCGCGGAGTTAGGATGCATTTCCAAAGTGTCCCGCAAGATCCTTTGGGTTGGATGTCCCTGGTTTAGATAAAGTCTGTCTAATCTTTCAGATTCATAAGGCTGCATAGAGAGAAACAAAATACTCACAAATTTCCTGAACACCTGGTTCTTCCAGCAGCAGAGGGCGAGCGAATTCGAACTGGTTCGAACGATTTTTTTTCTTCTTCATCAGAGAAAGTGACTCGAACGTTTTAAAGTGCAGCGTCATCGCGTTTAAGTCCCCGTTTCGCAATACAGGGCAGAAATTCGAACTGTCATCTTTCGAATGACTCCGAACAGCAACATCGGACACGGTTTTGCTTCTCTTTTAACCAGGGGTGCTTGTGAAAGCGCCTGCTAATGAGCGGCAGTCTTTCTCGCAAGCAGTTTTGACACTTCCAAAATGAAATTGATTGTGAAACGTTATTTATCGTTATTTTCTTTTTATGTTCGACTTAAAGAGTTCAAAAAATTCTGCTTTGTAATACTTCACGAAGATTTTACAATTGAAAGATTTCATGAAAAGGTAAAGTAATGGATTTGCATATAAAGTATAGTTGAAATGTGTTTTAGAAACTTTTAAAATATAATTTTTATTTTGTTGAACATCTCATATTCCACGTACCCCAAATCAAACCGATAGGGGGGCGGGGACATTGTCCCTTGGGATAACTTTTAGGGGTAGCAGTTACACAAGTATGCGGCTTATGAAAGAAAATTCGGAAAAAACTCCCACCCTGCAACTTGACTACAATACGAGACGCTTTATGCGTGTTGTCACAATCGCCAGCGAATTCGAACCTGAGTCCTCCTGAAAACTAATAGCACATTTTATCACCATGTCACGAGTCCGGCAAAAAATAATAATTAAACTGGAGAATTCTGGCAATGCTTATTTGCTCCCTTTTTTCATTTTTTAAGAAAGTACCTTTGCTCACGGTACATGAGTACATCTCTTGATGGCGTTTATAGACTCATGAATGAATTGGGCGCATACACGAAGCTACACAAAGCTCAGACATTCGATGGGTCGGCACTTTCTTTAATCTGGCACCGATCGAACAGTTTGCTTTAGAATTTTCTCGTGTGGATAGGGGCCTTTGTTTCCAGTAAAGCAGCACCGGCAAAGAGTGTTCAAAAGCTCAATAAAAAATTCTGCTATCCCAGTCAACCAACTACGAATTTCTACATCTATATGCGTGACCATAAAACTGTGTACCTGAACAATCACTGCAGCGGTCTTACAGTGGCTCAGTTGCTAGTGACTGTTCGATCCTCATTTCCGGGGCGATGTATGCCAGCACTGAAAATCCTTTTATTCGAGGTCCAAGAGTTCTTCTATTGATTGGATATCGTTTGTGTTTCTGGTGGTGGCCACACTGAAAATTTATAATTAAACCATTTTTTAAATGTTATTTTTGCAATTATTTGTGCAAAGATCTTATAACTTGAATAATTTTGCAATTGTATTTCTTTAAAGTTCGAACATACTTTTGTAAGCGTCCTGTGTAATGAATCGCCACCCTTCTCTCATTACAAATCTGATACTTATTTTGTAATTCCCTGAAATGAAATTCATTTCATAGGGCATTATTTCAATGGCATTGAAGAGAGAAAAGCGCAAACAGAAAATTCAACTTCATTTCGATTCACTTACTGGATCTGCCTGTTGTCCATACTTCTTAAAAATTCAATGCTTTAATTTACGAAGGAATTATGAAGATCTGTGAACGTGCCAGACGATAAACAGACTTTAGATTCCCCCTAATAATTGGATCACCTATTGCACAGCGGCCTGATGATCAATTGGCTTGTGCTCTGGCCGTTGGTACCACAGGTTTCAGATTCGAATCCTGGCGGTGGTGTGGATATTTGTTAGTGGTTCGGAATTCACATTAAACTGTAGGTATAATTAGTCTACAGTGTGCACAAGATGACCATAGAGCGACAAACCAAACCAAATCGAACTACCTGTTGCATATCGTCAGCCAATCAGAATCCTGATTGATTGGCTGACATTAGAAAATGGGTTAGTAATTCCTACCAGATACTAATCTGGTGAGAATCCAATTTTACAAGAAAAAGGTTGTTCGTCCTAAAATCCTTACAGTCACACTATGCATCTTAATGAGAGTAGAACTGTTTTCTGATCGTTGACTTTCCCCCAGATTCTACGGCATGTCCATCTGGTTCCCCGAGTACCTGCGCCACCTGGAGGCCGGGGAGCTGGAGGTGGAGGTGGTGGCCAACCAGACACTGGAGCAGATGAAATTCACGGATCTGATACAGGACAAACGATACGAGAAGGTGCACTTCGTGGGAGACCTGTTCGAGGACGTCACCTTCAGCCGCTGCACCTTCGAGGGGTGCGTGTTCGACGAGTGCGAGTTCCGGAGGGTGCGCTCGTCCGGGACTTTCTTTGTCAAGTCCACATTCAGGAGGGTGGACTTCGAGGTAGGGCACTGTTATTTTAGTGACTTGACTTAAAGTAAAATAACTGGAAGGTAAACATTGAAACCGTACTCGTAGTATTCCATATCACATAGAAACCGATTATACGAAGCGTCGTATTATACGCCGCATTATACGAAAAATGGGCAAATCATTCTGCAACAAAATTTACATTCATTATTATGAATAAACTTATTTTACATTTGTTTTTCCTTAAGGACTTCAGACAAAAGTAATTTAGATAATGATAAATGACTGTAATTTCTTTTTACTTTGGTTGCTAGTCAAACTCCAAGTCAATATTTCTAAAGAACGCCACGCTTTGAAAATTAATTTTCTTAAAAGCCGAAACACTTATTAAATGGATGACCTGTTATAGACGACTCACTTGACAGCAAAAGATTTAATACATGTTAGTTAACGTTACTTTTAATACAAATTTTGTTAATCAAAAGTAGAATCGACAGTAGACTCGATTGCAGACATCCTGCTTGTAAAGTAGAATTTTACAAGCAGGATTTTTTTTTTTGTGAAATTATTTTAAATATTTATCCATCATTTATAAAAATGAACTATATAGCCTCTGTTTAGTAATAATAAAAAATAGTTTAAAATCCGTGGTAAAATAAACAAAATTTTTCTGCAAAAGGGAGGGGGAGGGGAGTGTTTTTCAACTTTGTATACTCCTCTGTATATCCTGTTTGTTTATTTCAGCGCACTGACCTGTACTCGTTTCGGTTCGTCGACTGCGTGTTCGTGAACTCGAGCTTCCGGCAGACTGTCGAGGACGAGTGCGGCCTGGACCTGGATCTCACCACGGACCTGTCGGATGTGTTCCAAGAGAACTTGATCGCACAGGCCGCCCTACTGCCCGGGAACATCGTATCCTCCTTCGTCCTGGACAAGTTTGGCAGGATCAGGACAATGGGTGAGTCACCCCGGTGTCCTTTTTTCCATTCTTCTGCAGTGATGAACTCATTTTTGGTAAGAGCTGCTTTGTGCTTGGAAATAAGAGTGCCATCAAAACGAGTTTGAATCTGCCCCACATCAGGAACTTACCTGGAGTATGTAGAGGCTTGCGGAGTTGAGCCCCCAAGCCCATAAGTGCAATGTGTGCACGTGTTCAAACTTATGCCCACTTCCCATTTAGGCCGAATTTCTTTTGTTAAATATTTAGTATTTCAATGAATCAGCGTTTTTCTTTGTCAATTTTTTTTATCGCACTTGAATTTTTTTTGAATGAGCCAGCATTTTTTCTAATTGAATAGCGATCAAAATATTGAAGTTGACATGAGCGATGTTATTGATGGGCTGACGAAACAATAAGGAAGATTGAGTTTTAATTCATATTTTGCTTAGGTAATTTTTTGTAGTATATATATATTTGTACTGTTACTACATCTTAGTATAAATACTTTCGTTTTTATGTACTTGAACTACATTAGCGTAACTTAAAAATTATAAATAAAATTGGAAACTCGACTTTAAATACATTTTTTTATGATTTATAAGTTTAATGCAATTTATTGAGCTTTCTGAATCTGTTGCGATTTATTATGCTGAACTCCCCCCCCAAGACAAAATCCTTGACAAATAAATACAAACGACAGTCCATCGTCGATGTCTTCCCGCGATGTTTTCTTGAAGATGGCAGGTGTTATAGCAACACAATGATACGGAGAATGTATTTCAAGTAAGAAGGGTTTGTTCAATTTTGTCACATGGGTCTTCTTAGCTTAATATAGGATAATTATTTTTTTATTGGATATTAACCACATGATTGTTGATTTGTGGAAGACATCCAATAGAAAGAAACATATAGTTTGTTTATTGTTGGGTAGCCCTAAAACAATGTAATGAGAAAAAATGATAAGGTCAGTGGCATAATAATTAGGCGGAAGTTTTCAGAGAAGGGAAATTTATCTTATTAAAAGTAATTAACAACGTAGGCAGATGAATGAATTATGGGTATCTTTATATTGTTTTAAAAGGTTAACGAAATTTAAAAAAAAATGAAAACAAGATATTGGAAGGCAAGGACACGCGCAACAACGGGAAAAAAAATCACGAAAAGACGAGTCATGAACTATTTTTTTCAGCCAAAACTGTTCATATTCTCCTATTTCAAATGGATCACCCCTAACATAGGGGCACCTAACATATGCACCCTTTTGCCATTGCGTCAAAAGGGTGCATATTTTTGAGACTTTTCATAAGCAAGAATGAACAATAATAATCGTTAATTAACAGAAGAACTTCAATTTTGTTTTCACACATAAATATTTGTTTTTGTTTTGTTCCCATCAAGTCTATGTACCTTATTATAGTAAGATCCTTGAATCCAGCAAAGACATTATTCTGGACTTCTGGATCTGTGTAGGCGATTCAGTCGAGAACATATCTCTCTCTTTTTCGGAGACAACAAGGGGAAAAATGAAATAACGACGCTGTTTTTCTTCTATTCGAATAGTGTATCGGTTTTTTTAAATATAAAAGCTAAATATTATTCTTTTAAAACTAAATATTATTATTTTAAAACTAAATATTATTCTTTAAAACTAGTTATTGGAAAATGCATTCACTTTTCCAATAACTTTGGAGACAAAGGTGCTTGTCAAAATGAAGTAGTCAACTTTGAATTCACTTTTGTGACAGTTTAAAAGAATATACTAAATAATATAATTATGGAACAAGGTGGAATATCATGTAATATTTTACTTAGAATATGATAAGAACGTTCTTTATAACCTTTATATGAGGCAAAAAATGTCAGTTGTTTAAATCACTATCTTTAAAAACTGTTAACTGCATGTCGAAGTATCTAAAATAAATGCAAATATTTATTATTTATGAAGTGTCGAAGACACATGAAAGCATTAATGCCCATGAAATGACTGTAATCGTTCCCACCCGCAGTGACGTCGCTGTTCCTGACCAGCTGCAGCGCCCTCTTCATCTGGTTCCTGGACACTCGGACGGCGGTCATCGCTTTTGAGGCTCTCTTCAACTTCATTGCAGTGTCTGGATGGAACGCGGTGGACGTCGTCACGACGGAGTCCTACCCGCCCACCCTCAGGTGAGGACCTTTTCTCTTGCACACCATCCCAACTACTTCATTCCCTTGTCAAGGTGGACATTTCCTGCGTCCCACCTTCCGGGTCCTACTTCTTGCACAGAGCTTTCATTGTGCTGCTTGCTGTGCTACTTCTGAGGCCTATTTAATGCTCTTTTTTGCAATTGTTTTTATTCAATGTGCCATACTTTTATTTTTGAACGCTGCTTTTTTTATGAGTTCGAGAACAAATTATTTCAAATAACTACATTGAGTCACATCCTTTCCAGCTAGGAAATCCGTAAGAGCTCTGTAAGGGATCTTGACACCAAGTACGTGTAACACAATACTGATAAAACGTGTACTTTGGGGGAGTATTTTTTTCACATTTTGTTCCATCTTTTCCAAAATAAAGTTCATTATTATTATTTTTTCCTTTCTTAAATCTGAATACCGAAATATTGTTCTGTTCCGTTTCTGTGTTCATCCTCATGTACAGAAATTCTATTAATTTCAAAATAATCTTAATTATCACCTAATTAGCTGTCTGCGGAAAAACTCGCAAAAAGATCTCTTAGTCTGCTGCTCTCACTCGTAAGCTGTCACTGTCACTATGCTAAAATTCTCTTAAAACAATCGTGCATGCACGAGGTCAAAAAGACCCACTAACCCTATCAGAATGGAACCATTTTTTTTAAATTTTTTTTTTGTTGTCGAACCCCAGGGCGGTACAAGAAGTAAGCACCTACAAATACGGAAAAACTCCGAGAAATTTCAGCAAAAGAAAAAGAGTGAAATCTTTTTTTTACCTAATGGGCATATTAGCTGGTAAATTATTAACACTATTCATGCCAATCCACAGCCGATGCCCAATACATATCTATACAATAATATGCATACCAATAATTAAATTATAAGAAAACCCATCCTCTTTCTGAAGAAATTTTGTGATCTACTGATTTTGAATGTAGAGCGCCATTACAAAGTGTGTCTTCTTCTTTTGCAGAGCCACAGGATACGGCTTCCTGAGCGCTGCCAGCCGCCTGGCCGCCATCGCTGGCCACATGACCTTTGCGCGCTTCATCGGGGTCTCCAGAGCCTTGCCCGTCCTGACAACAGCCGCCGCCCTCATGGGAGCCGCCCTGGCTGCACTAGGGCTCAAAGAAACCAAAGACGCCCTCATGTAACACCTGGCCAATCTCAGCCAACGGACACACGTTGTTTGCAGAAGAAATTCCGTCTTTTTGTGTTGCAATAAGAAAAAAAATTGAAGCATTTGTAAGATTTTGTGTGCGAACTCAGTCGACCGAAGCATGGGATCATACTTTGCGATTGAGGATCGGAACACAAAACAAGCGTGGGAATTATTCCGAAGGGACGCTGCTGTCAGCAAGAACTCATTTCAGTGGAGACTTGTGAAATCTTCTCATATCCTACGGTGCGAGAATTGTGTACATATACTGTAGCGGTTAGTGGTCCTCCAAATCAATATCCCTCTCTCGCTTCAGCTAATCTGCCGACGGAACAACAACAACAACAGTGAAAACTCCTCCTTCCACAAACCATATCCCAGAAGCCTCCTTCGTGGCGAACAGATCATGTCCAGAGCTTTCTCCCCCGCAGTGGAACTGACCATCCTTCCGCGTAGAAAGCGCACAGATACATTCGCGTGACAAAGTATGAGTAAATATGGATATTTTCTGTGGCCTCAATGTTGAATACCAAAATAGATTTCGTGAAATATATTTAATACAGAGTCTATCCCAGTCGCTATCATTTCTCCGACTGTTTTTAACACCAATGAAGATAATAGTTGCAACTCAGTTTGGAGTACAGAAGTATGATGCAGTATTGAAGCCGGCGCTTCTTTTCCAGCAAAGTACCAGTACTTTCGATAAAGCCATCCAGAATTCGCTGTTGAGTATAAACTTCTTCGTCGATGCTAAAAGTCATCGAAGAGTATTGCCGAGTGGGAAGTCCTATTGATACTGCTGAAGAATATTAAATGTCTCATGAGTTCTTAAAAAAGAGATGTCTTGTATCAAAGTGTTTATTAAATGTTGTGCACTCGACTGTGAATGCATTTTTTTTTGGTATTCAGTTGTAAAAAGGATAACACCTTGAACATGGTATAAAAACACCTTTTCTATCCTTCAATAAATAAAAATAAGCTGCTTAAAAGATTTCGAGATTTATGTAATCTTTTCATCGTATCTTGCGATACGATAAATGACGTCAAGTAACGACAAAATATTTCTTTGAAATAAAATTAAAACCTCCCAAACTAGAAATTACGTCAATTAAAATAATAAATAAATAAAATGTAGTAGAAGTTAGGGCCGAATATGTGTGCGGTTTTGATTCAGTGTTGTTTCATGGATGAAATAATTGTTTCTTTAAATGATGATTCCAAACTTTTAGCTGTCATATTTATTAAAATTTGCTAAGACAACACTGCACAACTGCAGCACATAACACGCAAAACACAATTATACGACAATTATTTTCAGAATCATCTTAAAAGCAATTCGTTTAAACCAGTTCGTTCTTGTACCTTCCATACCGCCTGGAACTTCTCTCGACTCTCTATATACTCTCTTTTCTCTTTCTCCCTCTGCCATTATCGATTCCAAAGCCTAAAGGGAGGAGAAAAAAAGTGCAAGTCTAACGTAAGGGTCAAACCGACCTTGAAAAGAGGATCTATCAATCTTGAACTTTTTCCCATACGCTTCATAATTTGTTATGGGAATGCAAGGCGGATATTTACTACTGCAATAAAACTTTCGCATTTATTATTATTCCAGTAGCCATTTTCTTAAACTGCATGACAAATGTCTTGATCTTTGGTTAGGTAGCATGCAATGATTCTAATGTTAGAAAACAGACTTAAGGGCCAATGCTCATTTAACCAAATCACTGTTTTTAAACTCTTTTAACTGCAAAGAGTTTAGAAACCTTTTTTTCGATTCCTTTAATTTTTTAAAAAATTTATTTAATAAATGATAATCTATTTCTTTGACCCTTCTTTTTATAATTTTGCTCTAAAAGGGCTTTTTTTTTAATTCACTGGCGTTTTTTTTTTTTTCTTTCCTAAATTCCATATGCTGTTTTAACAAAACAGTACTTTACGAATACACTATAAAATAGGATTTATTTATTTATTATTACTGTAATTGTAATTACTTTTCCTATTCTTTTAACTTAGTACAAACTAAAAATTGTATCAATATTGACTGAGTTGGCATTAATCCTTTTCTTTAAAATCTTACACATTTGTAACACATAAGCACCCAGGGTGAAAATATTACAAAATTATTACTTTATTCATTAACATGATCAAAAAAAGACATGATGACAATGTGGGAAAGGGTGATATTGATGGTTAGTTGGCCCAATCCATCGAAAGGTCTGATCGGGAAAGCGCTGCAGTATTTTCTTAACGACCTTTTCCACACGATCAGTAATCGAATTATATATTTAAATTCATATTTTATGTTCACTTAGCTCAAAATGTAAACAAATAGCATTTCAGAAACAAAAAATAACATTTAAAAATTATGTCTTTAATGCCTACATGCCCCAAACAAATAAAAAAACATCCCTATCGTTATTCATTAGACAAATTCAGAATGGTATCCGGTTTGAGGATTTCCCTATTGAGCTCTTTATACAAATGAGGTTTTTTTAAGTTCTTGAAAAATAACAAAAAAATGTATGTATATAACAGTCTGCTGAAGAATCATGAGTCGTGTTAAGATTTTAACTTCCTTCATTATTATACCAAATGAAAACGAAATGCGATTGATTTTGCAGTATCAAAAACCTTTTTATTGAAACTTTAGCTGAACTGAGATTCGAATGGCAATAGACATATCAGTTAAGGACTGCTTATTTAAATTAATTGACTTGTGATTGGTTGAGGTAAAAGAGAGGAGGAGTCAGCTCCATGATACCATTCAGATTTGAATGGCATAATCAAAAATAATGGGTCAATAGCTGGGAGGTTTAACTTATCAGGTAGCTAATTTTATATTTCAATTAGATGCAAAAAACGTTCTGTGAAACCTTTCTCTTCTTTTTGACCCATCTTCACTTTCTTTCGATTAGTCGAATGGTCGATGAAAAAAAAAAATTTTTTTTTTAACTGTAATGTAAGAACAATGCAACAATCACGTAGCTAATTTCCGATGCTTAAATTTGTCTAGTCTATCTTTTGGACCCAGAGTAGAATTTTAAAATGAATGCATATTTTGGCTGTGTTGACTTATTGCTAATATTAAGTTTGCTTTGTAAATTATAATTCTTAATTTTTTCCAAAAAATAATAAATTAGAACGAATTAACGTTAATGTCGTTCTACTTTTTAAATATAGGGTTAGCAACGATGATATGTGTCGTTAATATTACCAACTTTAACAGGTTATCATTTGACATTGGCTTAATATTTTACCGTTATGGTATTTTTTTAATTTTTTTTTTTGAAAAGTTACAGATCTCGCTTGTTTAAAGAAATTGTAGGTTTTAAAAAATTTTGTTGAAAGTGTTATGGTTGGAAATTCGCACTGTTATGAAGAATGAGTTCTTATGTGGAACTAAGGCATCACCGACCGCGCGAAACATTAATAGTGTAATTGGCTTTAGCGTCACTGCGCAGCAGGTAGTATCAAATTCGTTCGCCAAATTCTTTTCAACGTCAATTAACAATTACGTTAATCTTATTTATAAAAGAGCCTATTCCGAAGAAACAGAAATTGGAGGCGGACATATTCACTTTCTAAAACGAACATTTCCACTTGCGCTGCATCGCCCTTGGCCCCTTTTATTATTTATTTATCTTAAATCAATTTATGCAATTAAATAATTTAAAAAATTAAATTCTGCGTTGAATGAGATTAAATGGGATAGCAAAAAAATAAATAAATAAATAAATAACGAGAAACTGTTATAAATTTTGAATGAATACAATTTTCATTCATCAAACCTAAATATATTAAAAAATTTTTTCTTATAATATACAAACTATTCATTCATCAATAATATGCAATTACATACAGATAATTTTACATCCCAAAAATAAAATATCTATTCATAGCAAATGGCATTTCATAAATGACCCAAACTAACATGTACTGATGATTAACATAGTTTGCACAGTTCTTTGAAGTGTTCAATATATCAAAAATAATTTTATTTATGAATAGAATAACGTATTGAATATTTAGAGAAATTAAATTCACATTTATTTATAGCCAAGGGAAAAAAATGAAGCAGGAAAGGAACATTTCTTTAGAAAACCATTGTATGGAAAAAAAAAAAAAAATTCCCCCTTCATGGCTGCAAAATAGGTGGTAGTTCTGGAGATATGATCTGATTCCACAGTTGCCGACTCCAATATAACAGTCTGATAAACGAGTGACCACAAGAGAATTTCGACCGTGTATGTTGTATCGAATGCAACTCTTTCGCCTCTGTTCCGGCGAGCTCTTAATGCGTACTACTATGTCTTGTAGTGGGACTTTTTAATTGTGCTTTACAATAATCAATATTTTAAGTTAAACGAATCCCTCATTTACACGGGTGAACCGGGCGTTCATCATGATTCACGCTTACGATACCAAATATTAAAATAACTTTCGAATGACCTTGAATCAAAATAATCTATCGTACATCATTGTTAATCTATATATTCAGGACTCATAATTTTCAATAAAAAAAACCTGCCTAAAACTAGTCCCTTTTTAAATACGCCGAAATAATATAACAAAAACTTATTTTACATGCGTTAATAATAGATGTCTTGCAGATGCTCGATGAAAGTTTTGTTGGTAAAAATTTAGATTCCCTTTGTGTCAAAATGCATATTCTGAATGCCACATCGCCAAGTAAACATAATAATGAAGGCAGCAGTTAGTTTCGCGGTAAAACGATATTACGACAAAAACCATCACTAGGATGCTAAATTGCCAAGTAAACAAACAAAAAGTCTGCCGAAGTTCGGTGTCGTTGTAAAACGCTATTACGTCAAAAATAGTAGCCAAATTTTATTCCTTAAATTGCTTTTACACCAAATATTATCACTATCTTGCCAAAATTTTATTCCTGAAATGCGTTGTATCGCCAAATTTTTTCAGGAAACAAGATTTTATTTTTAAATTGCTTTTACGCCATAATTTATTGTTTTAACGTCAAATTTTATCACTAAAAGAAATTTTATTCCTAAAATGCTTTTTCGCCAAATGTTAGCGCTTTAACGTCGCATAACAAACTTACTGCTATGCCAAAAACTTTATACTTAAATTTTTTACGCCAAATTATATCTCTTCATCGCCAAATTTTTACCAGTATTATGGCAAAATTTTTGTGATTTTTAAAGTCAAAATATCACTATTCTGCCAAAAAAAAATTTCTAAATTACTTTTACGCCAAATTATTAAGTGAATTTTTGTTTTGCTAACTCACAAAAATGTATCATTTTAACAACGATAATAATCGCTATTGCGATAAAATTACAGCAAAATTATTGGCCAATAAGAAAAAAAAAATCTATTACGTCAAAAATTATTTTGTGTTATTGACGAGGTCGAATTCGAATGATAAAACAATAGTAATAATAATAAAAAAGAAGTATCAGAGAATAACTTACATTTTATTCTGATATATCCTTTGTTGGAGATGAAAATAATCTTTTTACAACCTCATTAAAACTTGTCCTTGCATAGACATATCAAATGAAAGAAGAAAACAAGAACAACATCACAAAACCACAGAAAAATTTAATACGTTTCATCAGCCTTCTTCTTCCGCAAACTAACATTTTAAAATTAAAAAATAGCATTTTTCAGCGCGAATTCAAATAATGGTTGCCACAAAACCTTAACTATGCCAACACTCACAAAATCGCAGAACAGTGTAATGCGTTCGATCTACGTTTTCGTCGTGAAATTCTTAGGAACTCCGTAATCGGTACGCCCGTTGCCCCGACGTTCTAAAATTAAAAAGCTGCATTTTCTCCCGCGAATTCAAATAATGGTTGCCACAAAACCTTAATTATGTCAACAGCATTAAGAAGAAACATCACAAAACAATAGAAAAATTTAATGCTTTCGAGCGGTGTTTTCACCGAGAGCTAATATTCTAAAAAGTAAAATCTTTCTGCTCGAATTCAAATAATGGTTGCCACAAAACCTTAACTATATCAACAGCATTAAAAGAAAAGTAATTATCTGATAATCAAATATATGTTATTAATAAAGTAAAAAATCGTTTTGTTGTTTGTTTCCTATTCTTATGAATGGCAACATCATAAAAATTGTTTATATTCTGTATCAGTAGTCGACATACGTTATAAGAACAATCTCGGAATAATCAATATTTTGTCGGAATAATTATTTAAAAGAATATATATTTCAGTCCTTATTTACTGTAAATAATAATTAAAAAAAATTATTCGGAAAAAGAGGTTTCGAATTACTCTAATTACAGTATTGTAACCCTAAAAAAATTGGCGGAACATTAACGAAGTATTCCGAGTTGCAAGATTAGCGACTTCCTCAGGGGTACAGTATTCTAGATTTCAACCGTTTTGTTTTCGAATTTTAAGTAAAAAGTATTCTGAATACAATGTACACAATCTGCATATAAAGAAAAACTCGTACACAACTGGAGAGCGTAATACAAAAATGTGATTTATTCGTAATAAAAATATAATTTACACAGCATTGGGCTTGAAACAAAATATCGTAGCAGCATGGCAGTTACTGTACAGTAATCAGCAAGCATTTTTCTTCTGTAAGATGAGTGCTGCAAAGAAATCAAACAAATATTATAACTTGTGTTTTTTTACAGCAAATCCCAAACATAAATTTAACTTCCTATCTCTTCCCATTTATTTGCTGCACGGGATACAAAAAATTAAAACACAACAAAACAAACAAAAAACAAAACAAAAAATTACAACAAAAATTTTAAACAAAAAATTAAAATGTGTCGATATTAAAAAAAGGTCATGTTTTAAAAGAAAAATACGTTGTTTTTTTGTTTTTTTTACACTATAGCTAAAAAACATATTGCAAAAAGTGTGCCTTTCAGAAGAAAATATTTATTTTTCTGTATTGTCGACGATGGATGTAACGAAACGAAAAGAAACCCCACGTATGGAATGGAACTCGCAGCCTTCTAATTGCCAACCCACACTTTTAACGCGATGGCAGTTTGTTTGCCGAGAATCTTAATCCTATAAAAGCATTTATGAATGCTTGGTGTTTTCCTTGGAGCTCACTGGCCCTGCAGAACAAGACAGGACATGATATAAATGGGAATGTTCAGAAAATTATCTATAACAAAATGATGAAATCCAGTAAATATTAAAAGTTTTTCACGGAAAAATGATGACAAAAACAATTTAAAGCGGATCAATAACTGCTAAACACAGAATCTGCATGAGAATTGCTAACTGTCCAAAAATCTTCAGTTTTTTTAATTCGTTTAAAGGTCAAAACAGATTTGGGAAGGTTTGATTATTGTGTTTAATTCTTTAAGTAGTTCTAGAAGAGCCAGCAGGTGGATGGTCGCAGGTCGGAGCAAAGTGGGCAGCTTGGCCAGCGACCCCGATGCGGCTAAGATACTCTTGTAGGTAGTCGTGCCCGTGCCCCCATTCGGAAGTTGGCAACCGCGACTCTCCTAGGGAGGTCCTTCGGTATGTTGAGGTTCTCCCACCTTTTATCCTTGGCGGCCTGCTTTCTTGCATCATTGACGTAATCGGTCACGGTTCTGTTAAGGGCGCTGTATGTGAGAGGGCGATCTGGCTGGTTCATATTGCATCCTTGCTTGGCTAGAGCAGTCGCCTGGGAACCACTGCAGCGCGATCTCGCTTTTTCAATTCCTCCAATTAGCTCACACTGCCCCCATATATACATCTTGTTCAAATTTTCAATAGTTAATAAAATACTACTTATTCATCCACTCAAGTTCAAATACAGTTTTCTGAACTTGTAGTGGATGACACTGGATGTTAGTACAGTTTTTTCAAATATTCATTCATTCATTAAATTTAATTCATTAATTTTAGGGTTTTTTAGATTTACGTTGCATGTATCTACCAATAGATGGCGCCAGATAAACTTTAAAAAAATGAATGAAAATTATTTATAAAGGACTTTCTGCAATAGAGAGAAAAAAAAGTAGGAATTGACTTAAAATTTTTTTTTTTTTATATATATTACTTGTTTTAAGTAGGTGTAGTAGATTTTGGCACTTGGCTACCTCTAGCCCTTCTTGAATTAAAACTTATTCCAAAGCGGATGCACATCGTGGTGCCGCGTTCCATTACTTACAGCATTTTACCACATACATTAGTCCTATCATCAACTTTTATGAAAAAAAACATTCAAAAATTAATTTTTTTTTTTTGATATATTTAGTTGAATATACAAGCATAACAAACGTAAATCAAAAACTTTGTATTACTTCCAAAATACATCTGATCCAAAAAGAAATTTAGAGAAAATAAAGATTAATACAGATCAGGTTCCAATTAAAAAAGAAACCCAGGTGTTTTATAGAAATTCCATTCTGCTATATCTCTATCGAAAATAAATCCACAAATCTTCAAAGTATTGGTTACCATTTTAAATCTTTCGTATAAAACATATTCCTTGTTTATTTAAATCAAAGTGATAAAAAAAAAATCAAACTATTAGAGCAGGAATTTTTATATTTCAAACGCTGTTTATGACAAATAGATTTTCAGAGGTCTTTCCCAAGTTTTTATAAAGAATCTTAGAGAAAAATCTCATAGCATGAAATTAAAAAGATTTTGAAACATTTCACATTGAAACTGTACCATATTAATATCACCATTCGACAGCAATTTTATCCTGATCGGAGAGTGAATAGAAAGATAACTGCCTCAGGTTGTTGTCCATCTCTGTTTTCTGTGAATCGTCCTATAGGAGAAAAGCAACAATTACTATACCGTTCAGAACATCACACACACAGAACATGTTACACGTACATATTTACTGATTGCTTATACCTCATTTAACATGTGTGTATATATTTAGGTGGTTCCCTAATACATTAGTCCTATCATCAACTTTTATGAAAAAAAAAACATTCAAAAAAATTAATTTTTTTTTTTTACTATATATTTTCAAAAGATATAATAAATAAAAGTTTTATAAATGAGAAATCTTAAAATTATGAAATTATTTATTAAATGTTACTAATAACATTCACATTATACACAGAAAATTAAGATAATGAAGGAAAAAATGAAAATAAAAATTTCGAATGACAAAATTATCTAAAAGAGAAAAATTAATGTGTTCTGCTATCAATGAATTAATTTCCTCAATTTTTGTCAGCTATACCATCATGATTCGCTATTTGCAATCGGTTTCTTTTTTTAAATTTTATTTTGTTAACAAATTTGTGATTGTACTAAACCTACATTCCATTAAATATGACGGAAGAATGCATTAAAAACTTTTGTTTTATAGTCAGAGTAAATTGTAGATATTTACTTTTGCAACTTTTACAAAATAAATTAAACATGTACCCGCAGTTTTTTTATCGCCTTTTCAATATGTCTCTAAACACCTTTATATTTACTAAACATGCCCAAGGCTATCATCACTTCTTTGATCATTCTACTATGCCCTAGATGGGCAGTAACACCTACTTTAAGAACCATTTATGAAATTGATGAATTTTAAAAGTGGAAACACTTTATTATTATGAATACAAAACACAGAAATATTTCAAAATTTTCTATTCTTTGACACAAATGTAGTCTTGCGCATTGTGCATAGATATCATAATATCTCTATGGTAGTAGGAATGGCGATGTTTATAGTCAGCAGAATTTTTACATAAAAAAAATACAAGAAATCTGAATTCTTTGCATAATTTTTGATAAAATTGTCATTTTTTCGCCATTTATTGTTCTTGTTCCCAAACTACCAAAGGATGCAAAAAATGGAAAAAATTTAACAAAACGTCTAATTATAAAACATCTATTAATTAGTATGAAAAGCATATGGTTGAATTAAATTAATTTTCCATCATCTGTTTTCATTTTTCAATGGCTACCTTCTGTACTTTGCACTAGAGAAAGCTGTTAGACTGGCCTAGTTTTACTCATTAACTCATTTGCATAGCATTCTTTCTCTGTTTGTCAATTAGCTCATGAACTTTCATATCCAACCTGAATGTAATGCATCCCATGAGTATAAGCATATACAATCATTAAACTGTTCAATTGGTACAAAATCAAGTTAAAATAATCAATTTTCTGCAATAATTTACCATTTTTTGTGGAAGTTCATTCCGAATTCTGATGTGTGTGCAGTGTAGTAGAAGTGTGTGTGAATATAATAATCTAAATATACACAGCTAAATGAATAAAAACAATCATACATGCAGGAATTGTGGGAGAAAAAAGAATCATGATAAATCAATGTGATTTATGGAAATTTTCTTAGATCTTGGTCATAAATGAAACTTCTCAGGAATGGCTACAACTTACTTCTTTAAATATACGTGTGAGGGTCACATCATGAGCAGAAATCTTGAATATTCTTTGAACAAGAGCTTTCAGCTTGCCAACAGTCATTTCAGCTACAAATAAGAGAAACAAATTTATTCAACACAATACAAGTACAGTCATGTATTAATGTGTTTTTTAAATTTATTCTATTATAAATGGAGGAAATTTTTAACATGAAATTTATTTCTATTTTAATAAGTTCACAAAATAGCTTTTGAAGTAAAATGATTAAAAATATTTGCTTCAATTAACACAAATAAGTATTAATGCATAAATATAACATAGAATATGCATGTTGATTAGGCAGTTTATTTTCTTGTTCTAAATCTTTAATCTTTGTTCCTAAAGTATTGATTTCTAGATATAAAATTTTTGTGGTTTTAATGATTTCTTTATTAACTTGTTCTAAATAAGAATCGAAAAGTATCTTTAATAAATATCTTTGCCATTATAATACAATTTTAAACGGAAAAAATTATAAATTGAGGTTAGCTTATTTCCAAATTAATAATTTAAATTCAGATTTAATTTAATAGCAATACAAATAATGGAATTAAAATATGTATGTATACATTTTCATTTCAAATAAGTATGTATATATTTTCATGCAAAAGAAGAAAAATCTAAAATGTTTTCACTTACCTGGTAATTTTTTAGTTAAAATTGGTTTATCAGGCATCAATGGACTAAAAATTTTCACACCTTTTACAAAATTAGGGAGCATAATGATAAATTGCACAAACATTTATTAATTTATCACTTTGACATACTAAATAAGTTATTTATGACCATATCAATACTAGTAATAAAATTCTAATGCTGGAAATTTCTAAAAAAAATTTCGACATATTTTTGCAAATAGAAAATTGCATTCTTAACAACACAGTTAAATGATATTAATCAAGTTTTTATAAGTGGTCAACATATTACAAAGAAAGAACATGTAAAGAATGACATGTACTCAATACATTGTATGTATATACTTACAATAAAAGCAATGATTCTATATAAAGAGTATTAGTTGCAATTTTGTTCCAATAATACACAAAGTTATTGAATTTCACAAAGATAAAAGATTTTTTCCCCTTTAGTTATATTTGAAATGAAGAGAAGATGATTTTTTTTAAACTTATATTTTAATTAGAAATATTTAAATCCCAAACTTCAAAAATTTCTTGAAAAAAAATGATGATTTCTTATTAAAAAAAAGATATACTAACTTTTAAAACTTTATAAAAAAGGAATCCATAAAAAGAGAGATTTTCTTTATAGTTATAATTAAAAATTGAAAGTAAAATTACATTTCTACACACTCAATGTTAATATACATTTATCAAATGAAGTAGTAAATGAAAAAAGAATTGCCAATGTAAAGGATACAAATCAAACTATCTTTTATTAAAGCACTCTGTTCTTTAACTTCATTTTCATCTGCAGCACCATATTCTGCAAAAATTAGTAATTTAAATACATTTTTAATATTTATTTGTTTTTAAACATAAATTATATAATAGATAACAGTTAGAAATGTAATAAAACAACAAAATACCAATGGAATAATATTTTGAAATCAAGATTGCATTAAATAGAGTAAATTTCAGTAAATAATTTGTAATTCAATCACCTAGAATATAAAACTAAATAAAGTAAAATAATAGAGTAATACTCAATTTAACAAGAGTTTTGCTTCTGTCTTAAGTCAATTCTGATACAAATTGAGGATTTTTATTTGTAGTTCATTTGATTTTTAAAAATTTTTCTAAATTAATTTTCGGTTTAACAACATGATTAAAAAAACATAAACCTGCATAAAACTTAATGAAATGTTTATTTATAAGTATGATGGAAAACTTCAACCAGTATTGAAAACCAGTAAAATATCTGAACAAGCAGTCTAACAAAAAAAAAGATGTAAAAGACATAGCATTTGAATGAAGATGGATATTGAATCCATAACCTAATTTTGAGCAGCCAGGACCCAGCTCCTATCAATGCTTAACCATCAAATAATGTACTATTTTTGTAACATCTTTTTTATCTAGTTGCTTTGCTAGAAATGATGGTAGAGTCGGAAAATTCAATTAAAATAAATATCTTTAAAATCAAAAATTGTTTCCAGTCAATTTTTTTACTATAAAATGACAAATTGTTAAGAAATGTAAGATAGCTTTAATTATGAATGTAACACATACATTTTTAGGATTA
The DNA here is from genome assembly GCA_021605075.1 of Caerostris darwini. Lineage (NCBI taxonomy): Eukaryota > Metazoa > Arthropoda > Arachnida > Araneae > Araneidae > Caerostris > Caerostris darwini. The sequence goes on from BPLQ01010363.1 coordinate 437,154, forward strand.
ACCAAAGCTTAGTTAATTAGTGCATCAAGGGAAGTTAGGCTGCAGCCATTTCTAAGGAAAATATAGATTCCATTCTGATCTTCATTGTATCAAGATCACAAAATATTAGATTGACATGTTTTTTGACAATAAATTCTGCCATTATCATTAACATCTATATAAATTGCTCTCCACCAAAAGGTTTTCAAGAAAGCATTTTGCCATAGAGACAGAGTTGATACATAAAATTCTGCCTGCTATAAAATGTTAAGACATTAAAACTGTATAGAATTAATATAGTAATTAAATTGAAAAAATTGCACAGCTCATTTATTTAGCAGAATAGCATTCATGCAGCTTAGGAACTTAAAAATAATCTTGTCATTTATTAAAAGAATAATCTCGTCTATAGAATTCTTACCCTTTAAAAGTGCTAAATAAGTGGGATGGCAGATCAGAAAGGTTTCAGAAGGTTTGCTTTGTGCTGAAGGACCATAGCTTTCAACCCACTCACTACGATACCTCTTCAAGTAATCACACTCTGCACCTCGTCTCTCCGACCTCTCAATCTATGAAAAATAAATGAAATGTGATTATGCATTTGTACTATACAAAACTAAGTTAAAAAAAAAAAACATCCAAGTTTTTTTTAAGAAACATTCTTCTTTAATTTTTTCATATGAAGAAAAGCAGCTAAACTAAACTACAACAAACATAGATAAATTATTTTGCTTTTAACATTTTCTATTTTTATTAGTATTTTTTGTGGCAGAATTATGTCTTTATCGCTTACTGTACAAGACACTAACTTAGCTAATAGCGACTACATCGCAGGAAGCCTTTGATAGGTTTTACAGATAATTTTCCAAATAATACAAACTTCTTTGTTAAATATTGCTTATTTTTATAAACTTTGCTTTTAATTTTTAATGCAGAAATTTATATCACAGCAAATAAAGAAAGAATTTAATTACCTGTGTCCGATTTAGTGATTCTAACCCTTGAATTTTGGCTATAATTAACTGTCTTGCTGTTTCAGCATTTACTGATAAAATAACAGGATTATTATTAATCAGCAAACTCTTTAAGTTCCTAAGTTTATTCAATTCAGCAATACTTTCCCACTAAAATACAAAAATAAAAATGATCTGAGAAAATGAAAATATTTTAAATTAAACAATAAGCAATATAATTTTAAGATTTTACCAATTATAACTAAACATAAAATTTTTCTCTCATAAAATAATTTTTTATCATGATCACATTTCTCTCAAATTTTTTATTAGTTAAGTTTTATCTACAAAAAAATAATTAAATTAATTTATTTTCATATGCATTTTTTACAGAGAAAATAACAACGAGTAGAAAATTATTACCTTTTTTAATTTGTTATTTTTAATACATAAGAATTTTAGGTTTTTGAACAGATTAGTTTTTTCTGTCGGAGAAGAATCTGGAAATTCAATGAATTCTAAAGGTTGTGTTGTCCAAATACAATTCTTCTAAGCTAATAAAAATAAAATATATAATAGAAAAATGTATAATTAAAGTATAGATGAAGAAAAATATATGTTCCTTTAAAATACTAAAAAAATTAAATTTAAAAATTTTAAATTTTTATTATATATATACACTGAAGTGACAAAAGTCATGGGATACCTCTTAATATCGTGTCGGCCCTCCTTTCGCCCAGCGAAGTGCAGCAACTCGACGTGGCATGGACTCAACAAGTCGTTGGAAGTCTTCTGCAGGAATATTGAGCCATGTTGTCTCGATAGACGTCCATAATTGTGAAAGCGTTGATGGTGCAGGATTTTGGGCACGAACAGACCTCTCGATGATGTCCCATAAATGCTCGATGGGATTCCTGTCGGGCGATCTAGGTGGCCAGATCATTCGTTGGAATTGTCCAGAATGTTCTTCAAACCAATCGCGAATAGTTGTGGCCCGGTGACATGGCGCATTGTCATCCATAAAAATTCCATCGTTGTTTGGGTACATGAAGTCCATGAATGGCTGCAAGTGATCTCCAAGTAGCTGAACATAAGCATTTCCAGTCAATGTTCGGTCCAGTCGCACCAGAGGACCAAGTCCATGCCATGAAAAAACAGCCCACACCATTACGGAGCCACCACCAGCTTGAACAATGCCTTGCTGACAGTTTGGGCCCATGGCTTCGTGGGGTCTGCGCCACACTCGAACCCTACCATCAGCTCTTACCAACTGAAATCGTGACTCATCGGACCAGGCCACGGTTTTCCATTCATCTAGGGACCAACCGATATGCTCACGTGCCCACGAGAGTCGCTGCAAGCGATGTCGTTCTGTCTGTAAAGGCACTCGAGTCGGTCTTCTGCTGGAATAGCCCAAGAAAGCCAAATTTCTCCGCACAGTTCTAACAGACAAGTCCCTTGTACGTCCCACATTGATTTCTGCGGTTATTTGACGCAGTGTTGCTTGTCTGTTAGAATTTACGACTCTTTGCAGACGTCGCCGGTCTCGGTCGTTAAGTGCAGGAGGTCGACCACTGCGCTGTCCATGGTGGGATGTTATGCCTGAAATTTCATACTCTCGGCACACTCTTGACACAGTGGATCTGGGAATGTTGAATTCCCTAACGATTTCCGAAATGGCATGACCCATGCGTCTAGCTCCAACTCACATTCCGCGTTCAAAGTCTGTTAATTCCCGTCGTGCGGTCATCATCACGTCAAAACCTCTTCACATGAATAACTTGAACAGAAATGAAAGCTCTGCGAAAGCACTGCGCATTTATAACCTGTTCTACGCGATGCTACTGCCATCTGAAAATTTGCATATTGCTATCTCATGACTTTTGTCACTTCAGTGTATATACATATGTACATTTCAATAAACTTCATACATTTGAATTGAAAACTTATTTTTAATACTTTTCTTAATAAAATTAAAACATCAAATAGTTTCAAAATCATATTTTGGAAAATGATATTCTATAATCAATCTAAATTTTATACACATGATATTCAAAATAAAATAGAAATAAATATTTATAAAAATGCTTTAATACATGAAAATTATTCCTTTATTGATAGAATAAAAATATTTTAATGCATTTAAATTTAATTTCAAGAATACTATTTGGAACTTTATACATAAATTTTTAACATGTAATTTTTTGGATTTTCTAGTAACTATAATAATATATTTTTCTTTTCATAAACTTGAGTTAAACTTTCTATAATATGGGACCTAAAAAATATTTATATTATTTCGTCATGAAACGAGTTGAGTGGGTGGAGATTGCCATAGAATATTCCATACCCTTTCGGGTTTGTGCCAGTAGTTTGATGTGTGTTTTGACCGCAGATTTGTCTCAACATTATAGAATGGTTTTCTCATGAAACGCCCTGAATTAATGCATTGAACTGTCTAAATGATCCTTATATCTGTAATGGGCCATCATGGTTTTCTAAATTCTCTTGCATTCCCCAGCAAAAAATCTCAATGCAATTAATAGAATTTTAAATTTTAATGGAAATCTAAGCCGGAACATTATTGTCTCTTCACTGTGTACAGAGAAAATAAATGTCAACCTGATAATTTACTTTTGTTTTTCTCTCCGAATGAGTCAGAAATAAAAAAAAAAAAAAAAAAAAATACGCTACACACCTGAACCTTTAAAGACACTGGTTCAACTCGTGGTCCACGGGAAATGTGTGTAGCCAGGGTGCAGGAGGACAACTTTAAAAACCATTGGCGTCATCTACCACTGTGCCCAAAAAGTAAGACCAATTTCTTATTTTTTTCAAAATTCGTTATTTATTCTTCCAAATTTATTTCATCGCCTTCAAAGTAATCCCCTCCGGACACAATGCACTAAAAAGTTTTAATGGCAGGGATGGTCTTCAAAGCGCGAGATTCACGTTAAATCTCTTCAATTGAATCTCGCGCTTCACGTTGAATCTCTTCAAAAAGGTTTCCGCGGAGTGGTCTTCTGAACAGCCAGAAGTCACACGGTGGTTGTGGAACGATACGAGTTTCATTTTCGGCGGAAAAGTCACGCAAAAATCAATTTAGTGTGACCTGATGCATTCAGTGTTTTCGGTACCCATCGAGATTTGATGCGTTTGAGGCCCAAAACGGAATTGACCGATCCTTTTGAAATTCCTACATCATCCGCAAGGTCTCTAATTGTAAATCGACGGTTTGCAAGCACCAAATCTTTAATTAGAGAGAAATAATTCCATAAGCCCCGAGAATTTTAAATTGAAAATTGGTCTTACTTTTGGACACAGCAGTATTACAACCACTGTTGTCAGAGACGAGGACATGCGATTGTGAAAAGATTTTCATATTGATAGTGGGTCTGCCTGTTGTAGACTTTTCTCACAAACTATGCGCAAACAACGTATCGTATGTGAGAAAAGAAAGTTACCCCTAAACGTCAACCCCTCATCATCTGTCGGTGGATTGTTCGGCCTTACACAAGTGGAATCCGAGGCCCACCGATGTCCAACAGCAACAACAAAAAAGAAAGCACCACCGACACATGAAAGCAGTGCGCGGCACGAAAAGCACCATGAGGTCATTTTCAGTTCTTTACTTTTTCAACAATAGCAAATAACAGGCGCCATGGGGTGGGGGAAAAACTGATGGCAATAAAAAAAATAAGGTTTTATTTCATTAAAAAATAAGTAGAAACAGGTATATCAAAATTTTTTAGGGGAATATATATATATATATATATATATTTCCTCCTAAAACATTTTGATATACCTCTTTCTACTTATTTTTTAATGCATTTTTACATATTGATTAATCAATTTACCCTCATTATAAGCGAATTCGGAATACTTTTAGGTCTTTTTCTTCAGCTATTGATTTTTTCCCTTTCTCTCTCTCTCTATATATATTATATAGTAAATTGATAAATCAATATGTAAAAATGTTACAACATATTCGTTCCTTTCGCTTTTGATTCATTCAAAGATGGGCCTCAAAATATACATGGAAATCCTCAATTGCATAAAGGTAATATCATTTTTGCACAATTTTTGGTAATTAACTTCATTGATGATTTCATAAACCTATTCAAATAAATATTCAGGTGTTTTTTTTTCTTTTAATTATTATTACGAATAATTAAACGATGTAAAATATTTGCGTGACAAATAATATCATATTAATGCATCGAAAATGATTTTTTTTTCTCATTTCAATGGAAGATTTATGGTCTATTAGCACGATATTTTAATTTCGGCGAAAAAACCGACAAAAAGCTATCTAAATTCGAATATTGAAACGAATACACTGATATAAAACGTGTCCAAAAAGTAAGACCAATTTTCAATTTAAAATTCCTGGATCAAATGAAATTTTTTTTTTTTTTTTAGGTTGCAGGCACTGTCCTTGGCATGTGTGTGAAATTTGACGTAAAAATATTCATTAGTGTTTGAGTTACGTATGGCTTTGTGAGACGCTAAAACGGATGTCGGCAATTTTTGTAATGTCCGAATTAATTGAGCAAAGAACTCGCATTCAATTTTGTTTGCGGAAACGTATAGAATGTTGCGGAAGGCATTCGGTGAGTATTCCTACATCGGAAAGTAATGTATAGAAGTGGTACAAACAGCTCAAAGAAGGCAGAGAACGCGTTGAAGACGACGAGCCCTCTGTCGACCCTCCACCTCAACCGATGAAGCTCACATCCAAAAAATTAAAGATTTGGTGCTTGCAAACCGTCGATTTACAATTACAGACCTTGCTGATGATGCTGGAATTTCAAAAGGATCGGTCAGTTCCATTTTAGGCCTCAAATGCGTCAAATCTCGATTAGTACCGAAAACACTGAATGCGCCAACTCACACTGCATTGATTCTTCGGGACCTTTTCGCCAAAAATGAAACTCATATCGTTCCACAACCACCGTATTCACACCATGCGAGTTCTGGCTATTCCCTAAGCACAAAAGACCACTCCGGGGACACCGTTTTGGGACGATTGAAAAGATTCAACGTGAATCGACGCGCGCTTCGAAGGCCATCACTGCCGATGACTTTTTAGCATGCATTGAGGATTGGGGAGAAAAAAGTTGGCATAAGTGCATTGTGTCCGGAGGGGATTACTTTGAAGGCGACGAAATAAATTTAGAAAAATAAATAAAGAGTTTTTGAAAAAAAAAAAAAAAAAAAAATTGGTCTTACTTTTTGGGCACAACAGTATCATGCACGGCATACCTCACGATGAAGACGCTTTTCATGAGATTTTTACTTAATTAAAAATGATGAATGAATTGCTTCACACTTTGTTTTTCGCAACACAGAAAATATCATAAATAAATAATTTCAAGGATTCGCTATTTGTTTTATATATATAAACAAACAGACAATATCTCTTTATATAGAGAGCGATACGGATCATATGTTAATGTCATATGGATTTGGTAAATGCGAGTTTTGCCATATGGATTTAAAAAATGCAAAAGAAAGTGAGTTCATGTGAGCTATCACCGAATTTGCAACCGCCAACAAAATATTAAGATTCAACAACGACTACCATAACAACAACTTAACTTCAGTCACCCTATTAAAGAATAACTTTCAAAGAAAATTGATTCTTAATATAACCAATTACTTTCAAAACAAGTAATATAAAAAAAAAATAATAAAAAAAAAATTCAAGTCAATTCCTATTTAGATCAACAAAAAATTTTTATTTTAGTTATATAAAAGAAATATTATCTCCCATATAAAACTAAAATTAATTAATTAAATTTAATGAATGAATGAATGAATATTTGAAAAAAACTGTACTAACATCCAGTGTCATCCACTACAAGTTCAAAAAAATGTATTTGAACTTGAGTGGAGGAATAAAAAGTATTTTATGAACGATTGAAAATTTGAACAAGATATATAGAGGGGGAGTGTGAACTAATAGTAGGAAGTAAAATAAAATTTTTTAAGATGCTGTGTTCTCTGTCGAACAATTATCATATGTCTTTTAATGCTGCTTTTTGATTTCAAATAAATTACTATGACTACATTAATGATAAGTGTAACAATTAATATTATATCTCACTGATTTTAATTGTTTTATTAGCAGATTTTTTTTTTGGGGGGGATATTTTAGGGTTTTTTTTTTTTTTTTGTAATTAATATAGACAGTTCTACTTTTCATTTCATTTTATTTCTTATAATATGTTCGATATTTTTGAATGGATTAAAAATTCATATAATCCATTATTTATTTAAAAACTTAAAAAAAAAAATAATAAAAATTTCAGTTGTTTTCACAGTTTATAATTTTTTTTTTTTTTTTTCTTTAAATAAATAATTAGAATACATCAAATACAATGCACATTGTTGTGATAAACTTTCTGAGGTTAACCATTAAAAAGTTTTTTGATTAAAAATTTAAAAATTCTTAAATATAGTAAAAAATTTAAATTCTTAATTGTAGTAAAAATTTTAAAACCTAGAAATATTTTAATTTTTTTGTTTGTATGTTGTCTGAAATAAGATTTTTTTTCTGAAAAGGATATTTTAGGAACATTTAAATAATGCAAATATAAAATTTAATATCTTAAATATAAAATTTAAAGCGTCGCTCCTATTAAAAAAAATTTATATTTATCAACAATTCAATGATTTTCTAAGAAGCTTATTTTTAATATTTTTTATTGAATGCTTTAATGATGTTTGAATATTAACAGTCTCGACAAAATCACTTTGTTTTTTTACTCTATAAACCTGAAATATTGCACACAACTATTTGGAAGATAATTTTTTTTTTGTTTCAAACAAACGTTCTAATTTATCTTTAATTTCGTCTTGGTTTTAATTTCATTGTTACATTCTTTAACACTAAGTTATTTGGAACTGAAATTCAATTGATCAGTAAAACTTAATGTGTAAGCCCATTTCAAACAGAAACCATAAACATCAATTCTATAATATATTTAAACATTACTTATAACATATAAGGGTAACAAACAACACAGCTTAATTTTTTAAAAAAATTTTAAAGCAAATGTAACAAAGCTTAAATTTTTGTTCATAAAGAGGTTTGAAACTAGAGGAGAATTGAAACCAGAATGGAAAATGTTCTTCATTTTTATCACCCTGAATCTAAATTAAATTTGCAACCAAAAATTTTATGTAAATTGTTTTGAAATATTGGATAAATATTTATTTGTAAAGTCATTGTAAATTGTTGCCTCAAGAAAGAATTTAGGACACATATTTGGTTATTTACACATTACTTTACAATAGAATATTTTTATGTTTTTCTACAGATAGGAACTGGGTTATGAATGCAGTTTAACCCACTCATTTGGCAACGAAATGTTTTTTTTTTTTTTTAATAATGCGCCAAAGCTAATGATATCCAACTAATACATATTCCAAAAACAGAAGAGACTCTCACACTAACAAAGGCAACATTTTGTAATTTTCAAAATTGTACTAATTATTGAGATTTTATTCAATGTGAGGCACAGATTTTACATTCTTTGTTAAGATAGCAATCTCCTACAGAATTCATTTCAATTATTTCAGAAGGTAATCTACATTCCAATATTTAGTGACTCTTCTTTTAACGCATCTCTGTCTGTCTGTAATTTTTAACTCCATAAACATGACATAACATGTTCTGTTTATGTTTAACATAACATTCAAGTGATTGGTTAAGAAGGAAATATATCAAGTTTCAGAAATACTTAAAGTGGTGATTACCCCCATGTGTGTGTCAAATTGAAGAAAATACGGAAATTCATTATTAGATAGCCATACCATCGACAAGAGATGTTTAAACATGCTGTCTAAATCGCAATCAAGTACACTCGCTTCTAAAAGCAATGTGTGCAATGGACACCTAAAACCAGATTTGAACCTGCATATTCCTTCAGGCAAATTGCGCTCATTACTGCTGCATTGTGAATCGGTGCACACATTTATTCTGAAAAATCATTTTTTCAGATAATAATTGTTACAATCGAGAAAATAAAAGATCTAAAAATCAAGAGAAATTAGAAAAAAAAAAAATGATACTCAGAAAAAAATTTGCAAAATATCTGAAGAAAGAACTATTACCTGCATAACATTTTATTGAAACTCTTTCCAATTTTTATTTACACAAAGTATTAGTTTATATAGAAGGCAATTAAATATAACAGAAGCTCATATATATATATAAACACTATTGTGCACAAAAAGTAAAACTCAATTTTCAAGTTAAATTTTCCGGGCAAATGGAATTTCAAATTTTTTTAGGTTGCTGGCACTGTCCTTGACATCTGTGTGAAATTTGACGTCAAAATATTCATTAGTGTTTGAGTTACGCTTGGCTTTGTGAGACGCTAAAACGGATTTTTGAAATGTCTGAATTAATTGAGCAAAGAACTTGTATTCAATTTTGTTTGCGGAATGAATATTCGTGTCGGAAAAGTATAGAATGTTACAGAAGGCATTCGGTGAGCAAACTATATCGGAAAGAAATGTTTACAAGTGGTATAAACAGTTGAAAAAAAAGATAAATGGGTCTCACATTTTGGGCACAGTAGTATATATTGGCGAACGGACAATTTTTAAAAGAATAGAAATGCGAGATAGTGAGGAAATGATAGTTTTAAGATGGATGCCATGCGAAAACGTTTGTTTAGGTTTAAAAAGTCGATAGTACTTATGTTTTTTCACTAATCGACTAAAATATTTACGAGTTATTTCTCTTCACACACCTTACACAAACAATCTCGCAAATAAAGCACAGCATGGCCAGAATAATACCAGCCAAGTGTAACAGAAACGCTCCTGCAAGATCAGTCAATGAAAGAGCTTGTGCTTCTAAAACTACGTTACGTCTTTTTTCGGGAACTTTAGACCACAGTTGAAAAGTTGCATCATCTTTCTGCTTATAATATATTCCTGCGTTGTTTATGCGGTGGATTACTCTCACCAGGTTTTTCTTCAGACAAAAGTTTTTCTTCATAGATACAGCCAGTGGGTAGGACATCAGAGATTCTTCGGAGATATAATTGTGCTTCCAGATTTCAGGGCCAGCTATAACGCCTAGCCAATCTCTTCCGCCAATCAGAGCTGAATGTGTGTCTATCTGATCGTTGAAAAGCAGAGGACCATTCTTAATGTACCACTCATTGGTCACAATAGTCTGCCCTAAAGTATTTAAATATTTTTTATCTGATTTTAACAAAAGATCAAGTAAAGAGGAACCTTTGGGAATATAACATTTGTAATTTTTCTTGACGACAGCTTCTGAGAGTTCTTGAAAGTTTCGTACACTCTGAATTTCACCAGGTAATGTAAGCAAAGAGAAAAAAACTGCAGAATAGCTGAAAGAGATAACGGTGGCGAAAATCAGCCATGAACTCAAGACAACTCGGTATTTCAAACTCTTGTTACGATTCTCCATTGCTTGGCCTAGGATATACGACGTCAACATCAATAACAGCTGATTGTAGCTATTTTTTACATGTAGTAAAACCTTAAATATTGATGGCATCAAAAGAAATACGACTACAAGTGCGATCCATATTGAAGAATCAAAAGTTTTTATGAAAGCCAATGATTTCGGAAGGTAGCCTTCCTTTTTGATGACAAATATCACGTCTTCGGTTGTGTATGAAGGGCTGAAGTCCACCACACCCATCCTATCTTCTCTCATACCCATGTAAAAGACAGCTATATCGGCCAGATCTTTTTGTAACTTGCCGACCATGCCTGTCCAGTTGCCATCAGCTTGTAGCTGCCCCCAGCTTATATCTTCAGTGTAAACCAACCTAAGCTCAGCATTCAGACCTCGAGTTATTGCTTGCAAGAAATTTCCTTCGTCTCCCAGATATGTCTGAGTGCCATCTTCATTCACACGAACAATTGTTTCTGGTTTATTGAGGACGGCAACTCTTAGCAAAGATGGACAAAACATTGCAAAAACAATAGCTAGCAAAAATTTAGTGGGTGATGGTTAGAAAAGTCGAACCATCAACTGTTGTACTAAACAATAGTGTTAGTCACCTATGGCAGGTTGTCCAACACATAAAAATTATACAAAATTTTTGCCAATTTTTCTTTGATGCATTCAAATGTTGTTTTCGAAAAGACAGAGAATCTGTTAATTGGATATTCATTTTTGCGTGATTCTTGATAATTACCGGAAATTATTTAAATCAGATGATTTACATATCCGCATTGCTATTTATGGCTTTTATTTTTGATTAAGAATTTGTTTATTTCGTGACAAATATATTCTTAACATATATCAAATTAAAAAAAAAAAATACTTGTTTTCTGCACATATTTGAAAATGCTTTTTTTCAATTATAAAGACAGTTGAATCAATGAATATCGTAGAGAACTATCATCATTTTAATTATTAGTTATAATCATTGTTTAGTTTGAATCATAAGTAATGTACGAAACTTATTATTGACTTAGAGGGATTTGTGTGTACACATAAATAGACAAATAACTCGAATTGATTCAACATAAAAATGATATAATGTATGCAACCAATTTAATTTAACAATTTATGCAGAAGTAATTTATATTCTCATCAAGTGAAACAAAGTTTTTAAGCGAGGATTATAATTAAATATGTATAATTGTTGCTTTAAAAATATCAGATTTATTTATTTTGACCGCTCATCATAACTAGGTTTTTTTATATATATATATACATAAAGAGATTGGTCAGAAATTATATAGAAGAAAAAATTAATATTGTTGTCTGAATTGCTAAAACGAGTTGCTATGGTAACCTTCCTATTTATCGCCTCATACATTCTACAAAGTCCATGAAAGTGAACTTTTATAATTAACGAATATTTTATATAATGAGAACAATTCGTGGAAAACATATGGAGACTTAAAAATTCCTCTTTTAAAATATTAATGTTTATTATATATTATAATGTTCGAAATAATTATTATTTCCTTTTTTTTTTTTTTTTTTTTTATTTTTTTTTTTATATTTAATTTTGTCCTATTAGGCTCCATTTATAACTGATTTCATTTAAATACTTATTATTAAATGCATAGCAAAACAATGCAATATAAAAGGAAATTCAGAAAAACAGTCCAAGGAAAAAAAACTATTAAGTCAAGCTAGAAATTTGTTACTCGTTGCATGATATTTTTTAAAAGTACACCAACAGACTTTTAACAATTTAAAACTCGATTAGCAATTATGGCCTTTTCGATTGTCAGTTAATTATTTCTGTTGAGCTTACTTTTTCATATCGTATTTTCAATTAACAATCGCTATTATTTTCAAAAAGAGTTTGGAAACAGATTCACGAAACTCTCTTGCTTGAAAGATTGCTCTTTTTCTTAAAACTAGGTTTAATTTTTGCTTAATATACATATATAGTATTATCTATTGTTACAATCAGTAATTTTTCTATTGTATTAAGTATTATATTTTAATATTTCTGAAATTTTCATAATGTTGGACATTTTAAAGTTTAAACAAAATTCACATATTTTGGTTATTATTTTTTATTATATTTATTTTTATATTTTGGTTAATTTTTTTATTTTTTATTTTATGACAGCCCATTATTTGTACAGATGAATAGTTTTACTGTGATTTAATCAAATGATATCACATAAAAATGAGCTGTTTTTTAAAACATATAAAATTTATACTAATTTCTTCAAACTTAAATATAATTTTTTTTATGCCCTACATGTAACCCACTGATAGTTATCGCAGCTAAAATTGTGGAGGATGTTGGTTCGAATCTGCTGATGGTTGTTTTCAAGAGCTAGAAGGCTGGAAGGTTATTGTGCATAAATGCCACCCATAAAAGTCAGACTACCTCGTAATATTTTTTTGTATTTTCACGCATAGGCAAGGCAGAATATGCGCGAAAGAGGCAGTAACACCTACAAATACGAGACAGTAATCTTTCCAAATTTCATACTATTTTGTCATTGGCAGTCTAGGTTCAGTTTGTGGACTCTTTAAAGTCCACATGGAGGTCATACTATCTCTATATCGGCCGTCTGTGTTCTGCTTGGGAGCAGTTACCCCTAACAGAACTTCATGCAGGGCATGCTATCCATTCGCCGGCTGTTCTAAAATACACACGTTGAACGAAGTCTAACAGCAATAGAGTTTATGTTCTTTCACTTATTGTCTGTTCCGAGAACCACAATGAATTGAAAGAATGAGGTTTTTTGGGTAACAATTCGTTTCTACAACAAACAATGAATGGACAAAAGGACTGAAACCCTCCGAATTAAATACACTGATTTTTAAAAATAAAGAAAAAGTTGCTTTTACACGGACAGAAATTATTTAATTTTCTCAAAAATTGTACAGTACTACTGAGGCCAAAAAGTAACACCAATTTAATTTTTTTTCAAAAACTCTTTATTTATTCTTTCAAATTTATTTCATCGCCTTCAAAGTAATCCCTTCCGGACACAATGCACTTATGCCAATTTTTTTCCCAATCCTCAATGCATGCTAAATAGTCATCGGCAGGGATGGCCTTCAAAGTGAGCGGCGATTCACGTTGAATTTCTTCAATCGACTCAAAACGGTATCCCCGGAGAGGTCTTTAGGGAATAGCCAGAAATCGTACAGTGCTAAATCAGGTGTGGAACGATATGGGTTTCATTTTTGGCGAAAAAGCCACGAAGAATCAATGCATTGTGAGCTGGTACATTATCGTGATGTAAAAACCAAGAATTATCTTTCCATAAATGAGGCCTCTCTTTGCGAATAGCTTCACGCAAACGACGCATAACACTCAAATAATATTAATTGTTGACGGTTTGACAAGGCGGAAGGAATTCATAATGCACCACACTACGGTAATGGAAGAAAACAGTCAACTTGACCTTGATTTTTGAGCGACTTTGATGTGCTCTTTTCGGTCTTTCTTCACCGTTGTCATGATATTCGCTCAATTGATCGGTTGTTTCCAGGTCGTAAGCATAAATCCAAGTCTCATCTCCAGTTATGAAGCATTTCAACTTGTCCTGATAGTCAGAAAGCATCGTTTCACACACTTCAACGCGACGATGTTTTTCCAAAAAATTCAGTGTTTTCGGTACCAATCGAGATTTGACGCTTTTGAGGCCCAAAACATCTTTTAAAATGGAATTGACCGATCCTTTTGAAATTCCAACATTATCAGCAAGGTCTCTAATTGTAAACCGACGGTTTGCAAGCACCAAATTTTTAATTTTTTGGACGTGAGCTTCGTCGGTTGAGGGTGGACCATAGCGCTCTTCATCTTCAACGCGTTCTCTGTTTTCTTTGAACTGTTTATACCACTTGTAAATATTTTTTTCCGATATAGTTTGCAAACCGAATGCCTTCTGAAGCATTCTATACATTTCCGCACATGAATATTCATTCCGCACACAAAATTTGATGCAAGTTCTTCGCCCAATTAATGACATTTCAAAAATTGGTCGAAATCACTTTTAGCATCTCACAAAGCCAAGCGTAACTCAAACGTAACTTAGCAATGAATTATCAAATTTATTGCTAAATCATCACTGAAGTGCTTACTGCGGTACTTCATATCCAATAAATGTTCTAAAAATTACTTAATGCATCAAGAATCTTCTGAATATTGTCTCATAGTAAGCATCAAACTCTTCATGAATATTACAATTATACCATTTTTCAAATTTATTCGTGTCAATATTTGCATTTTTAAGATATTATTAGCACATACAAAAAGACTATCAAAAAATCAAAATTAAAAACTGCATATTAGTGAAAATATGCAAATTTAAAGATTAAAAACAAAATTCATAATATATCTTGAAATATTATTTTAAAAAATGCAATTCATAACCTTATTTAAGATATAAATTAATGAAGTCTTCGTAGTGATAGCATTAAAATTAAATAAAGATTATTTCTACTCATTAAGACCCTTCGTAAAGAATTGTTTAACAGAAAATGTGTAAGAAATCATTCAAAGCAACATATTTTAGTAAATAATTAATAATTTTAAAAAAAAACATACTTTGCTAAGCTGCCTAATTTGTTGACTTCATTCCAACTTTTCAATGGATTGTTTTCTAAGCTCAAAAGTTTTAATTTCGAAAATATAGGAAATGATGGAGGTTCTAAAATCAACATCTCATTGTCATGGACAAATAATTCTTCAATGAATGGCCACATGATAGCATATGAAAGAACCTGAAAACATGAAATTTTGTTTATATAAAAAAATATAAATTTATTTAAAATTACCCAAAACAATTAGGTTTTAAGTTAGGTACACAGAATCCTATATCCAGTATAAATAGGATATATATACAACATTAGGCATGAAATTGTTTCTAGTTATCGATAGATGTGGTTAGATACATTTAGAACCAATCTTCTAGCTAGTAAAAATAATAATGATTTTTACAATGCTTAAGATACCTACTACTTCATATTATCCTTAAAACATTAATAATGTCTTTTGTTGATTGCTTGAACACATTTGACCTTTTCATTTTTATTTTTTTAATTATTTTATTGATAAATTTTTTTCTTCAGTTTTTAACCTTATGAAAAACAACATCCATCAACAGCTATTAATGTGCACAACATTGCTAGAAACTGTTTTTAGGGTCATTAGTAAAAAAGAAAAATTGTAATAAAAAAACAACAAAGATTATCTAATAATATGTGACTATATATTATTATTTCAAGAGAGTAGAGAAAATACTAATAATCACTAATTACTTTAACAAGCGGAAAATGTTTTAGAAAATTATGTTGAGATCTGCGAAATGACTTACAATCCCTAAAAGTTAATTTAAAAAAAAAAAAAAAACTTTTTAATTACCAAAATAATCATTTAGAAAAACACAAATGACTAAGCATAAAATTAAATATATGGAGAATTGCAAGCTATTACAAATTTGCTTATTACAAGTTAAATTTGTTAACAGACATGATAGTAGAATAAAAGCATTAGTTGATTTGGAATAATAACTGTATGAAAAACAATAAAATTAGTTTTAAAAAATTATCATTTTATGAATTATATTATTATAAAGATTCTTAGCAATGAAGCTATTTCCCATAGAATTTTTCATTGCAAAAGAAAAATGAATTGACATTAGTATTGAAAATTTAAAAAAAAAACATATAACATGAACTACAAATTAAGGGAAGAAAGACTTGTGTCACAAACATTAAAGTAAATTTTCACTGTAGAGATAACATCCTATATAATATTTTTGGTTATTTTATGAAGATAAATAGTAATTCATACTTCTTTCCAAGAATATGCCATGCTGTTTAAAACAAGGAGTTTGAGAGATTTATAGCATTCTTGACAAGATTCTCCTCCCTCTAGAATATTCAGATGATTTTTGCTAAATAAATTAAGCAATTGTATATTTTAATATGCTACAAATTCAATTATTTAAAATCACATTCACACACTGATTATTAACCATGTTCTTTTTTTTTTTTTTTTCTTCACATTTCACAAATGATTTTATAATTTAAACAAACTCATACATAAGTATTAGAAATTAAAATTGTGTCTCTCTTTTTATATTTTATTAAACTTCATTAGACTATCATCAAATAATACACACAAAAAATAAGCAAATGTTTATCTTTTGATGAATTTTCAAATTAATAACTTATTTTAGCATGAAAAATCAATTTCACTTTAATAACATCATCATAATAATAATAAGTTAGCTTTCAGCTGCTTTTTTAAAATAATAATTTTTAAGCAATAACAATTAACATACTGAATTAGAATAATTTTTCATGTATATAGTTTTGAATATATATATATATCACTGAACCACTAATAGCGAAAATATCTATTTTGTCTTTAATAGATAAAAAAGCATAATTATTTGTTAAATTATTCATTTGTAGATATGGTAAAGGTACTGTATAATATCCCTTCAAACAAATTTCTTGTTAGACAAAAGTTAAAATTGCCAGACCATATGTCTGTATCAATTAATTAGCTGCAATCTTGGCAACTGTCTCCTATACACCCAGTGATTGCTTCCTTGTGAAAGAGGCTAAGATAAATCTGTCCAATGCAATTGCTTCTTGCTGGGGTTTTTTCAGTGGATTCCCAGCCATTGTGGGATGCTTGGAAATGAAAAGGCCGACCTCTTGGCCGAAAATGGTTGTCAATTACCACAGCCACAATTTCCTTTATCCATTCATCCATTTAGTTCTGAGGTAAAGAAGAAAATAGGAGACCCTTAAAACAAACTTACAAACTCCTTTCAACTGATAAATCGTGGAATATACTTGCTTCACCACCCATCCCCATGGACTTGAACCTGTGCAGTTTTTACAGCACATTTCCAACTCTCGACATGAAATGATTTCCTTAATAAACACATGCACCGCACAGGTGTATGTTAGCTACTGATGATGTCTGCCTTCTATGCTCCTCGAATGAAGCCATGGACTTTCTACATTTGACACAATGCATTGCACTTGATTTTGTGACTTTTAATTTTGACAATTTTACCAAGGCTACATGTTATTGGGCTGCTACAGTTCTTATGGTAGATATTGCTACTGTTTGATGTAGGGAAAGAAAATGTATCTATTAATTGGCAGATGCTGCTAAGTTTTACTTCCATAAAAAGGAGAAGAATCTAAAGAGAAACATGCAAATGAAAACATGCATTGAAACTATTTTCATTTTCTGACTCATTTTACTGTTTTCTAGATGCCTTAAGAATTTTTCAAATATTTTTTAAGCTTCAAATTCCTTACAAGTATCTTAATCTTAATCACATTATTATATTTTTAAGGAGTTTTGTATTTAATTGTAATTAAACAATATTTCGTTTTCTAGCATGTAACAATTAATTCTCAATAAAAGAAATTAAACATTACATATAAACATATACTTACGAAAGTACTAAAGTAGAAAGATGAGATAACTGTTTAACAATATTATTTACATCTTCCCAGGAAGCCAGTAAGTTTTCAGACAGATCTAAATTTCTTATATTTGGGGCCAAATCCTTCAACTCATGCTCGTTTCCTGGTCCATTGACAAGCATTCCAGAAAGAACCACATCAGTCAATTGCGAAAAATTACTGAAATAGAATTTCTTTTTACATAGGATTTAATCTGGTTATACTAAATATAATTGATTTATACACTGCATTTATGTTTATTTCTTTAACTACTAGCAGATACAATTAGGCATTGCTTAGCTTTAATGTAAGGTAATATATTTTACTTTAATAAATTTTATTTAAAAAAAAATGTATGAAACAGAAATGCAAGATTAGAATTCAGACTAAAGTTTATATATATATATATATGGGCTATGCAACCAAAAAATGAATAACATATCTCTTATCTCATTATAAAAATGTTTTAGACAAATAAATATATAGCTTTAATATAATTAAAGCAATAAACTAAAATCTCCATAAAACAGGATTACTACAAAAAAATCTTTTAAACTATTCAATCAGCATAAATTTCTTTAACACATTCGGAACTAATTAATAGATCATGCTTTAAAAGCATGTGTGTATAAATAATGATTTTTATTCTTGGATGCATAGCACATAATAAACTTTGTTTTTGTTATGTACATGACAAATGACAGTTGTATTTTTAACTCTAGATATAGAGTTAAACAAAAGAAATATATTAAGCAATAGAAAAATATAGTAGAATATTGTTTAAGAGCTTTAATATGAGAAAAAAAAACAATTTTCTAAAATGCATCTTTATTGACTCATTTAGAATTTTTTTTTTTTTAATTAGATGCATATCCATAAATACAGGTGTCATAAAGTCCAACAAAAATTCATTTCAAACAAAAAAATTTTGGCATGACTATAGGGAATAGTATTATTTTTTGTTACCTTTTGAAATAGAATAGATTTATTGATGCACATTGAGAAGAAAGATTTCTTACTTTTGTGTTATTATTTTTTGTAAACATTAAGTTTTTGCTTTTATCCTATATGCAGTAAAATATTTCTATTTTACATTATTTGATTAAAAAAAAACTGTTTACAGCCATGGCAGTTTACAAAAATTTGTTGATGAAATGAAATAATAAAACAATCATGCATTTATAGGATTATAAAAGAGAATCAGTGAAGTAAACAGCAATTGAGTTACAAAATATAATTTACAATTTCTGAAATATGCAGAATTTTTTTAACTGGTCTCTATGAATTTCAAAACTAAACTTACAAAATTATTTTAAAAATTAAATATACGTGGTATATCTTGAAGGTATGTATTCTTTAATAAATTAATATATTTTAACTGTGTTTTATGAATTTTTATTTATTTGCATGATAAATCACTTTTTGTCTTGTATTTGAACATTCTTTCTTTAACTGCTTCTGCAGTGTTTGTTGCCTACTGATGTATGTACATATTTTACATTTAGTGTTATCGCTGTAGCTAATGCCGAATTTTGAATCAATATTATTTAAAATATTTTTCTACCTTTTGATAAAATTGAATTGGGCGCACACAATATTTTTTTAAATAATATTTTATAACTTACTGTTTTATAATTATTTTAGAACTTATTTTATTGTTTTGCAGATTGATTTGGTTTTCAATAAATTATGTGGCCTCATTTTGTTTTCATATTTTAAAAAAAACTATTTTGTGCTTACATTATTTTTACAATGTATACATATACAGAGAGAGAGAGAGATAAAATCTTTGGTAAGTAGAATTTTTACAAACATTCACTATTCATAATTTTTTTTAAACAGGATATTGCACTATTTTTAAAACTAAACTCATAAAGATTTTAACTTTCATAAATATTTTAAACTCATAAAGATTTTAACATTCATAAATATTTTAAACTCATAAAGATTTTAACTTTCATAAATAGATTTTGAAATGAAAATATTAAAATACATACCTCTGCTTTCCCATAATTTTTTCCATTCCTACCATTTCAATCTGCCTCTCTGTACCAGAGTTTTGAGGTAAATTAATAAAATTTGGAGTTTTATTCGAATGATCAGATTTTCCATATTTGATTTTAATTGCATTTGGACATGAAATTCCAAGGTCTGCCTTGGAAATTTTAATAAAACTACCAGCATTTGGTATTCTGAAAAGAACAATGAAAAAATGTTTGTATCTTACAATTTTATTTCACTCAGCAAATTTATATAAAAAAAGTAAAACAAGAACTTAACTTTATATATTATGTACAGTAAGCTGTTAGCCTTATAAATTATGTATAGTACAGTTGTTAGCTTTATACATTATGTATAGTGTATTAGCTTATATATTTGTATAGTGTATTAGCTTATATATTTGTATAGTGTATTAGCTTATATGTACATAAAATTTCTGGCAAAATAAAATGTCAGTTTATTTCCAAACACAGAGTTTTATTCAATCTCTTAACCTTTAATTAATAAAAGCAATCAAAGTAAGCAACAAAAAAATGCACAGTGAATTGTATATAATAAAGATTGATGCCAAGATCAGAGCAAAGGGTTTTAGTGTATTATAATGAACTGAAATATCCACTAAAAAAATATTTAGAAAAAGTATTTTCTTGGAACTGTTGCGAGCTCATTATCAAATATTTTGTGGTAAATAATGGCAATTTCTAAAAAATTAATTAAAAAAAACAAGATCTCTTACAAAAGATTCAGGATAAGTCAGTTGAATATATTTTTTCTTATTCTAAAGAATCCAAAATATTTCTTTCTCAATCTCAATATTTTTTAACAAAATTTACCCACAATACACAATATTATACATAACACATATTGAAAATTCATAAAATAGTACATTATTTTAAAAATATTGATAATCTCTGCCATCATACAAGGCATCATTAAAGTAATTCAAGGGAAACTATTCACTTGCTTATGCTATTCACTTGCTAGATGAAAAGGAAAAAGATTATAATTATAAATTGTTCTTAAAAATATTTATACAGATAATTTCAAAATAAAGTTTATAATTAAATAATCATAAGCACGTGATTTGTTCTTCCAAAGACCAATCATCTAACCACCAAGACATGATTGAAGAAAAATGTCAGCCCTAAATTAAATTATTCATCTCATCTTTGATTTTTTTCAAGATTATATTTTTCTTCTTTTAATATTAGAGTCATATTAGTATTTTAATTATAAATGCAGCAAAATGTTCTTTGCTACTTGTCTTGTTGTAAACATTGCATCTAACTGTTTCTTACATCATTGTAACATCATCAAATAAGATCAGTAAGAATATATATTAAGATTGTAGCGACACCTATTGATGGAAAATGGAATACAAATTGAACGACTTCTACTTTCACTGTTAAAAAAGGGAATTTTCCCGCTAGAATAAAAATAGAACGTAGTAAGCGTTCGAAGTAGAATAAACATGTCGTAATTGTGAAAATTGATTATCGTCTTTTATTTTGCCGTCTGAATTTTAATAACACTACGCAACCTTTACAATACCGCCACATACTTGGTGACCCGTGAATTGTTTGCAAACAGTGAATTATTTACAAAATGACTGAATCTAATGAATCGGCGAAAAAAGATGAAGTAGCGCGGGTAAGTGTCAAAATACCTCCTTTTTGGGCAGAAAAACCAGAAATATGGTTCTTTCAAGTTGAAGCACAGTTTTCAATTTGTGGAATAACAGCCGAGGATACAAAATTCAACTACTTAGTTTCACAATTAGAACCGAAATTTGTTGAAAGTTTGTGGGACATTATAAGTGATGATAATAGAACAAAATACACCGCTGCTAAAGAACGTTTGCTGAATACATTTAAAGAAAGCGAAAATAAGCGTCTTCAGAGACTGCTGACAGGACTTGACTTGGGAGATCTTAAACCTAGTCAACTTTTACAAAAAATGAGAAACCTGGCTACTGATGGAATAACTGATAAGGTACTAACAACATTATTTCTACAAAAAATGCCTGATTCTGTGCGGAATATTTTACTAGTCAGTGATGAAAAAATTGAAAAACTGGCATTAATGGCGGATCGTATTCTTGAAATGCAACCAAAACAAGAACTTTACCGCGTAAGCAATGTTTCATCAGGATCAGATGCCATAACTGAGTTACGACAACAACTTGCATCTTTGGATAATAAACTTGAAAAACTGAGTGTCACAAGGAACTCTCGTTCCCAAACAACAAATAGCGGTCGATACTCTTCTTCTCATCGAAGTAAGTCTCGCAATCGCTATTATAATCCTTCTGGCAAATACTGTTATTACCATTTTCGTTTTCGAGAAAAATGTTTTCCTGATAAATGCAAAGCTCCATGTGCATGGAAAAACAATCCTTCGGAAAACCAGAATCAGCAACAGAATTAACGGCAGACTCTGCTGCTGAAAATACAAAACATGCCGTCAATACCGTCTATTTGTCAACGACAAAAAAACGGGTTTACGCTTTTTGGTTGATAGTGGAGCGGACGTAAGTCTTATTCCTTCTACTTCTAAACACAAATTTATTAGTGACTATAAATTATATGCTGCAAATAATACTGCAATCGATACTTTTGGTACAGAAATTTTAAATCTTGATCTAGGTTTACGCCGAGAATTTCAATTCCCATTTATTGTGGCCAAAATTAGTAAACCTATACTAGGTGCAGATTTTTTAAATAAGTTCAATTTATTAATTGATATAAAGCATAAAAGATTAATTGATGGTGTAACTAACCTTGCAGTTTATGGTGACATTGCACCCATCTCTATTAATGAATGTGTAAATACAACGAGCAGCTTATGTAAATATTCTGATTTATTTTCTATGTATCCCAATATAACAAAACCAAATTTTCTTGTTTCAAATGTTAAACATAATGTAAAACATCATATTATAACTAAAGGACAACCTATAAATTGTAAAGCAAGACAATTAGATCCAAAACGGTTGGAAATAGCTAAAAGAGAATTTAAATATATGCTAGACAATAACATCATTAGTCCATCTAGCTCAGAATGGGCAAGTCCATTACATATAGTAACAAAGAAAGATGGTTCTTTTCGTCCATGTGGTGATTATAGAAGATTGAATGATTTAACTATACCTGATCGATATAACATACCTCGAATCCAGGATTTTCAACATATTTTAACTAATAAAACTATATTTTCTAAAATTGACATTACTAAAGCATATTATCACATTCCTGTAGCAGATGAAGATAAGGCAAAAACTGCCATCATCACACCTTTTGGACTTTATCAATTCAATGTGATGAGTTTTGGTCTCAAAAATGCCCCTGCAACATTTCAAAGGTTTATAAATGAAGTTCTTTATGGTCTAGACTTTGTGTTTCCATACTTAGATGATGTGTTGATCGCCTCTTCTTGCGAGGAAGAACATCGTTCACATCTTAAAATAGTTTTCCAGCGTTTAGATAAATATGGTCTACGGATTAATATTAGCAAATCAGTTTTGGGAGTACCTGTAATAGATTTTTTAGGCTATCAAATATCTGCGGAAGGTTCACTACCTCAACCTCAAAAGATCAAAGCTATCATAGAATATCCATTGCCAGAAACTATGCACGAATTACGTTCCTTCTTAGGAATGATCAATTTTTATCGTAATTATATAAATAATGCCGCAAAAACTCAAGCCCCTCTACATGAACTTTTGAAAGGATCTACAAAAAAAAAAAGATCGAAACAAAATACCATGGACCGATGCAACTAGACAAAGTTTTGAAAAATGCAAACAAGATGTTGCTCAAATAGCGTTAATGGCATATCCCAACTCGGATTACCCTCTGGCACTTCTCACAGATGCATCTGATTGGGCTATTGGATCAGTTATTCAACAAAAAGAACCAAATGGATGGAAGCCAATTGCATTTTTTTCTAAAAACTTAATGATGCTCAGAAAAATTACAGCGTTTATGACCGTGAACTTTTGGGTATATATTTATCCATTAAACATTTTAAGCATTTACTTGAAGGTCGAGATTTTGATATTTATACTGATCATAAACCGTTAATATTTGCTTTTAAGCAAAACAATGATAAAGCCTCCCCAGACAACTAAGACATCTACAATATATCTCACAATTCTCTACTAACCTATACCATATCAGTGGTCGAAACAATGTGGTAGCAGACAGACTGTCTAGAATTGAGGACATCGATTCACCTATTGTCGATTATGACTTGATAGCTGATGCACAAATTAATGATGATGAACTGCAACAATTGAAATTACATTCCAAATCATTACATTTCAAAGAACACCAATTGCCATCAGGAAAGCTCTTGTATTGTGATACCTCTACTTCCAGTATCAGACCATTCATACCAAAAAATTTTCGAATGACAATATTTAATACAATTCACAGTTTAGCTCATTCTGGAATTCGAACTACTGTAAAAGAAATAACTAAAAGATTCATTTGGCCAAATATGAAAAAAGATGTTAAACAGTGGACTCAAACTTGCATCAACTGTCAGAAAAATAAAATAACTAAACATACAAAATCAGAATATTCACAATTTCAAGCACCAGATGAGAGATTTAGTGTCGTTCATATAGATTTAATTGGACCTTATTCACCTTCTAATGGATACACATACTGCTTGACGTGTATTGATCGGTTTACCTCTTGGATGGAAGTGGTACCGTTATCAAATATCACTGCAGAAAGTATAGCAAAAGCTTTTATGAGCATTGGATTACCCGATTTGGTGTACCTACTTGTGTTATTACTGACAGAGGCACTCAATTTATTTCAGAACTATTTCGAAGTTTAGCTGCGCTATGTGGTGTTAAAGTAAACCATACGTCTTCTTACCATCCTCAGAGTAATGGAAAAGTTGAACGTCTTCACCGTACCTTGAAAACAGCTATTAGATGTCATAACAACGTTCGTTGGACGGACACATTACCAACGGTTCTTATGGGTTTGCGAGCTGCTCTACATGAGGACTCTAAGTATACAATAGCTGAAATGGTTTATGGAAAAACTATTAAATTACCAGGCGAATTCTTTGAAGAATCCAGATTGCCAATATCTGATGATAATTTCGTAAGCAATCTCCGAAAACAGATGGCTGACTTAAAACCATACCAATCCAAAAACAAATGTAAACAAAAGATATTCATTCCAAAAGATTTGTACACATGCTCACATGTATTTCTGCGAATTGACAGAGTTAAAAAACCATTAGAACCCCCATATGAAGGACCCTATTTGGTATTGCAAAGATCCTCGAAAAACTTTCTTCTATCAATTAAAAATAAACAAGTTAATATTTCAGTGGATAGATTAAAACCGGCATATGTGTTACAACCTAATGAACTTCTGAATCCAACGTCATCAAATGATCATACATCTGTGCCGAGTGAACAAACATTTATACCAAGTCAGCAAGTTGCACAACCAAATACAACAACACGTTGTGGAAGACAAGTAAAACTTCCTGTTCGTTTCAATGACATTATTGACTTTTCTTCAAATTTATAATTCATCCATTCCATTTTAAAAATTAATTTGATTTATTGTATGTAATTGTTTAAATGTAATTGTATTTGTAATTATTTTGTGCAATTTCAATTTGTATCAATGTGTATTTGTTCGCTATTATTTGTATTGATATATTAATTCGTCTACCATTTTCAAAGTAACGTAACTTTGTTACTGGTAGGGGAGTGATGTAGCGACACCTATTGATGTAAAATGGAATACAAATTGAACGACTTCTACTTTCACTGTTAAAAAAGGGAATTTTCCCGCTAGAATAAAAAATAGAACGTAGTAAGCGTTCGAAGTAGAATAAACATGTCGTAATTGTGAAAATTGATTATCGTCTTTTATTTTGCCGTCTGAATTTTAATAACACTGAACATTTTATAATGATCAGTTCAAAAAAATTTAAATATAATATTAAAAAATATTGTTTCTGATTCTTAACCTAAAAATCAGAAAGATTAAAATTCCTTCTTGCAAGTGTTTTTTGTTTTATTATTATTATAAAAATTATCAGAATTTTAACTTTCAGATATAAAGTCTTTTTAATGATCAAATTATATCACTTAGAAGTTTAGTATGAAAGCTTTTTTTGCTGTGTCATGCTGTATCTACATGAAACATGTATTTATTTTAAATATAAACTGCTTTGTTCATGATGATGTACAATAATAGTTTAAATAAAAGTAATTAGTCTACTTTCAGAAATGCACAAACTGTATATTGTACTGTATTTAAAAAAATCTACAGTGCTATAAAAGTCTTCCAATAAGATTATTCCTTCCATAATATTATTGCAGATAACATTCTTATTATTAAGATATGATACTATCTATAACACTTCATGCAAAGAATTGCAAGTCTTCATGCAAGTGTCTTTCAGTGCTTCATAGAAGAACAGTTAGTACATAGTTAATACAGTTTATTACAGTTGGTAGCCTTCTTAATGTGATGAGACCATTTAAAGTTTTCAAAAATGTTAAAAATATCTCAATAATCCTCACAGCATTATTGAGGTATTTTTAACAGTGCTTAAAAGAATATCATTTCATTTTGCTTTTCTATGATAAAAATTCTTCAAAAAACTAAAAAGTCTCGGTAAAAAATTCAAGAAGCACAATTCTTCCCATCTGCAAAATTAGGAAAAGATAAATATAATTAATTGCAAAGATAAATTAAAACTTAACAAAATTGCATTTTCAATAGATTAATCTATGATGTTAATTCTCTAAAGCTTCTTTAATAAGCAAATAAATTCCAATTGACTATTTTATGAGATTTATAAGGGCTTTTTTCCCTCACTTAAAACAAGTAAAAAAAAAAAAATGTTACTGAAAATATATTGATAACTTCAATAAAAAGTATCTGTGCATAATTTTTCTGCATTATCTTTAAATTTCTATTGAATTTTACTATATTAAATCATTACATTTCAAGTATTGTAAGTATGAATATGTGTTATTGTATCATTCTAAGAAATCTTCCATAAGCATTTACAATAGTTTGCCATTCTCACCCTCCATTCCAGATATCTGTCCAATGTAAAGCACTGTTCCATGTTCACCTTCACAATGGACTCTGGAACCTATTTCTAAAGCTGTAGCATCCATATTTGATGATAGCTGTACAGAAAAAATTAATTAGGTGGTATAAAAGTGAAGTAATAAATAAATATTAAAATTTACTTGATAAATTATATATATAAAATTCAGCAGTATATGAAGATTTTTTAAAAAATAAATTAGTTGGAATAAAACATTGCTACTTTTCCTAATGTATTGATGTTACAAAGAAATTCCAATCTCCAGAAAATTATTCGAATCTCATTAATTAAAGTGTTTCATATTTAAAACTTAAGAACTCCAAATTAGATATTGCTTTACTCTCAAATATAGTAATTTACGATTAATTTGTCGCAAATTAAATATCATTGAACAATTCATAATTAATATAAATAATTGTATTTCAATGTTCAATTTTTTCAGTTTAAACAAGTAAAATTTTCACAATAATATTTTGCATTTTTTAAAGAAAATTCTGCCAAATAAAAATATATTCCCAATTGGATGTGTTTTTTAAACTCAGATGTTTGCCGCATGAATAAAGTTTCAGTATCTAACATATATTATACAATATTTTTTTTAAAATTTTGCTATCACAAATCCCAGGATTGGAATAATTACTTTTAATTTCACAAGGATACAAATTATATTTGATAATGGACCTTTAACTTTGAAAAGAGTTCATTAATTCTTAGCAGACTACCATCGCTTTTCAAAATAAACAAAAACAAACTCAACTTACGCGTGTTCAGTTAATTCAGTTCAGTTCAGTATGCTACAAAAACGATTCTACTAAAATTAAAGGGAAAACGAAAACAAAACTCCCTACCCTTTTCTCTCTTCCAGCATTTATGCGCATGCTTGAATTTTCCTTCTTATTGTACATATTGCGTAAAGCAAAACATAAGGGAAAAAAGGGTAACAGTAACGTTGTCTACGTTACAAGAGAAATAAGATTTGTCAAGTAAATTTAACATTAGCTAAAGATGACTGCATTTGAAGGTAAATTCAAAAGAATCCTATGTAGATCATTCATATTTTTAACATTAATATAGTTACATGCTAACTATATTACTCATTCATCTGCCTCGAAGCCGGTGTTGTCTTTTTAATAGCTCTATCATCTAAAATGATTGAAAGATGATGTATATTTTCGTTTTGTTGTATAAAATATCTATAAATATTTAGAAAAAATGTTTTATATACTAATTTTAAATAGTGCTATCGAAATACGAGTTAAACAAATTGCATTATAATTTAAAACAAATTACAAATAATAACAAATATTATTTATGACTTCGTGTTTTATGAATAATGTGTAGAAACTGAAATTATACTCTATCATAGGTTTCCTATTTGAAATTTTCTAATAAAAGATTTTTAAGAAATTTTCCTTGAATGCTTTTTTATCAAATAAGAGAAATCTTTTCTTTTATATTAGAGATGTCATTTGATATTACTAATGTTCTACATGCATAAGATCTTTGTCATGCATACTTTTTAAATGATAGAATTATTTTATAATTTGTATTTACAGTTCTGAAAATATAGGATTTAAAACTGTATCAGTTTAATCAGAATTAATATATCTTTATTACATAAATTATATTAGAGTTAACTTAATGAAGCAATTTGGTTTTATCACAGTATGTATTAATCTTTAAATAAAGTTTAAAATAATGGTATGAAATTCATTAAGAAAATTCTTCATACTACTTCTGGGTTTTTTCTGTGTCATACAAACAGTGACTAATTTGCCAAAAATGAAGAATTATTTTGTTTCTAAGAATGTGTGTGACTTGCATAAGCTGTTAATTAATGGGTTCATTTTGTTTGGAAATAATAGTAGTTATTAAAAAAGATACTAATTTTTTTTCTTTTTTATTATTAAAAATCCTCTGCTTTGAATTTTGTATTCATTCTAACTTCATAGCTTCCTATTCTTTTTGTTTGAGTTTGGTTCAATTTCTTCTTTTTTTATTTATTTTTTTTTTTTAATAGAAGTGATATTGCTAATAGTTGAATATTTGCTCATATTAATCTTCCTTTATAAATTATCAGTGTGCAAATACTCTGCAGTAATCAATCAACTCTTAAAACTATAGTACCACTTAGTAGCAAATTTTTCTTATATCTCGTGTTATTTTATGTATCTAACTCAATAACTTATATATACATGTTCAATTTAGAAATGGGAGTTCTTCCTGAGATTGCTCAAGCTGTTGAGGAGATAGATTGGAAGTGAGTTTTCTATGTATATATATATATATATATGTTATTATAATATATATTTTTCTGGTTTTTTTTTTTTTTTTTTTAATATAAAAACATCTTTTGTAATGATAATCATTTGTTTTACCAGCTAATATCAGCTACAAGTATTAAAAGAAATATTGACTCTATTTAATATCAATTTTTATCATAAATAATTCATTAAAATTTCGTTTTACTGAGCAAAATAGATTGCATGGTTTGCTATGATTATTTTTTAGCTAAACTGAAAGCAATCAGATTTATTTTTTCACTAAAAAAAAAATATTGTTCTATTTGCCTTAGCAATTAATTATGCATTTGTTTCCAATAGCATTAAAAAAAATTAACCAATTCAAATCAATCAATCAATCAGTTTGCTTTCAGAATTTAAAAGAAAAATAATCAGATCTCATAATTTTAGGTACAGAAAGGAAAACTGTAAAACATTAGATTATATACTCTTATTTATTTTGTCAGAGAATAATTTTAAACAGATGTTCTTAATTGTTAGAATGCTACTACTGCATGCTAAATGATTTTATATTACAAGATTTAAACTACTATTAAATGTTATAAACATATGAAAGACAATGTAGTACTTAAAAATTGAAACTAAGAAAGATATAGAAAAAGCAGTTAGCTTAAACTCCAAACTGTTGTTAGCCACTAGCATCTGATAGCATTTTAAATGATTAAAAAAAAATAATAAAAAAAAAAAAAAAACCTGAAGTAGTTATAAAAATCTTTAAAACTTTACTATTTTTTAAATATTTTAAACAACATAGATAAGAAAATAACTTGGAATGCAGAATGTATGATAAATTCAGATAGAACAAATATCCTGTTAAATTTGTAATTGTGGCTATTAATATAAAAAAATTCTTTAATAGTAAAAGAAATGTATTTCAAGTTATACAGAGTTCTTTTTCTTGAGAACTGGATGCTAAATTTTATATCTCATGGTATTTTTTCACTTCTACACTAAGTTCAGTATTATTGATTTTTGTGCACACAAATTCTGACTTTCATTATAAAAAATTGAAATCAATAAACTTAATAATGCTTCTTTTTTAATTTGTTACTTTTTTATGTTTATGTTTTAATCATATTTATTTATTATCATAAAAGAAATATGTATACATTTGTAGTAAAAATAGTTTTGCAGATTATATTCTTATTATGAATTTTGTTCAGTTTACCTACAGATGTACAAGCTGAAGCAATACCATTAATTCTTGGAGGTGGTGATGTTTTAATGGTATGTTCATTTCTTTATCTTAACTGTTTAATGTTATACTGGTATAAATTATAGAAAGTTCTAAAACAGAAAAAAAAAAAGTTCAGTATAGCATTCTTCAAAGAACTATTTCTTTAGAGAGGAATGTCACTTTTGTTAAAAATTCTTGACTGCCAGAGAAAACTGCTACCATCCTGATCATGATGGCAATGTTTTCGGCAGATTGGAATGTGGAGTTTCTGGTACAATGAGAAGGAAGCCTCTTTCTCACAATATTAATAATATTAGTTTATAAATTAATATATCTTTTTTTGAAGTAGAAGAAACTTTATTTTACAGTTTATTTTATTCAATTAGTCCTATGTACAAATTAATTTCCAGAAAAGTTCCAAATGAATTTTATTAAATTCTCTATTTTTCAAAGCAAACGTTTATCTTTTGATGCCCTAGAAATTAAAAATATTATTGATGCGGAAAAAAAATTATTTCTGAAATTTATATTGCTGAATGGTGAATCGTATTTGATTAAAAACCTTAAAATATTAATAAGCAAAAATCATCATTATATAAACAGTTATTTTGATCAACTTATTGATTTTGTAAAGGAAATTTTGTTTGTGGCTTTTTTCATCTTTGTAAAATGAAGGAAGTTTATTTCAATGTTATCTAAATAAATAACAAAAAAATTGATATATAAATCATGAACTCATACATTCTGATTAGAGTTTTAAATTAAAGATAATTTATTAATTATATGTATTTTTAAAATTGCATTTAATGTGTTATACATTTTTTAAATGTAAATTATTTCAGTAATTAAATAACGATTTTTATGTTCTTTTTATTTGTCAAATTTTATCTTGCAGTTACATTTCTGAATATAAATTAAACAATTTTTGTGATACAAATTGTTTTCTTAAAAACACACATAAAATTTTGATCTGCCTTTTTTAAAAAAATTAATTTAGATGTATTGAAATACAACTTTTTTCTATAGGCTGCAGAGACTGGAAGTGGAAAAACAGGAGCATTTTGTTTGCCGATTTTGCAAATTGTATGGGAGACTTTAGCCGATCAACTTAGTGGTAAATCTAAAAAAGGAGATAAAGGAGGAGGCAGTGCTCCACAAAGTATTAATACTTCATTTCTATTTTTCCTTTATGTACATTTTCAACTCCAGTATGTTAATTGCATATCTTAGCTTAATATTGTTTTATTAATTTTAACAGATATAAAATAAGTCATACTCCAGTTGAAGAGTAACCAACCTTTAGCTTTCTGGCGACATTTTTTAAAAGAAAAAATTCTTATTGACAGCTTTTGAAGAAAAAGTTAACTCAAGCTGTATGTGAAGACGTATTTATTTAAGTAAAATAAATAAATAAAAATAGTTAAAATGCATATTATAAGATATCCATCTTAACAAATAAGCAAAAATATTGCAGCATAATAATCTTTGCTCTGCAAGATTTTGTAAATCCTTGAAAATGTCAAGAATATTAGTCAATGAAATAAAATATCTTAAAAATGAAGAGGAAGAAATATAGTTTGATATTTAAATATATAAAACTTCGCTTCTTTCAAATATTTTCATGCAATTGGAATTTAAATTTTAAATTAAGTGACATTCTTAAAAGTTCTCTATCCATAAATTCTAGGTTCCACTGTAGTTAAAATGATATTTTGTCATAGAATATTAAATTTTAAACTCGATAAAAACAATCCAATAAAATATCTCACAAAACTTTATCTGCCTTTGAAAGAAATCAGAAACCCTTTGAAATAGTTATGGTCTATTTATGATGTGCAGATTGAATTTCAGTAAACTATGAAAACATTCAAAGCGTACATTATTATTCTTTTTCTTTTTTTTTTTTTTTTTTTTTGTCCTTACACTGTATCAAATTAATTTTTAATTATTTTTATTTAGCAAATAAATGGCGTATGAGTTATTTTGACAGAGGAAATGCTTTAGGTAAGTTAAATATTATATTAAATTTGACCTTGATTTATTATAACTATTAGTTTTATTTAATACATAATTTTAAATTTATTCATTTGAATTTACAATTTTTCAAATTTAACTGAAATAGTAAAACAAAACCTTTTTTTTTAATTCTTCGTACTAAAAATTTTATTTAATACTTAATTTTTGAAAAAATACTATGCATAAAAAAGTTTCTTTGTTAATATGAATTGAAATTTTATTCAATAAATTCTCAGAACAGTATTAAAAGGTTTATTATTTTTAAAATCGCTTCATGTATATATTCATTTGTATGTTTTTTTAGCCAGAACCACTTTTGTGACAAATTAAAATGCTGGCAAACTATTATGCTAAGAATTATGTCATCATGAAACATAAGAGATATCATGGGTTATTCAAATCAAAATATGCTATGCATCAAGTTTTGTCATTTCTATTAATAAATATTTTTTCTTAATTTTTTTTTATAATCAAATTAATATGAATTACACAATTTGGAAATTCTTCTAGATGAGAAAGGTTTAAAATATAAACATTCTTCATAAAAACTGAAAATACCCATTAAACCCTGCAGTGCGAGAAATTTTTTGTAACAAGTGTCTTAAATTGCACTGCACTGTTGAATGTTTCAGAAAACAAAACATTTAAAATTGATCTATGTTTTGAAGGACCTTTAATTTTTTTCTTCTTTATTGTTCAGTTCATTTACATATATTAGAAAAATATCCATCGAATTTTGCAAACTATTGCTGAAAGTTAATAGCAACACAATTGTGGACTGGAATAATTACACGTGTGAGGTATAAGATACTTCACTCTTGTGATTAAAATTTGACAGATAATTTAAATTGGGGGATTATTGTTTTATTATTATTATTATTTATTTATTATTTTTTATTTTTTTTTTTGGTTTAGTTATAATGTTCATATTATTCTTATTTGTATCTATAAGTATTTTTTTTTCTTAATATGGAAATAATAATGTAATTTGATTTCTTTTTGATATTATTGTTCCTATTTTTATATATATGTTCTTAATTACTATTTTTTCCTTTCTATTGTTTACCTAATTAATTTTACACTATTATTTGCTTTAACTTGTTATATAACTTATAATGTCTTAATATTTGTTTCCCTGTTTACATACTTTACAGTGCCTTGGAAATCCTATATATTAAGATTTGAGGCTAACAAAAATCCGATAGCATATAATTTAGAAGATATATTAACTTAAAATGCACATTAAATTACTTTTCATTAAATGAAAGGTAATTTAATGTGCATTATAAATAACTTGAAAACTTTACAATGATTTTAAACTCAAAATATATTTCTGAAATATATGCTATTGGATTTTTTTCTCTGCCTTTCATGTTTCCCTACCTGAATTTAATTTCTATATGCAGCAAAGCAAATTTTAATTTAAATTGATATAAATATAGAGCCAGTGATATATAAAATGATAAATATTCATATAAATTTTTCATTTAGTTTTTCTTATTAAATAATATTACATAAGATAAAACTTTCTAACTTAAGATTAAAAAGTTATGTTAGTGTTTTAGATAAAGATATCAGAAAGCTTTAAGCATATTAGAGAATGAAGAAATTCATTCATTAAGTTATTGGTTATTTCATTTCTTACATTTTTTTTTTTTTTTCACTGTGTGGTCATATATCATTAGTACTATAAAATATAAATTCTTCTGATCCATTTGCAAAACATTACAAAAGCATTAGTTCTTTTGTTTCTTTGCTTCTTTTTTGTATTTTTCAATAAAATAGATTTCTTTTTGAAAAGCTGTCAGTCCTGATGGTAAAACTTGCCAATGCAGAGAACTAAGAGAATGGCAAGGTTGCCGAGCTACCAAAGGAGTTCAAGAACAAGGTTTGTATTTTGTATATATATTTGTACATATAAACCAGCATTACCTGGCTACAGAAAATAAAATGTTTTTACTTTTGGAAAATTTTATTAGGAAAATATATTGGAGAAAAGTGTCAGATATCAAAAGTAAATCATAATCTTGAATGCATAACATTTGATAATTGTTAAAAACTATCATTTGGCCAATTGTAAAGAAATAATTACTTTGAATCACAATTTATAAAAGAAAAGCAGTTAGAATGCAAAAAATGTTAAACTTATATAATAGAACATTTAAAACAAACAAATTAATTATTAACTTAATTTGTCCCATCATTAATAATAAAATATGTTTTTATTTGATTATCATGATTTCTTGTAATAAGGTTTTTATCATTATTTCCTATTTATAATCTGTGAATTACAACAAACAGTAAAACTTTGGAATTTAGATTATTCATTGCTGCATATAATCTGTAGATATTTTTTTTTCTCTCTGGAACTTTCAGAAACATAAATTCTATGAAATTATCTCCTAAAATTTTTCTTATCTAAATTTGATAAAACTTTGTGTAAGGGAAAAATAATTATCTTTTAAAAAGAAACGTGTTGTGGATGATGGTAGAGAGACAGAGTTTTACAACATTAAACAAATTGTAAAGGGGCCTTATACATTGATTTGTGACATGTGTGTTATACATTGATACAATGAAATAGGCCTTAATGAAGTTATAAATATTATAAACAAATGCTTTAAAGAAGGCCAAATTAATAATTAACTGTAATGGTCAAGATTCTCATCAAATGTGATGACTACAAATCATCAAAAAAATGTCGTGTTTCTTTTCACCATGTCTCTTGAATGCATCTTATTTCAGAATTCAAATATCTTAAGTTTATAATATAATTTATTTTATATAATTACAGCTTCAAAAATGTTGCATTAGTTTTAAACCATTGATATAAAATACACCATAGAACAAAAGTGAGGAGTTATAAGGATTATATGAATTCTGTAATTTGAAAAGCCCAAATATTATACCTGCTATAAAATTATATGCAGAAAATTGCAATTTAGAAAGGACTAATAAAAAAAATTTCATAATTTTTTTAGCTGCACTCAAAAATTAAAAAAAAAAAAAAAAGTTGTTTTAGGAAATATAAATAGAGAAGCAAATCTATTGTGATATAGCTGAAAACATAACTTTAGGACATCATTTTAATTTGAATAAAAAGAGCAGTTTATGCAAATAATCTATATAGGAGAATCCTTTGTTCGAGCTCAAAGTTAATTTTGTACAAATTTATTAAATCATCATATTTTATTCTAACAATGCAGATTTTTTCACTATTTATCATATGTTTTTCCAAAAAAGTGTGGGTTGATTATTTTCAAATTTATTGAGGTAATAAACTTTCATCTAGTTTTCTTCTATTTTGTGCTTGCTATTTTCTCATATAGCTTTTAATAATTTAATACAGCATATATGAATTAATTGATCATAGTGTCAGCAGTTGTGAGTTTTTTAATTAATAAATGGTGATATGTTTTGATCATAGCAA
Source organism: Caerostris darwini (assembly GCA_021605075.1). Classification (NCBI taxonomy): domain Eukaryota; kingdom Metazoa; phylum Arthropoda; class Arachnida; order Araneae; family Araneidae; genus Caerostris; species Caerostris darwini. The sequence continues at coordinate 473,050 of BPLQ01010363.1, forward strand.
TTTGAACACAGAGTGAGAGAGAGTGAGTTAGACTTTCTATCTTAATGTGGGAAAATGCTTTTATTAGTCATACTTAGCTTAAAGTTTTCTAATCTTAAATAATAAAGCATTTTTTTAATATAACCAAATTTTCTGCTGACTTTAAATTAAAAAAAACAAACTTTATAACAATCAGTAAGATAAAGTGATAATACTTTTGTTTGCAAGCATGAGATTTTGCAATGCTGATTGAGGATTAATTCATTATTTTCTTATCCAACAGTCTTTTATAAATTAAATTAAATATATATTCTTCCCTTCAAGATCATAATGGTTTTAAAATAAAATTTACTTTTACTAAACTTTATTGTATCAAGTACATCATTTTTTTTAATACATATTTGTTTTTTTCAAAAGTCAATGATTAATTATAGTATAAATTGATTAAGAGTGAAGATCTAATGTTTCACACAATTAAGAACTCAGAATGTAAATTTTTATGAGACTTTGATTTGATCATCTTTCATTTTATGAGTATATTTTTTTAGGTTGTAAAAAACAAGATTTAATAGATTAAAACTTTCCTAGTATTGTTAAGATTTTTTTTTTTTTTTTAATCATCTCTTAACTTTGTTGACTTAAAAATAAATTTTCATAATTTATATTATTTAAATGTAAAATGAAAATATCTATTAAATATGTTTAATAAGCATAATAAATTTTCCAACAATAAAAATAGGGTATTTTTAAAATTAAAATGTTTCCAAGAAGCTATTTATTTTTACAATTTAAAAAGAAAAAATCTTTTTATCTGCATCTTTTTGTTACCTTTTTATTGTTTTTTTCCTCTGCATATTACATATGTTATAAATTAGAAAGTCTGTTAAATGCTATTTAAATTATAATTATGAGACTCTTTGACTAGTAGCATTAGGGCATGCATTTTTTCATTAATTTTTAATGTATAATTTCTTAATATTTGAAATAATTCTTTTTTTATATATTTCATTTAGGAAAATATTACTATGAAGCTAAAGTGACTGATGAAGGTCTTTGCAGAGTTGGTTGGTCTACATTAGCTGCTTCTCTTGATCTTGGTAAAAAGAAATGTTTATGAAATTATTATTTTTAATATTCTAAATGTATATAATTTATTGCTGAGTTTCTAATTGAAATTTTATCAAATGACAAATGTTTGTTTCTGATTTGTTATATTGTATGCTTTCAATATATAGAAAATATTCTGTGGAAATATTTTAAATAAAGAATAAAATTGATAAAATATTCATTTTTTTAAAAAAGTAAATGTTATTAATCAAGTTTTTTTTAAGCCTTTTTTTTTTATCAAACCTTTTCTTAACAACCCTTTTTCATTTTTTGATGATATTTAGGAACTGATAGACAAGGGTTTGGATTTGGTGGAACAGGCAAAAAATCTTTTGGGAAACAATTTGATTCCTATGGTGAGGTAAGCTGAAATTATTATAATTATTAAAAAATCAACTTTATGTTTCATTTTCCATCAAGTTAATATTATTGTTATAAATATCTGCTTTTGTGCTTAAAAAAAAGTGAAAAAAAAAACTATTTTATTTGAGATTTGTTAAAAATATAGTATATCTAGAAAAAAGAGTAGATTCAAGATTGAACATTTATTCCTTTCAGAAATTATACTTTTTATTCTGGAATGAAAATTTTCCAAATTTTTTTTCAAATTTCATTTTTTATGTATTTTATCTTTTATTTAATATTTTTTATATCGATAACACACACACACAGATATATATATATATATATATATATATATATAGAAGCCAAGAAATTTGAAAACTTTTCTAAAGCTAAATTGCAGAGGTCGGCTTATAGGCAGATCCACTAATCTTGCAAAAAATAGTACTTTTCCAGTAACCAGGCACAAGCAGTAAATCAGAAACTATAACTCATTTTTGTTTCTTTAGTTTATATTTAAGTTTATGAAACAATTTTTAATGAAATGAGCTATTTGTTTTTCGAAATTTCTCATATTGCTGATTTGTTGCATTGTTGCCAAAATGAAAAAACCTGATGGTGGCCAAATATACATCATCATCATCATTGGTGCAACAGCCCTATGATGGGCCATTTGCCTGCTGGAAGATTTTGAGACATGCTTTCTTTTTATGGGGTAGAGTTGTCAGTCTGCGACCAATGCTCTACAATCATATTAGACCGAGACCTACAGCTTAAAGTGGATTCCAAACCACTTCAAACTTCCATGGCCACCTTGATCCAAACTTGAAACCTGTGCCACAGAGCATTAGTCACTTGGCCATCAGGCCCCAAATATGCACCTTGCTAAACGAAAAGTACTAAAATGTAACCCAGAAATAATACCATAAATAATAAGCACATAAAAGTTATCATACAAAGATAACAATTTTCATTTACAGAAAAATGACAAGCAGTTATTATTATGCCTACTGCTATTATTTTCAGCTAATGTGATTATCTGTAGCTTGAAATTTGTCATGTTAGGACTGTCTCTTTCCACTCGTCTTTTGTACAAAAACAAAGGGGGACAGAAAATAAGATCAACACGGATACCATAGATCGTATTCAAGATAATAAGTGAATCTAAACAACTTGATAGCTTCATATAGGGTTAACAGAGTTGTAATTATCATCGTTGGTGTCTTACTTTAGAATGATTTGATTGAAAAAAATTTTCATTTTGGATTTATATATAGTTTTTAAATTTTGGGTAAAGGTTTTTGAAGAAAAACACACTTAGCTTATAATTGAAAATATATGGATATATATATATATGATGTCTCCAAACTCACATATGTTAAAAAAAACATTTGTACATTTTATATTAATTAAGTGAAATAAATCATTGTAAAAAAAAATTAACTCAAAATCATCATCATTATTGATTTAACTGCCCAACAATTTTTTTACAATATCGTTGGCTTTTAGTATTCTATATTTTAGTGATTGGTGCAATTTATATTTTCAGCCTTTTGGAATGCATGATGTTATTGGATGTTACCTAAATCTTGATAATAGATCCATTAAGTTTTCAAAAAATGGTAAGTTATAGTTAGTAATATTTTTGGAATACTTAACATTTTAAAAACTTCTTTGACATTTTCATTCAAATTCATAAATGTTTATTTTAGGTACTGATTTTGGAGAGGCATTTAAAATACCGGATAATTTAAAGAAGTCAGGCTTTTTTCCTGCTGTTGTTTTAAAAGTGGGTTTTCTTTTTTATTGAAATGGATAATTTTTCTGTTTAATTAATTCTATGTTAACAATGTTTTAATTATTCAGATGTAATTATTTCATCTTTCTAATGTTTATCTCTATTTGTGTTTTTATAAATATTAAATAAAATTTCAATTACAGATAAAGTTTAAGATGAAAAATAAAAATTAAATATTATAAAATTTAAAATAAAATACAAATAAAATTTTTATTTAAATTTTATTTCGTTATATGTTATAAAGTTATTTTAATTTTAATTTATTGTAATTATCGTTTAATTGGTATTTTTGTTATGGTGGGATAAATTTTGTAGATATTCTACATTGAATAAAAGAATTAACATATTTTAAATTACCATTTTTCATAAAATAAAGTATATAAAAACAGTTTTTTTTTTTTTTTTTTTAGAATGCTGAAATGGAATTCAATTTTGGGGAAACAGCTTTTCGTTTTCCACCTGGGGTAAATTTTGTTTTGGTGATATTGGATTATTTATAATTTTTTTTTTTTTTTTTTTTTTTGACAAAAGAAGATTTATTAAATTTTTCATTTTAAAAGATTGAAATTTGTGCTCTGATTTTTTTTTCTTTTGTATTTTATTATTATATAAAAATTTACAGGACGGTTATGTAGCAGTCTGCTCAGCTCCTAAAGAATACCTTTTGGATTCCACTGTCACAGGTAATAGAATCACTTATTTTTATATTGTATGATTTCATAAGTATATAGGTTTTCTTAAGATGCAATATAAAATTAAAAATTATTGTAATATTAATTAATTTTTCAATTACTAGTTGCATCTTCAAAAATTTTTTACCGTGTTTGCATTATCTCAACTGCTTATACAAAAAGCGTATTAAATATTTTATGAAGCAATGTTTAATTCTTGTTTTCTAAATAAAATTTAAATGCATTTTACAAATTCCCTATTCAACTGTATAAATATTTTGAACAAATTATTTGCTTTGTTAAAAAATACTTAAATGAATAAATTATTAAAAAAATTCATTTGATTAGTGATAACAAATGATGTCTAAATTTAGCATTCATTTTTAATAGATTAGGAGACTGTGCACCTTAAATCCTTGCAATTTCAAACATTATTTTTGCATATTATTAAATTAATGTTAAATATAATAAATTGTATGCAAAACAATAATTTGAAATTAATTTTTTTTTTATTTGAATTTTTGCTATTAAAATTTTAAAATGCTGTTTTCTGTTTTATTTAAAAAATTGTTTAAATATTTCATATGTTGTTAATAGTAAGATATTCTACTAATTCATGCAATGAATTTTTCTCAATGGGATTAGTTTCCAAGAAATCTTTTGAAATCATGTTTAATAAAACATTTGAATTTAAATAAGAGATGTTTTCAATTTATTGTAAATCTTTTTTTTTTTTTTTTTATTTCCAATGGCAGATTATGAACAGTTACAGCAAAAAAAAAGAACAACGAAAAAAATAACATACAACAACAACAAAACATGCTGAAACAGAGTTCATTAATCTAACAATAATGCCAAGTTGCAGATCTTTTAGCCACTAAAAAATGTTACCAGGTGCACCACGGGGAGGTAGATCTTTTGCGCACCCTATTGTAAATCTTATCCTTAAATTTTTTACTAATAAAAGAACTACTTAAAAATTTTTCAAAGGAGATTTGTTGCATTCTTCTATTTTTTAGGATTTTTTTAATTTTAATTGTTAACAATTCATATCTGTTTTTTTTAACAAATTTTTTCAATAGCATATAAATAAGTAATAATAACAAAATTATAATTATAAAAATGCAATAAATGAATAAATCTTTAAATACATTTTTCTCACTTCATGTTTTCCAAAATTCTAACACTTTTAAAATGCTAAGGCTTCATGAAGTATTTATGAAAATGTAACATTAAATAAGTAAAAGCAATTTTTGATGTTTAATATAATTTAAATAATGCCAAAATTGGTACACCATGAAAAGGGCTTTTATATATATGTATGCATGAAGTATGCACAGTATTGAAAATTGTCAAACTGCTTTTATTAATTTTTTAAAATGCTTATTTTGTTATATACATCTGGCTGTCATTAAAAACATTTTTATAAGCTTTTACTTGACTATCATGTTGCCTTAATGGATAACTCTTTAAATTGATTATTTTGTATCTTTTTGTTCTGTTTGTGTCTGAATCAATTTTTTGTAATTGTAATATTTTGTGTAATTGTTCTCTCTCTTTAACAAATTTCCATAGACTTTGGAATGTGAGCTATCATATAATCTGCATGCTTATTATATTCACATATTGCTTTCAGAACAAGAAGTTTATATATTTTAATTTTTTTTTCATAAAAAAATATATATTGAATTATATCATGTTATGAAGGTTCTTCTTTGTTTTGTGCACATAGAGCCAAACAAACCAAAACTTAATTGGTATCAGTTACTGTTATTTGTACACTTTTACTTTATCCTTATCTTATTTCTAAAATAAATAGTTATTTGGGCAACTACCAAGTGAAAAAACAGTTGTAGTTCATATTCTAATGTGAGTAGGATGTTAGAATTGTAATGAAATATATTTTAAAGTATGCAGATGGTGCTAGTATAAAAATATTACATTTTGAGATTTGTGAAGTGCAGAATGAATTTCTTCTTTTTAGAATTTGCTTTTTTCTTCCTTCCTTTGAATTGAAGATTTTTAAGAGTAAAAAATTTATACCCCCAGATGCAATAGAAAGAAATGAAAAATTTTTTTTTTTTATCTAATGCAAAATATTTATTTTTGTTAGTAAATTCATCTGAAAATGTTCCCTTTTTTCTAATTTTCATTTTCATTATTTTTAATATTGTTCTCTTTTAAATTTTAGAATACATTTTTAAAAGCATTCAATACCAAATGGTTATTGTAATTTACTATATAAAATGAAATAGGTGTTATAAATAATCATTTCATAGGTGAATCTGCTGCCGGCCCTGTGAAACAAGTAAAAAATGCTCCTCAGGCCATCATTATTGAGGTAAAAATGTTCAATGTTTTTATGTTGGAAGCATTGTAATTTTTATTTCTTTTGTAGAATAAAATAAATGAAATTGTTATTGATTTTATATTTCAATATTTTATTTAATCTACTTTTTGTAAAAAAAAAAAAAATTTTTTAAACTCTTTTAGCCTTCAAGAGAATTAGCTGAACAGGTAAGTTTTATTTTTTGTATTTATTTAAAATACAATATAATTTTCTTTTGTTTTAAATATTTTTGTTGTAATTTGTATGTAGTTTTAATTTTATTATTGCCATTTATTTTCTAATGTATAAATATTTTTATCTAGCTAATAAATTTATCTAAGCAATAAATTTTATTTTTGAAATGTTTAAAATTATTTAACAGTGATTTATAAATGATAGTAAATACATTAAAAGTTTTCTTTAAAAGTGAGAAAGATTAACTATTTGGAAATCCAATGAATTAAAATTAAACTACACAAGAAATTGAACCTTTTTTACTGTAATAATACAATTTATAATTTTTTTAACACAAAAATTTTAATTCTATTAAATAATATTTTTATAAATGATCTAAAATATATAAAAAGAAAACAATTGAATATTTTGTTCATTCTAACCACTAAAAAAAAAAAATTGCTACTGATGTTTAAATTATCATCTGACAATATTGAATTCCTCTTTTAAAAATTTGAGAATTTTGCTAATATTTTATGTGTAAATTTTCTGTTGAAACAATTTTTCTGAATTAAGTAAATTTTTATTAATTTTGTTATAATGTTAATTGATGCTTATAGTCAAGATTTCATTCTATGTTCTTTTCATATATTTATTTTTAAACTTTTTTTAGACATTGAAATGTATACAAAATTTTAAAAAATATGTGAAAGATCCAAAAATCAGGTAATATGCAGTTTATTTTCTTATTTATGTTTCATTTATTTCAATTTGATTAGCTACTTAAAATACTCTCTCATTATTTTGACTGCTGTTTTTTGAAAGATTTTAAAATAAATGTATAAATATATAATTATTTACCTCCCTTATTTAATAAAAATAACTAGCCTTTTCAATTTCTCAATTTTTAGATTATAAAAGTTACATATAGTTGACTGATAAAAATGTGCTGTTAGTCTTTTATAGGAAACAATCCCTTTCCAATTGATAAAATTAATATTATATTTAAAAATGGTTTCAACTTTGCAATCTGAGAAATTATACCATGTATTTTGTGTATGTAAGCCAGGAATTTTTAGGATGTTTTCTAAAGCTAAATAATGGGGTTCTGCTTTTATAAAATTTGTTAATCATGCAAAAAAATATAGGTACTTTTCCAATAGCCAGGCACAAGCAATACATCATTAAATATAACCCATTTTTATTTTGTAAGTTTATGAAAAATTAACTTTAAATGAAATGATTTATTCGTTTTATGAAAATGAGTTGTTTTATATTCAAAATTGTTTATATTGCTAATTTGCTGCTTTGTCGGTGAAACAAACAAATCTGGGGAAAAGTACCGAAACCTACATCAGCAATAATAATAGTTTTCTGTAAATAAGTAGCACATAAAAATAACAATGGAAAAAAAATACACAAATTTTTGGATGTTGTGAATCTTTTTATGCAAAAAGAAAGAAAAAAAAAAGTCTTGTAATTGTTTCAAAGTCCATGTCAGAATACAAGTTTCTAAATAGTTGGTCAAATTCATGTTCGCTCATATGAATGTTCAGATGCATATCATCACCTCAATGCTTTCTGTTTACAGATTTTAAACTTTGAATAAATGTTTTGAAGAGAAAATTCACTTTCAGCTTATATTCAGAATTCATTTTAATGTAAACTACCAGTAAAACTAACAGCAAAAAAAGGATATAAGATACTTAATCTTTTCTGTTAATCTTTTTTTTTTTTTTTTTTCCTAATTTGTCTTGATATAATGATTTCTATTTTATTAGAGGTTTCTAATTTATTTATTTATTTTTAGAGAGCTATTAATCATTGGAGGTGTATCAGCCAAAGAACAAATAATGGAACTTCAAAGTGGAGTAAGATTTTTTTTTAGTAAATTTATTTCCATTATAAAATAACTTTTAATTTATTAACTGCAAATAAAATTATTGTAGTTAAATGAATTTTTAATATTTTTGCTAGTAATATTGAGAGTTATGACAGTAACTCACTTATTTTTAAATTTAAATTTAGTCTTTTACTATGTTCTTCAATAAATTACAGAGTGTTAACTGACAATATGTGATAATCCTTTTATCTTAAAATGTGAAATTTTAATAAATAATATTGTTTAATAATTATTTTTGAATAATTTATAATGAAATTTAAATTGTTTTGCCTTGTAGTTAAGTTTACTTTTAATTGTAATAAAATATTTTAATTTAAAAAAATTGCTCAAATTATTTTTTAAATGTTAATAGTTGTTCAAAGTTATTTTTATTGTTAGTTATTTGAAAATTCTATAATATGTGAATTCTTTGTTTCTAAAATTCTTTAACAGATTTTGATTTTGGGAAAATTTATATCATTAATTGAGAGTAAACTTATTAGTTGGTTCTAAAAATATTTTAGGAATTTATCTGTTAGCAATTCTTTCTATTTTTTATATTTTATACTCTTTTTAATATATTAATAAAATATTTATATAGATTTTTTTATTTAAAATTAAACATATTCGTTATATTTAATAATAATATCAGAAGATCATGTTAGAATTTTCTTTAGAAGAAAAAAATATTTATGTAATATTTTGTTAATGTATTTATTTTTTTAGATTGATATAGTTGTTGGCACACCAGGAAGATTGGAAGATCTTATTTCAACTGGACAGTTATCTCTGGCCCAGGTGAGTAAACTTTGCTATTCAAACAATAATATAGGACTCATATTTTATTCTTGTGGGAATATGAATGACTTGAATATTGATTTTTGAAATGAGATTTAGTTTATGTATTATATATTTATGCTATACTTTTTTAAAAACTATAAAATTTATTCTATTATTAATTTCCTTTTGTTTATTTGTACTTAAAATTACTTCTTTACTGTTTCAGGATTTATATATTCATTAAAATTTTAAATAAACTCCCAAAATATAAGAATAATTTAAATTGTGTGAATAGAATATTTTAGAAAAATTAAAAAATAGTTGTTATTAAAAAATAGTTTTAAGAAGATTCCTGACTTTTAAAAGAATTTCTATTTAAAAATCTTCTTTAAATTTATTTAATATATCAGTCCTCATAGTATGGAAATATGTAATTATTAAGGAATATTCAATATTCTTGCTGTAGTATTATAATAAAATATTTTTATTAAATTTGTTTAAAAAAATTATAACCTCTTGCATTTTTTTGTATTTTTTTTACTATAACTAAGGTGTTTTTTAGTTAGGTAGTGCTATAGTAGGTGCGTTTTTATCTGGCATTAAGAGTTTTGTACTTTCTATAATCTAATGTCAATTGAGCCATTCACTTTTAAATTTTCTCGTTTGGATCCTTGCATTTGTTGACCCTGACCCTCAATTTGCTCATAACACTGCTCACATTTTCGTTCAGTGTTTATCATAACTACCACTTTTCATGTCAGTTCAACGTAGAATTCATAAATCTATAAAATTCATAAAGTTGTGTCTTAATTTGTAATGTTTTTTTTTTAACAAGAGATCCAAATCAGAGGAGCAATGCATTAACACATACTTTTTAAATAATAACATTCATATGAATTTTCTCTTCCACGGAGTAGCTTTCGACATGCTATCATTGTACTGTATTGATTTTTGTATGTGTGTTTTATCAGAATAAGAATATATGGATTAAATTAATGTTTAATATACAAATTATGTTTTTGTATTTGCTAGGATGATAAAATACTTTGTCAGATATTTATGTCATCCACACACGGGTACAGAATGTGCATAAAAGCATTTAATATATACATGTTTTAATCATTTAAATTTTATAGAGAGATTTCTCTTTGATATCTCCATTAAAACTATATTGATGCTATAATTTCTACATAAAGCTATATCCCTAATGTGCTGGATTTATGAGTACGTACTGTATCTTTAGCAGTTCTGATAGTTTAATTGGGATTCAGCCTTTTTAGAATACAGCTTCAACAATATTGTTGAATCCTTTTCTTGAAATGCTCTAGGTGGAAAAAAAGTAATACCATTGTTGTACTTAGCAGTTCTCGATTGTTAAATTCTTTCGAGAGTTATTGATTGTGTATTGATGGCATTTTGGCAAAAGACTCAGAATTCATTGTTATCCATTTCTTATTAGCTTATAGTATGTTATTTGTTTTGATCTCGGAATATCTTTGACGTATTTGATTTTTTTTTCCCCCCATTATTTCATCTACCGATACATCTATCAAAATAATTTCAGTTATAAAATACATAATATAATAAAATTCAGTTATAAAATACTTGGGAACACTCTTATTTAACTGTGATCTGATAACTTTTGCTGCATTATAAAATTCTTTCTGATGTCTCCTCAATCTGTCAGTTTTATCCTATGATAAATGTTCATTACCATTGCTTGTGACTTTCAAACTGTAATCACTTACATTAAAGTTTAATAAATTTCCTTTGAATAGTTTAAAATCTAAATTAATTTTGCTTTGTCTTATTTCTAAATTCTCATCATATTTTCTCCTTTATCCCTTTTTAATCAGCTATAATAACAATTATAAATTAAGATTATAGAAATGGCATATACTGAGTAGTAATTTTTACCTTTGATAGCATTGCACTGTCTGCAAAATTTTTACTAGTGTTGGTATTGTTGCTCTGTCTAGTAGAGCCAATAATGTGTTATGGTTAATAAAGATAAATTTATCTTAATAATTTTAGCATTTTATTTTATAATAATATATTTTTCTTAAATTTAGAAGGGTTTTTATTTACAATAATATGATCTACTCCTTTAAATTACATGTGCAAGTAATGAATTCAAAATGTAATGAATTATTATAGCTATAACTAATTTTTTAATCAAAATTATTTTTACAATTTCATATTTCATTGAATTATACTGAAAAAAATGTGTCTTTTATTTCAGGTTCGCTTCTTTGTTTTGGATGAAGCTGTAAGTTACGAATTTTTTTATTTCCTTATAAGAATAAAATTTTATTCATTGTTTTACTATCAAATATTGATTGTAACTTAAGGTGACTTTTTTTTATATTAGTTTCAAGTATTGAAATAAATTTCAGATGTGTATACATAAATTTCTTACATTCAGCAATATAGCAAATCTTATAAAAATATTTGTATTCCATAGTTTTTATTTTTTCTTTTTATTTGTGTTATTTCTATATATGAAAATTGGGTACTTGTGTATTAACGCTACCTTGGCTACAGTTGTGCCGATAAAGAGCAATCTTGTTGTTTGCACGTGCACGCAGTTATCTTTTGAACGCCAACCTACAGATTGGGCGGTTTTTAAGTGCGCCAATCTACACTTAAATTTTTTGTTCCAAATAATAAAATATATAAAACACTTCATGTAAAATCAAAACGCTTTCAAAATTCAAAACACTTTATTTAAACATAAAGTAGTCAAACAGATTTCAGTAGAAAACAGGCCGATATAGGTTCAAAACAGTCTCTTTTTTCTTTCACCTGATGCTGTCGCCATATGAATTCTGATAAATAAGATTCCAAATGATGTCTCGCTGTCCCCCTATGTTTCTTGTTCCTCCATTTAGCACTGCCCCACATTCTCTTAACTGTTTGTGTATGAACTCCTGTATCAGGATCAATAAAATTGTATTTATGATTAACTTTAGCATGCAGGAAGCCTTCTATTTCTATTCTATTGGTTTAAAAAATAAAATTGCATCTTGTTCTGTTTCTGGCAAATCCCAAATACGCATTTTCGTAGCACTAAAAAATGGTGTCAAAAATCAGCAAATCTGTAGCTGTTAGATTGGCGCCACTTAAAAACCGCCAAATATGTAGCCAAGGTAGCGTTAATATGTAAGTACCGAAAATTGCATTATAATATTAATAATTTCATAAACTGAACATAATATTATTGACCCATAGTATTTATTTTTCAAAATCAATGCAATTTTATTCAATTTGAATTTATCTAATATGAATGTCTATTAATGAAAGATTTATTTAATCAAACAATAATTTATTTATGTATTTAAATTGAATTTTTTTTTTCTTCTTCAAACATTTATTTGAAAAAAATATCTGTTTTAAATCTATATTGTCCTATTCATCAAAAAATTGCTCAAGAGGTTTTAAAAAAATCTATCATGTACTTCATAGTTCATTATACTATAAAAAGAATTGATTTTTGCATTTTATTTTAGGATGGCTTACTATCAGCAGGTTATAGTGATTTGATTAATCGTATGCACGGGCAGATTCCGAAGGTCACACCAGATGGAAAAAGATTACAAGTAATTAATTTTTTATACTCTTTTTTTTTAATTGATATTTATTGCAATTATTCATTAAATAAAAATATATATTTAAAAATAGTATAATCTTTAATTTTCTGTATAATAATTATTTCATTATCTTTAGATGGTGGTTTGTTCTGCTACTCTACATTCATTTGATGTCAAAAAATTAGCTGTGAGTTGATTTCTTTACTTTCTATTTTTTTTAAATAATACAGATATGTGATGAAATATTTTATGCTCTATTCGCGCAATATAGATTTCTTTTAATTCAATTAGATAATCATTAAAAGATTGTTAATGTTTGTTATAGTAAATCAAATGGTTAAATTGATGTAAAACAAAAATTATGTAAATTTTAAATAAAAAAAATTTAACTCAATTTCATAATGTTGTTGTTTAGAATTTCATGTTTTATTGGCTAATTTATATCCTTAATATAATATTTTGAGAAGGTGGATTTTTCATGTCCTTAACCACTATGAATTTTTTGCAATTTCATTGAAATATGTATTTTTTTTTTTGTAAAAAAAATTCTATCAGAAGCTTTTTTATAAAATAATTTCAAATTTTGCAGTTTTATATTTCTTAAGATTTCTGTTATGGGTTTTGTTCTCACATTAAATTTTAAATTAGTTTCGTAAACTAAATATCTTCATTCAAAATTTATTCATTTTCTAGAAATTTTAGACATTTTTTTTTTCTTCAAAATTTTTCTTGTTGACAAAAACTTTTATTTTTTATTTTTTACAATATATCCATAATTTTATGGGTCACTTTTTATGGGCAACTCAGCTGATTATGTTTTTTGATATATTTTTTACACTTAAATTATATGAGGAAGTGGAATTTTTGTGTCCTTGTCCACTTTCAATTTTGGACATTTTCACTGAAATCTGTAAATTTTTTTCATATCATGTGAAAAAATGAATTTAAGTATTTATGTATATTTGTTAGAATAGCCATAATTCTGCAAGGTCATCCAAATATTTTGACTTTGACACCTTCTTTATAAACTTCCTCATGTTGTCAAGCATGAGGGGGGATACATAAACAAGACAAAAATGTCTATTGAATTCAACAACTTTTGTGTGTGTTAATTAAAACTCTTAACCCTTTTGAATTATGAGAATGATTTTTAACTTGCTTTATATTTGTTGCTAAGTAAACTAATATAGCAATTTAAAATTAGGTAGTTAATTATAGCAGAATGCACTCTAAAGAATGTCATTTTTAGAATTTTCAAAATCAATGTTTATCACAGTTAAACCAGTGGTTTGGTGGTGAAAGATAATATTACTTCAAAATATAGTTTTAGTATTTATATGTTTGTATTATAATTTTTATTATTGTGTGTGAATAATTATTAAGAAAATTTAAAACTAAAGAATCCTCTCATATTTATTTATTAAAATTCATCACCACACTTATTTATTAGTTTGGATTTTATGAATCTTTGTGTTAAAAATTAAAGCAAAAAGTTGATCATATAAATTAATTATATTGATATTTGTTTAATTTCAGTATTACAAGCTAATTTCATATAAATATTGAAGGCAAATAGTTAATTTAAATAGTTTAAAAGCATTGTGTGTGTTTTTTTGCAGGAACGATTAATGCATTTTCCAACTTGGGTTGATCTGAAAGGTGAAGACAGTGTTCCTGAAACTGTGCATCATGTTGTAAGTTATATTTTGTTCTTTTTAAACTTTTTTTAGGACTTATTAGAATTGTTTTAATTATATTCATTTTATATCACTTTTAATGATAACTCTATTAATGCAATTCTGAATCTGCAAATCTTTTATTTATTGTTAAGCTTGGCTAAGTTTAAAAAAGGTTTTGGTATGATTATATTTTTCAAGATTTCCTGAGATTTATAATACATACATATGCACACATACATGTATCCATATTAGTAGGCAATTGAAAATAAATGAAAGAAATTAGTAGGCAAAACAATAATTTTTATAATTTTCAATTCCCTTTATGCCCAAATTTTATATTAAACCATTTGATCACTAGATATTGTCATTTATAGTTGCATGATTTTGTAAAGTCTTCAAGTAATCTGACTCAACCATCTTCATCAACCTCTGATACTCAATATGAGAAGAAATCTTATTGACATAAAGGGATGTAAAAATGGAAGGAAGACTTAACTTATTTGTGTGATAAAACTTATTAATATTAAAAAACAAAGAATATGAAAAGTTCAGATGTGAAGATGTACATGTTTGGCATTGGAAGCCAAAGAACTTAATATAATATGGAACCTCCGCATGTTTGTGATTTCTCCCTAATTTTGTACCCAGTTATATTAAATTTGTATTTAATATTAGTACATTTACATAAATGCACACAGTTTTTTTTCTATTATTGTTGTCTTTATATTGTACATGCATGAGAAAAAAAGATACATTTGTTTAAAAACATACAAAGTTTTTTTAACCGCAAGATTTGCAATGATCACAATCTAACGTACTGTAAAAACAATTTTAAAACCTTTTCTTTGCTCAGAACTATTCATTATTTCCTTCAAAGTAGAAATTTTTATACAGGTTTTTTTACCAGAAATTTGCACATCATTAGGATTTTTAAAATGTCTATTGGCTCCTGCAAAGTGATTGATGTATTGTATTTCAACCATTCATAACATTCTCTGGTCTGCTGAATCTAACTAAAATTATAATTTTCACATACTGTTACAATTAATTGCAATAATTCTACAATTGCATCTTCATAATGTACTGTTAATATTAATTTATTATTCTTAAAGGTATTTTATTTATATTATTCTTAATATAAGTAAATTAACCAACAATAATTTTGAATTTCTAAGTGATTAAAACATTTGTTTTTATTAGGTGTGCATGGTTGATCCTAGAAAAGACTTGTCTTGGAGGAGTCTTAAGAGACCCATTAAGGTGATATATATTACAAATTGTTATATATAGGCGAAAAGTATATTTTGCTTTTTAAAATTGGCAAGTGAAATGTTATTAAAGTAAAATTTATCAATTTGCAGACAGATGATGTGCATGCAAAAGATAATGTGCGATTTGGAAGTAATACACCTGGTAAGTATATTTATCATATTTTTCCTATAGAATATTTCACTTGTGTATCTTCTAATTAAAGAAAGAAGTTTTGCATTCATACAAATATTTCTTGTAAATATATGAATAACTGGGGTTTTTTTTTTTGTAATTAACAATTTTTTTTAGAATTATTTATTGCTCAATTGATTTTAATAATTGTGAAAATACTTATATTCATAAAAAATACAAAACAATATTTTAAAAAGTGTACTTTGCAAAGAAGGAAATACAAATATCAATAAGTAGGCAAGCAATTTGATGATTAACTTTGACTTTTAAAAAAACCCAAAAGAATATTCTAGAAATAATAAGAAATAAAAGAGACCCAAATAAATATTAAAAACAATGAAGTTTTTAAATATTCTATATCATTGTAACAGTTCAGCCGACTCTATAATAGGATTTCCTCAGTTATAATAATATCTTCTTTTTGCAATGAAGTTGGTATTTTTATCTTTACGGTACTGTTTTTTATTATTTGGGGTTTTTTCCCCACAAATTGGATTTAATGAATTTCTTTTTTTGAGAAAATAGTGTGCTTTATTCCATTGAAAAGTCCACATGTAAAGAAATCAACCAGCTTGAGTTCTGGTATATTTTCTTTATTTGCAATGATTTATTTTCAAAATTTCTTGCATACTATTCAGAACTATTTTCTATAATTGTTAGATGCTTTTAGAATCTGCCCTTTGTTTCCTTTTTAAATAGTGTCCTTTCTGTACTGTTGATCCAAGGTTTCTTTTCACTCAGTTTTCTTGTGTTCAGTTGCTTTCACTGCCATTTCAACAAATTTGTAACTGCTGGTTATCTTCAGTACATGTCATGTAAAAGTTTTTCAATTACTTCTTTGCTAAGATTCTCTTTTCTCATCAGTCAAATAATTTTGTTCAATTTTTATTTTACTATAGCCCAAATAGAATACTTAGTATTTAAAGTATTTTCTCATATGTCTCCATTCATTGATTATACTGAAGATGAACTATCTTTGACAAATTATAGTAGTTTGTTGTTATAAAACTAATTTTCTTTGTATTTTAGAGTCTCTGTCCGAAGCTGTCAAACTGTTGAAAGGTGAATATGTTGTAACAGCTATCAATGAGCACAAGATGGATAAAGGAATTATATTTTGTCGTACTAAAATTGATTGTGACAATATGGAAAATCATCTAAATGCTCTTGGTGGAGGTATGTTATATTTAGCTCAATTTACTTCATAAGAAAATTATATTTTCATGTTCATTTCAAATGTACATTTATTTTGACATGACACCAGAATTCTATTACCCTTTGTGCATTATTTTTCTGTAATTATTCATGCATGTGTCACAACTTAAATTTTTTTAGCAAATATTCATAATATGATTGATATTTTTTAATTAAATCTATTTAATTTAATTTAATATGAGATTGTTTGATTTTTAAAAATTACTTTTTTGTAAAAATGGGCAATCAAAAGCAGTTTTATAAATCAAAATATTTTTTTTTTAAAAATAGTTTCTCATGATTTGAATCTTAAAATATTTTTGAAAAGAGAAAGTATCTTTAAAACATTGCATTCCTACAAATAAATTTTGGAATTTGGAGAAATTCTGATAAGAGTTATGATGTGAGGTTTTAATAGCATTTCATTCGAATTTGTATTCAAGTTTGATTTGTATACAAAAATATTTATACAAACTTTTAGAATATTATATAATAAATTTTAAATTCATTTTATTTGTGTATTATTGAATATATTTACGCAATTTTTTTTTTTTTTTTTTTTTTTTTTTTTTTTTTACTCTAAGAAAAGACAAGAAAGTGAGTGATACAATGATCAACTCATAAGAAACTTTGGTGTAATTGAATATCCTAAAACTTATACATTTGTAGCATTTTATGACCATTTTTATTGTTTCATGCTGCAATTATATATCATATGCAGTGCTCCTAAATTTTTTCCTTTGTATTTATGTGTCATAATGTTATGTATCATTCCAGACAAATTCATAAAATTATAGTTCATAATTTCTGTGTAATTCGTTCATTTATGCATGAAAAGATAATTTTAGACATGAATGTACTATCCCAAATGTAGTATTCCTTAATAACATTTTCTTGATGATTTTTTAGATTTTGTCTGATTTGCATATTTGATTTTCACTCTGTATTTTTACATTTTGTTCTTTTTTCATCTGTTAAAAACATGATATAATTGTCTTTTTCTCATCTTCACTATGTAGGGTGCATGTGTCATTTTTCAAACTATTTATCTTTAAAATATTGATTTATATTGAAGCTGACAAAAAAAAATAATGTAGATTCTTTAAATCCCTAATAATACCATTGAACTAAAAATAAAGATTTTCCTTTGTAATTTTTCCTTTTTTTGTATGCTTTAACAAATTTTTAATATTTTAGGTCCTCGTAATAGAAACAATCCTTATTCCTGTGTATGCTTACATGGTGATCGAAAACCAGCTGAAAGAAAAGAAAATCTAGAAAGATTTAAGGTAAATGTCTTGATCAATTATTAAATCGTCCTATTTTTTAATGTTATTGTAATTTTAGGTGTTTAAATATATGGTTAAACAACAGACAGCAAAATATAATAAATATTTAAAGTAAGTACCGATGTTATTATTTACATTTTATAACATGATATGAATACAAGTTTAAACTGCTATGAAAAATTTATAGTTGCTGAAACACCAAGCTATTATACTGTAAAAATTAATTCTCAAATTAAAAATTTTTATCCTGTTACAACAGTATTTTGCATTTTAGTATTTTCACATGGTAATACAGAATCATCTGACAGAGTGTTTACTCTATTAAGAAAAAATTGCATTATTTTATGTAACACATGTTAACTGCTATAGATTTTCCTAAGTATTCCACTCTCCATTACAAAAATTAGTAATTTTTGATTAACTATAGTAAAAAAATTTCCTCTACAGAAATTTAAATGTCTTTTTTTCCCCCCCTATTATTTTCCAATTTAATGCAATTCAAGAATTCCCATCCATTTTGAAAAATGGCCTTCTGACCATGAAAGTCTTCCCATTTAGAAAATTGTGTGCAGTTTAAGTAATAATGATATTTATTTATGCACATTATTGTTAAAGACAATTAATGTAATTTTCTTAATTATTTAGAAAATTGCGTGCATTTTTTAAAATAATTAAGAAAGTTACTTTAATTGTCTTTATCAATAATGTGCATAAATAAATGTCATTATTCTTTTTTTTTATATTTTTATTATCAAAAAGAAATGTTAGTATGTAAACTTACTTTAAAGTGTTATGAAAGAAAAATTTAATGAAATCTTAACTAAAAGGAAAATTTAATTAATTTTTTTTCTTATAATTTCAGTTTCTTCCCCTCTTATAATACTTTTACGTTTCAAAGTGGTCTGCAATATTATGTATTTAAAAAATATTAATTTTTCTTTACCTTCATTAAATCTAATTGAAAATTTTCAGCACATGTATCAGTAAATTAAATTACCTACAATAACCTGATTTAAAAAAAGACTTTCACTTTAAAAAAAAAAAAAAATCTTGCTATAATTCATATTATAAATTGACGTCTATTGCTATGAAGTGAATTTTGTAGAATGTTGGTGGTCGTTTTGATTGGAAGTTAGTGGTATGTGATCACCACTTCCACATATCATTGACAAACGTAAAATCTACTGAAAATATTCTGAGATAGTATGAAAGTTTTTTTTAAGTTGGTACCTCTAATAAAATATTAGAATAGTATTTTATTTTTAATTCTCAATTTGAATTTTTTTTTCTCTATTTAGCATGTATATATTATAAATATGTACATAAGCTATAGAAAAAGTTTTCAAGTTCAGAATTTTAAAAAATGCTGAATGCTTGTTACAATAAATTAAAAATTCTGAAAAAAACAGTAATTTAAACAGTTTCGTTTATTTTTAAATATTTATGACTGTAATTCTCATGTGTGCTTCAAATCTACATTTTTCTTTGTTTAAAGTAAGCATTTCCTCCACCTTATTACATTACTGCATTGTGTGGGTGGACTCAATATTATGCTGTCATGCATTTTATTATGGAGAAATATTATAAAAAAAAATTTAAATGCAGTGTTTATAAATAATATAAACACTGCATTTTAAATCTTTTTTTTTTTTTGTAATATTTCTTCATAATAAAATGCATGATAGCATAATATAATTTACATTTTTTATTTATTTCTTCAGTTTGTCATGTTTTTCCTATTGTTATTTAATTTTTTTTTTTCTGCCATAATTCAGGTTTTCAAACATGTAAATAATATTTTAACTTTTATGCTATAAAAGCAAGGAATATTTTTATTATTGATGTGAATAATTAAGTCTCAAGTCATTTATTGCCTTAAATATAATTACTTTTAAGCATATGTTTATACATTCACATAATTTTTTGTG
Organism: Caerostris darwini; assembly: GCA_021605075.1. Lineage (NCBI taxonomy): Eukaryota > Metazoa > Arthropoda > Arachnida > Araneae > Araneidae > Caerostris > Caerostris darwini. Next base: position 493,235 of record BPLQ01010363.1, read on the forward strand.
TATGTGAACAATGTAAATAATAAAATTATTTTACATTATGGCATGTAAATGATTATTTCTATTAAATTAACTTAGATATTTAAATTATTTTTCAGCGAAGTGATGTAAAATTCTTGATTTGTACTGATGTTGCAGCCAGAGGAATTGATGTCCATGGTGTACCTTATGGTAAGAAAAAGAAATTAATCTATTCTGAACAAATATCTGTCAAAATAAAATTAAAATATTTGAAGATGTAGAAATATTTAAAAATGTTTTGATGAAACTTCAGTTTTTTATTAAAATTTTATTTAAAAATTAAATTCTATTTAAGTTATTTTATATAATATTTTATTGTTAAACTGATAATCTATTATATTTATATAAATCAAGTTGCTGCTTTTGAGGATATTCAAGCTTATCTTTTCTTGTTCTGTCCATTTTTATTGTGGTTATTATTAGTGCTTTTATTTATTGAGATGTATAATGCATACATTTTTTTTCAGTTATAAATGTTACTTTACCAGATGAAAAAAATAATTATGTGCATCGAATTGGAAGAGTAGGCCGGGCTGAAAGGTAAAAATTTATGGATAATATTGAATTTTTTTTTGTTGTTGTTGTTAAAAATGGATTCGAATTAACCAGTTCTTGTTAAGTGATTTCATTTTTCTTTAATGTTTTTTTTTTTTTTTAATTTGCTCTTTCTTTTATTTAAAATATGTTTTTATTTCACATAAGTTGGCAAAAATTAATATAATTATTGTGTATTTCTTTTTTAATTAAACTTGTAATGAAAATTTTTTTTATTAGATTGTAATCTTATATATATTTTATGGGTATTAATAATTTTTTGATATTCTTGCCTTTAGTAATTTATAATTTCACCATTTTGAAATTTAAAATCAATTTAATGTCTATTTCTGTAGTTTTGGTATTTTTAAAAACTATATAGTTTTCATTTCAATTAAATTTAAATATTTTGCTTGATTTCAGAATGGGCTTAGCTATCTCTCTTGCATCTGCAGTTCCAGAAAAGGTAATTATTTTCATTTACATTTTTCGTTTTTTAATTATTATTATTATTATTATTGCTATTATTTTTATACTTTACTTTAAATGTATGTCTGTTTCTTTGGTAGGTTTGGTACCATTCTAATTGCAATAACAGGGGGAAAAATTGCTGGAACACTCAACTTACTGATAGAGGTGGTTGCTGCATCTGGTATAATGAACCCCAGGTAAATACTTTTATGTATTGTTTACTATAAGAGTTAATTAAAATAGTTTAAAGTTTAGTTATTTATAGAGTTTAGTTATTAAAATAAAGCATTAAATTTTCTGTAGCAGTTGAAACCAAAAATAATTTTAATGGATTTATTAATTATTCCCTTTTTCTAGGCTAAGAATATCCTAGAATACTCGTATAAACCCACTTTAAAACAATCCATAATATGGCATGCAGTCATTGTATTTTTAATATGTCAATAGCTCCTTTTGTAACCAAAAGGTTCATGATTTTTTTTAGTAATTTTTGATAAGGAAACAAATATTCTGATTTTAAAAAATCAAATAAAAAAATACATGAAAATCGCTTAATGAGTGAGATTTTGATATTTACCTAAAATATTATATTTGAAAAAGAGAGATATTAGTTTTTCATAATCTCTTTTTAAAGATTTTTTGTCTGAATAAATTATACAGCAATTTTCAGTTTTCCTGTTACTTATCCTATTTTTTTTTTTTTTTTTTTTATTTTTTTTTTTTCTTTTTAAAATGAAATATTCATTAGTATTGCAGGTTAAATACAGTTTTAAGGTTTTGCTGGCATTTAATGTCATTTCTAATTGTAATGTTAATGTCATTTCTCATTAAGGAAGTCTTTTTTTTCCCCCTCTATAAATAATTTTAACTTTTTTTAAAAATTGATAACCTATGTAAGTAGGATAATGAGTGATACTGAGGATAAATGATTAATATTTATCTTGATTTCCTGTTTAGATAAACTTAATCAAGTTTTTCAGTAAATATCAGTCAGTAATTCTATATTTATATTTGGGGGATTTCCCCTTCCATCAATTATTTCTCTTAAAAACATGTGACGGGGCTTTAAATAATTCTTAATTATAAAATTAAATTGAAAAGAATTCACCCCTTTTTTAAATTATTATAAAAAATAAGTAGATGGAGGAATTTCAAAAAAAAAAAAAAAAAAAAAAAAAATTTCATTCAACACTTTTAAGTGTAAAGAAAAAGGCTGGATTCATTTCAATCATTTCTCTTAAATTTCAGCCTCTAAATTTAATTAATCATTTTTCTTCTCAAAGGATTAATTTCCTGGGACAAGTTTTAAATATTTGAAACAAATGTAACAAATATTTTTTATATGTAATAACGTTAGTTTCAAATTGGGGTGTTTATTGTAGCATTATTTAGAAAGAGCACAATAATAACATTGAATTTAATGAATGAATAAAAATACAAACTTTGTGACACAATTGACGAGTAATTTATTTTGAAATATATGTAGTAATTGATTACTCAAATCATGAGTTCAACCATAATTTTTGGTTTATTTATGCTTTATTTTAATTTTTTTCTCACCCCTCCCTCATTTAAAATTAGTAAAGTGTATATAGACAAATTTATACAACAAATTCTTCAATTATAAGAAAAACTAAATAAAAATCTTTTACCTACATTGTGTGTGTGTGTTCATAGATATTTTGTTTTGTCTTGCTTTGAAGCATGTACCAAAATAAATCTATTTTAATATTTTTTGTTTACCCTATTAATAATTTTTTTAATGGAATAATCATTGATGTTTTGTTTTTTTTTTTTTTTTTTTTTTTTCTTTCAGTTTTTATGTTTATTCTCCATAATTATACAAATCAGATCAATGATTTAGTTAATATTTAATTTTCACAATTTCATTCTTCCTGTTTTACCCTGAAGCTTTCACTCTTAAAAGTATTGCTTATTGGACTCTTTCTAATAGTTTTTAGCTGACATTGAGGAACATCTGACATGTACTATTCAGCAAGTTGATCCAGATATCAAAGTCCCTTCTGATGAATTTGATGGCAAAGTCGTGTATGGACAGAAGAAAGCTCAGATGGGTAAATGAGTTAACATATTGAATTTTTAAATATTTTTATATTTAATATTTTGAAGGATTTCAAAAGTTTTGCAAATAACTGTGGATTTTATTTGTTGATATTTAACCCTATTTATTTGTATTGCAGTCAGTGATGCTAATTATTATTATCATAATCCAAAATTAAATCTATAGTTAAGGAAATACATGTGTTCCATGCAATTTGAAATTAAGATTCTAATAAATAATTTTTTTAAGTTAGAAGTTGTGAAAATATGATTTGGATAGTGAAACATTTGAAGCTTATGGTGATTAACTTTATTTTAACTGGAGATATAAAATTGTGGGAATAAATTGTGCATTTTGACACTATTAGCAAATGTTTGAAATTCATTCTTCTGTGTATGTAAAACTATATTCTTATTTGCAGCCAAAATTTGTGCTTGGAAGTTTTTTGTTTTCAAAATATGCATAATGAATTAAAAGTTCGAAAATATTTTAATGATATTCAGTTGATGAAAATTAACCATATTTGATATATCATATACTTGACCTTTACTTGAGAAGTTCTCATCCAAATAATGAATTTTACATTTCTGCCATTTTGTCAGTTGTTACACTTCTGCCATTTGGAATGTAAAAGTGGTTTTAAGGTATGATCCTAATTAGAACAAGTTACAGTTATCGATTTATAAAGAATTAAAGCTTTAATATCAATAACTGAAATATCAAATTGCTGTTAACATAGTAAAATTGCTACTTGCAACTGTGGAGTTATGCTCTATTTAATGTGATAGTGATCAGTTTCCTTGTGCATTGCTTCTAGTTCTCATTTGTTTTAAAATAGGATCTGGATTTCCCCCCCCCCCTCAACTCTAAAATGTTAACGTTATGGTTAGCTGTTTTCTCATGTGATCGGACTCCACAATTGTTTATCTACAATTTGACTTATCACACAAGATGATGACTGTATTTTTATAGGATTCAATTGTTTTTGAGTTTAAAACAAAACCTCAACAATGAAACATGGATTATGGATTTTCTGAATTATATCCAAAATTCAAAAAATCAAAAAAACTCTTAAAGTTCAAAATTAGTTGTCCCTTTTTTAATCGCCATGTTTTGTATCTACTATTGACTTCATGTAAGTTAAGAGACACATAATGTGATGGAAGAAAAAATATATGTGTGTTTGGATAGAAATTTGTGCATTTCATTAAAATATTTTCCTTTTTCTTACACATCAAACAGTGTGAGAAATCTTTTAAAGTTTATTGCAATCATCCAAAAATGCAAAACATTTTGGAATCCATTTTTATGGCTGTTTAAATGGATAGAATTTTTATATTAGATAATGATATTTCTCCATTAAGTGTGTGGCAGTTAATTTACAATAAGGTGGAATCTTTTGGAAGAACAATTTATTTAGCATGATTAGAAAATTAGTAATTCCTTTTTCATGGCTATAGAACCGAGGGCATTTAATAATGATGAACTGTATGATTTTAAAACTGTGATTATTTCAATAATGGAAAAATATATTTTTTTTTTATAAATTCAATTGTTCATGTCTTTTGCAGGAAGTAATTACAAGACCCATACAGCTGACATGGCACCTACTGTCAACATGCTTGTTTCATTGGAGATGGTTGCTCAGGAGTTCTTTATCAAGAGATATTGCAAGAAAGACCAGTCCTTCCTCAAATGAGATGTATGGGACTTTTCTGTAAAGATTCAAGTGGAAGATTTCAATTTTTGTTTTGTTTTGTATAAGTTTACTTTGCTCAGTGAAATGATATATTAAAAGTTGTGTAATTAGCTTGGTCTTTTTATTTCTGGTTCATAGAGGATAGCAAATATATCAATAACTTTGATCAACATATAAAGGTTGTGCAAGTGAAACATAGACTGGAACCAGGATATGTTCAATCTTGTTATTGGACGATGGAAATCATCATGGAAGAGTAGCACAGTAATTAGAATTTCATTGATTTTAACAGATGATGAGGTTTCTACAGAGTTCCCAGTATTGAATGAGTTTCTCATTATCCATGCATTTATTACAAAATAAAAAGTATGTTGCTAATTTTTAATCATCCACTCATTTGTTGGATGTGAAATATTCTTCTTTAACAGACTAAAGGCATGGCTGTCGCAAAGAGAGAAATCCATGCTGTAAAGGCAAGTGTTCCAAAATATTCCAATGAAATTCCTCCAAAATATTTCCTGCATGCAACCTTTAACAGTATGTACTCATGCAGTAAAATACCACAACATTTTGCCCCTCGCTTTTCCCAAACAAACTCTTGTTTTTTACTGGCCAATCAGAAGTTCTGTAAATTGTTGCAATAATGTTTGAACTTTCGTCATGGCACCAACCAGCCACTCTACTTGAACGGCAAAGCTCCTTAAATATATAATAACATAAGATTATTTGACGTTACCCGCGCATTCAACTAGTTAAATGCCCTTTCACGAAAAAAACATACCATATGGCCTTGCCACCTAAGTCAGAGCTCTGTCTCTATAATTCTTGAGTCATCCATTTTGTTCCTAGATGGAAATAATGGCATAACATTTCATCACTAACTGTATTGCAGTCTTATGGTATTGCATTAACTGTTTAAAGCAATTTTACCTGTCTTGGTTCTTCCTAGTCGAGTTGCTGATTCGCCTTCTTTTACACAGAAATTAAACTAGACGCTTCTATGAATTTATCATGCATCACCGTGCTTCCGTAAATAGCAAACAGGTTTCAGAAATACTTGCTGTTTTGCACCAAATTTTCGATGGAATAAGAAGAGTTTTTTACTAATATAAATTTCTATCTTACATTCTATTTTGTTAGACTTTTAAACTGCTAAAATTTATATAAGTATATTTCTTTTGGGTCTCGAAGCAATTTTTAAGCATTCATTCACATGCCATGAATAAAAATAAAAAGTATCTCGACAACTCTTGCCCTACTGGATTGTATTGCACTTCTGTTTGAAGTTATCCCTGTTAAACTTTTACTTGGATCAATTGATTGACTATTAATGTTGATTGAGGAATTGTGTTCTGGATTTTAGCTTTATTTCATACTTCTTTTGTATTATTATTGTAAAATAGCCAAAAAGCAATTGTGTGAAGGTGTTTTTCTCCTTGAGACTAATAGAAAAACTTTCTGGCCTACAGATCTAGGGTACCCATTTCTTGGGGATTGGTATTATTTGGATTTTAATTCTATTTTGCTCGCATCCAAAACACGGTTGCTTGAGAGTTGCTGACACAAAAATATTAAATTTCGCACTGAAATTTCTAAGGACAAAGTAATAGTAAGTGATGTATAAAAATTCAGTTTGACATATCATGACAAATAAGATATAAAATAAACTTATTTTAAATTAAATATGTAATACTGGTTGTGATTAAAAGCCTGCCAAATAGTTGAGAAAATGAAAAGGTTTAGGAATCATTTTAAAATCAGTCAATTTTAGGTAAATAAAAATGATTGGGCAGTTACAAGAAATGCAAGCAAGTATTCATTTGAAAACGATGGAGAGGGAATTTTGTCCACCTGCAGTATTACAATGGTACCTCGATGTTCGCCCTCTTTGGGATAATTTCAGATGGATGCCCCACTATTTATATTGGTAAGCGCATAGTTCAATAAATGTGACAGAATTTTCGGAATCGCTTCATAACATCTTCATGTTCTCTAAATAATTGCGCGCATAGAAAAGGAGCTCACAAAGTCCTCGTTCGCTCTAATTCTTACAAAATACGCAGAGTTGACAGTTGGGCTGACATGTTCGTAGGCTACACATAGATGGCGCTACTAGTATTAAATCCATATGATTTTTAGTTAGCCCTAACCTTCAAAAGACACGTGTATAAATTTGACAGCTGTTGCACTATTAGTATGTGAGTTATGGCATTTTTAGTGAAGCGACTTTTGTTAGTTTCAAAAAATGGATAGAAAAGGAATTTCGTGTGTTAATTAAAGCATTGCTTTTTGGCGAAAAAAAAACTATTGAAGCCAAGGCTTGGCTTGATAAACAATATTCGGACTTTGCACCAGGAAAATCAACCGTAGAGAAGTGGTTTGCTAAATTTAAACGAGGCGAAATGAGCACCGAGAACGCTGCACGAAGTGGACGCCCCAAAGAGGCTGTTACCGACGAAAACATCAAAGAAGTCCGCAAAATAATTTCTGATAACCGTAAAGTGAAGTTGATTGAGATAGCTGAGACCCTAAAGATATCAAAGGAACGTGTTGGACATATCGTGAATGAATATTTGGATATGCGAAAGCTCTGTTCAAAGTGGGTGCCGCGCAGAGCTCACAATCGACCCAAAACAACAGCGAATTGATGATTCTAAGCAGTGTTTGGAGCTGTTCAATCGTAATGAACCCGCATTTTTGCGTCGATATGGGACAATGGAGGAAACATGACTCCATCATTTCACGCCGTAGTCCAATCGACAGTCAGCTGAGTGGACACTAAAAATGTCATAACTCACATACTAATAGTGCAACAGCTGTCAAATTGATACACGTGTCTTTTGAAGGTTAGGGCTAACTAAAAATCATATGGATTTAATACTAGTAGCGCCATCTATGTATCACCCTATGAACTTTTCAGTCCACCTGTTATAAACAAAATAATAACATTTCTTGTATCTATTTCTCCTTAGCAAGCGATAAATGCAGGATTTGCGAAGAAGAATTTGTTGGAATCGCTTCATAATCTGTTTGTTTTGTAGATAAATGCGCGCAGGGAAAAGAAGCCAAGCGGCAACACAATGCCTACTGTAGTACGAAATGGACGGGAGATGTTTGCCTCAACCTTCTGCTTCTTAGAATAAGGAGATGTGTTCTTACTACTCCATGGTCTGGAACGACTAGCCGATGTCCGAAGCACCTTAAGGAGAATTAAAGTTCTTTGGGAACAAATTTTTAATAAACGGGTGATCCTTAACCATGGACAGTTGAAAACAATACATTTCCAATGATGCATGAATTTCACTAACTGCTATTGTATTGATACATTTCAACCCCAAGCAGTATTTAAATTATTTTATACAACGCTGTCAATGCCAATAGCTATTGGACTTTTTCATGGGAATGGATTCATCATTTTCCCTTTCTTGTTGTTTTATGTCCTACTGTACAAATGTAAGGATTTGGATCGGATTAGGGACATGTTCCTAGATACCACAATGTTTTTTTAGGAGTTTTGTTTTAAAATAAAATAGAAAACCTATTATTATTGACTTATATGGAAAAAAAATACGATAAACACTTATCTGTTGAATTATCAATGCTAGTTCAAGGTGATCAGTGTTGAGCTTATCAATAATTCACATTTAAAGATCTTCTTTTCATATAATTTTGTACGATTTATGTAAAAGCAATCCAATAGTGTTCCGCTATCTTAGGGATCAAAATTAGGAAATATTTCAGCGAATGTTTCTCCTTCTTACTCCCGCTTTATAAGTGGCCAAGAAAGTGGTGTCTTCTCAAGTTGAAAAAGCGACCGATCACACCATCGTGACGTCAGAACAATACCTTATGTAGAAACAACATCCATATATCGTAGTAATCCAATAACAATCGGTATACCTCATGCAGGTCTGGTTTGGGGCTCTGCTGCCGAAAGTCATATCCATAGTATTGAAACTTTAGAAAATCAAAGTTTTAAGAATGGTTACTGAGTCAGCCTGGTTTTTCAGCATCAGGTTGACTCTTCACTTCCCTAACATCAAACATTTTATTTACCACACCACATCCCTATGCCTAGAGCTGAGTTGCCCCTGTACAGTTTGGGAATCATGCGGGCGAGAAGAAGCCTGATTGGGCTCTGTGACGGTCATAGGAGACCGGGACCTTAAAGTGGATTCCGAACCGCTACACACATCCGTGGCACCATCGGGACTCGAACCCGAAACCTGTGGTACCGAGCGCCAGAGCACTCGACCATCAGGTCCCTAAACATTTTATTTTTAGCATTTCCTCCCACACATTACTCATTCTGATATCCTAAATGTGCCTCATTGCGATCTCTCTCTCCACACTGACTCGCTCGTACTGTGCCTCGTTATCTGCACTTGTCCCGGATGAGTCAGCGCAGTGACGAGGAGCACCCCCTCCCCCACCCCGATCCCACAGATTGCGGGTGCGCCTGCTGACCCGGCTCTAGTTTTCCAGTGGCTCATGTCCTCCATGCAGCACCGCCTTTTGGGCACTGATGTTTTTCCCCCTTTTTTTACATTTTCTTTTTAAATTTATTAGAATTAATTTTTTTTTTAAATCATTAAAATTATATGCATATATATATATATATATATATTGCATTCTTACTTTTTAATGCGTAGCATACATTTATTTTAAATGCGTTTTGTTTTCTGCACCTTTTGTACTCTACCTCGGTTCTCTCGTGTTTCCGCAGGGCGTTCATCCGTCTAATGAGCCTAAAGCGTGCACAAAATGACCGCAGAGCGACGAACCAAACCAAATCTCTCGTGTTTCGTGCTACTCCACCTGCATAAATCGTGTTTTCATCTTTCGTCGGGTTTCTTACTTTATTCAGATGGCCCGGCATTCTGCAGAAAGGAAAACGCGACCACAGGATATTTCTTCTTGAGAAAGGATGAATCCTTGGATTTCTTCAGGAAAAATGTGTTTGGTATATTAAGTCCAAGGTTCCGAAACGGATCAATGAGTAGGTGCCACTGTATTTGAGTGAATAATATAAATTGAATAAAATTGTTGCTCATCAAATATATACTAGTAATGAATAGATTTACACACTTTAGGCGCTAGACGCCCCAGGTTTCGGGTTCGAGTCCCGGCGATGCCATGGATGTCTGTAGTGGTTCGGACTCCACTTTAAGCCGCAGGTCCCAGTCCCATAGGATCGTAGAGAGTGCGTTTTGGGGGTGGTGTGACTGGCGTCCATAGCCTCTCTTCAAGCTACACGTGCCCTCTGGGTAGAGCTCAATGAGTCACTGCGGCGTAGTCCTTACTGAGGGCATAAAGATTATCTGTCTCTGTATTGCCAACTGCATCAGAACAACAACTTAGGGATGAATAGGTTTATAATACATGTAGGGGACATTTACATATATTTTAGACTTGCACCGGAACTCGCTGGGGGGCATTGCGCAATCGATCGAATTGCAATTCGAAATGAATGCCAGATAACGCTCTTATCACACCCAGATTAGAAACGATTTGCGCCGAACTCTAAATGGAGAGGAGTTTGTGGGATTGCTGCTCGGGAAACATGGGTTTTCTTTTTTTCCATTGCATGTGCGCGACAGATAAGATGGTTTATTTGTCCTGTGATAATCGAAAGCGGTTCGTCTTTTCTGTGTCACGGTGTTCCCTGTCCGCAACGAACGGTTCTTTGGCGTCGTTTCTGGACTGAAATGCATTGTTCTGTAAAGAATGGGATGATTTGCGCTGCAATACATTTCTCCTAATTATTATAATATTTAAAAGCAGAAAGGAAAGGTCGCATTTACTCAATGTAACTGGATCAATGTCCACACGCGAACACAAAATGCAATTGGAAATGTATATGCACAATGAAAATAAAACAACACATTATAATAAAAAGTAAACAAAGAATTTCGCGTGGGATATTACACTGTTTTTAGTACATTTTTTAGAATTTGGTTCAAATTCTGTACTGACTAACGCCAAAAGTGCACAATAAAGAATTTTTATTAAACTGTTTTTAAATATTCATTCCTGTGAAGGTTTCAATATTTGGTTTAAAAGGTATTACGACTAAACCCAAAAGTGCGCAGGCAATTATGTTTATTTAACTTTATATATAAAGTTTTTTTTATGATAATCGGGGCCTGAATGGCCGAGTGGCTAGCGCTCTGGCGCTCGGTACCACAGGTTTCGGGTTCGAGTCCCGGCGGTGCCGTGGATATTTGTAGTGGTTCGGAATCCACTTTAAACCGTAGGTCCCGGTCTAGCACGAACGTAGAGCGTTGTGGAGAGTGACATATTAAAAAAATAAAGAAAAACTAACTGTTCATATATATAGTGATTAGGGGATTATAGTCCTTGTTGCTTCACATCCCCATATACCACTTCATTCATCATTAGATTAGATCATTTTATGATAATCGAAAAAGAACTGGAAATTTTGCTACTCTACTATGCAATTCGTACTCGCTTCGGCAGTACATATACTAAAATTGGAACGATACAGAGAAGATAAGCATGGTTCCTGTGCAAGGATGACAGGCAAAATCGTGAAGCGTTCCACATTTGCAACGGGCGTACCGGTTACGGAGTTCCAAGGTGGTTTTAAGACCACAAACCTCCACATCTTAAATTAGTTAAAAAATTTGCATAAAATGTAGTTGCTTAAATTATAGAATATTAATAAATAAAATAAAACAAATTAAATTTAGGAAAAACATCTCTTGCTTGGGAACAATTAAAGCAAGAGATCGAAAAAGCTAAGCTCTCGGTACAATTAGGAGTCCGTTGTCGATGCCCAAAAAGATTAAAGTTAAAATTAAAAAATTTAAATTTAAAAATAAAAATAAAACAAAGAAATTAAGATAAAATTAGTAAATGAACATAGAATTTACAAGAAATTAAATTAAATAAACATACAAATAATATCTGCTGGCCGAGTGTCTGACGCTCGATGCCACAGGTTTCGTGTTCGATTCCCCCTAGAAGTTATTTCTGATGTACAACAAAAAAAGAGTCATGTGTGTGTGACTAATCTTTAGTGATCTGCAGTGCGGGATGGACATCCCATGAGTAATCTACTCGTGGAAGGAGAGAGATGGGGCAGCTTTTGTTGTGATGGGGCACCCGAAGGTAGAAGTCTGACTTGGATACGTGACGCTCTTATGGTCATATGAGATCGGGACCTACGGCTTAAAGTGGATTCCGAACCACTACAAACATCCAGGATTTATAGTTGCTAAGTTTTTTTTTTTTTTGTTTTTTTTTTTCGTTTTTTATTTTATTTATTTATTTTTTCGGTGCAACAGAAAGATTTATTTATGCAGCTTCTACAAAAAATTTATAAATAAAAATAAAAATTTTTTTTTAATACACGAAATATAGTTCTGCAGTAACGCAGTTATATTAAAAAAATGAGAAACATTAGTAACTGGTAAATGTGTTTCTCGACTCATTTAATAATAATTACCTATGTTATAAAATATTGGAATTTTAAACTGTATTGTTCTGATTTTTCCAGTTTTGATGCTCTTAAAAAAAGAAAAATATTTACTTACTATGAGACATTTGGTAAAGTAGAGATCACTCGATTTAAGTTTTTATTCATTGTTGGTTAGACAGATTTCAAAAACAAATATACACCTCATTTTTTTTTTTTTTTTATTAAAAATTTTTTTGATTATTACTCAACTTTTTTTTTAGCACCTAAAAATTAGATCGTATTGAATCCTCAATTTGAACATTTTTTTATAGCATAATCAGAATCATGTTGTCTGGTATACAGAGTGTTTTAATGGTCGTGGGACACACTTTGTGGGGCGGTATAAATTTACAAAACATATTTTTTTTTTGTACAGGAATGTATTTCAAAAGTGACAAGCTGAGAGAAACATCTTTTATAACCAACATCATTGCAAAGTGTCCCTCTGGTTAAATGTTTACAATTATTGTTCAACATTGCAACCACCTACAGCCATGCATGCTTCGTAGCATTGGTGAACAGTTCCAATGATGCCAGGCAATTCGCGCAACCGCAATGGAGAGTCGAAAAACGAGGTCCTCCAGGGAGTCGACTGCTTTGATTTGTCGCTCTAGGGTCATCTGTTGCGCGCGAGGGCTAATCAGATCGGGACCTGCAGTTTAACGTGGATTTCGAACCACTCACAAACATCCATGTCACCGCCACGATTCGAAACTGAAGCCTGTGGTACCAAAGGCCAGAGCGCTAGCCACTTGGCCAGCAGACCGCTGGAGTCTCGTAAATGAAAACACAGAATAAGTATTTACGATCCATTGCATCGACTGTCCATTGCGGTTGCGCGAATTGCCTGGCATCATTGGAACAGTTCACCAATTCTTCGAAGCTACCAAGCATGCATGACTGTAGGTGGTTGCAATGTTGAACAATGATTGTAAATGAACCATTCCACCGAGCGCATCGGTGTTGCCAGCCAGACGACAAGAAACTCGTCACGTGACGGGTATTAGTTGGCTCATTGTACCTGTCTGTGGCGAGAAATTCGTTTGAAAGTGTGTTTGTTCTATCCCGCGTTCGTTCCAATGCGTCATTTGTGACCCTATATTTCTACACACACACACACACACAAAAAAATGTACGATTTCGTAATCTGAACCCCCTCTCAAAATGTGTCCCTTGATCGCTGAATCTATCTGTATATTGCTTTTAATGCATTTTAAAGAGGGCTATTCAATAACTTTTCCTTTTTTAAAAAATTATCTGATATAGTTTCGATTATAAATCATCTTAATCAAGTATTTAGTATTTTCATACTTCTAATGAAATAATAATTGCGATTTTTCTCCTTTATTGGATGTAATCATTGTTCAGAGATAATTTCCAAAGTAGTCTTTCTTCTCTATTAAAAACAAAAAAAAGTCGTCTTATCTGCTTCTTTATCGATGTCATTTGTCTGAAATCACTCGCAATGTTTTCCCACACAAAGACTTGCAAATAGTGTGGCGATTTATTTTTCTTAACGACTCCTCCATTAAAACATCGCAACATTTAAGCATAAATTTTATTGCGCTAGATGACATCCTTTAAAGGGGGTGGAAAATTAGAAAATTTCATTATCCTTATTGTAACATTTTGGAATATGTGATGCTTGTGTTGCAATATCACCAGCAAGAATTTCTGAAGCAAATTATCTTCTAACGGAGGGAAAAAGTAAGACATTATTAGAGAGTTTTTGCATACCGTACGTTAGTTACCGTAGGACGTCCGTTGCAAAAGCTTTTTTACTTAAGAACGCGCATGCTCAGTCTCCAAATGAACATGCAGGCTAGGGATATAAAAAAAAAAGGGAAGACTGTTTTTTTTTTTTTTTGATTATTTAACTATTAACCCTTCGCACTCGAGGGCTCCGGAGCGGAGCCATTTAAAATGTGTCTTCCAGCTCGAGGGCTCCGCTACGGAGACAATGCAAATAACACTATAAATAATGCGTTTCTTTTAATGCGTCTATCAAACTTGCATGTGAATAGGATCTTTTCACTACAATCGCTTCGAGTTGCTGGTAATAAGAATGAAAAACAAATTCGAGTGCAAAGGGTTAAATGAAAGCATTCGTTGGGAAACAGAGTTCTAGAGAAACAACACCAATGAATTATTTGTTTATTTTATTTTATTTTATTGATATATAAACTTAAGGAGATATTCCATTGGATTTTTTGCCACTCGATAAAAAAAATGAATTCCGATTTTATCAGCAACTTCAAGTATACAGGGTGATTATAATTAAAGTCCCACTTTCAAAATGGTGTAAAAAAAGTACCACTCGCCACAATGAGTTCAAATTTGAACTGAAGATACTTGACGAAGGGGAAAACGGTATGTTGGTATTGAAAAACAGTTCCATCGATTTTTTCCCATAAAAGTGGTATGACCTTGTTTTGGCGGATGGGCTTTCCACTCACAGTGTCACAACCGTTGAATGACTTGGAAGTCATTTTTTCCGTCAAAAAACCGAAACAGTCAAGCACATTGAACGCTGCAGTTGGTTGTATGTGCAACTCATGCCAAATACGTTGTCAGTCGAATTTACTTTATTTTGGTTGCTTAGAGCGCCATCTATTAATATACTTTGGAATTTTTTTTTATGTACATTTTCCCCCTTCTTCGTGTATCCTCAGATCCAATTTGAACTCATTGTGATGAGTTTTTTTTTGACAGCATTTTAAAGTGGGACTTTCATTATAATCACCCTGTACTTCAAGTATATGTATTTCTAAACACCAAGTACACTTTTTCCTCCCTCTAAGAGGGAGTGATCTGTATTAGAATGCTTGAAATCAAAATGCAGTTCCCATCTTAATGTTTCTAAAATAATTTTAGCTCTGACAATAAAGCATTCATTCGCCTATGAAGATTTATGTCCATTTTTCTAGAATGGAGAATAATTGTTTTTAAGACACATATTAACAAACAGAAAAAGTTTAAAACTAATTAAGGATTTAATATTTGAATAGATTACTTTTGAATAAAGAAATCCATTTCCATATCACTGACATCAGAATTAACTGCTATATTGGCAAAATGACGAATATCCTATGAAAGAAAGTGGATGGGGGAAAAAAAGAGGGATGATCTGTTCCATTCATGGTTCTCAGAGTTTAAAGTTTGAAAAACACTAATATTACATTTATCACACTACTACTACACCACTGTGCCTAGAGCTGAGTTGCCCCTTTACAGTTTTGGAAGGATGTGGGTGAGAAGTCTCGTTGGGCTCTGTGACGCTCTACGGTCATACGAGACAGGGACCTACGGCTTAAACTGGATTCCGAACCACTACAAACATCCAGGGCTTGAAACCCGAAACCTGTTCTACCGAGTGCCAGAGCGCTAGCCAATCGGCCATCAGGTTCCACATTTGTCCCACTGCCATAGGCCATGTTACTCGGTCCATCGGCTGTGCTGTCTCTACCCTTCGGCAAGCGGCCTGGTGGGCAATTGGCTAGCGCTCTTTCTTTTTGTACCATAGACTTCAGATTCGAATCTTGGCAGTGACGTGTATGTTTGTGAATAGTTCAGAATCCACTTTAAACTGTGGGTTCCTGTCTAATTAGCCCAAGGTGTGCACAAAATGACCATAGAGCAACAAACCAAATCGAACTACCATTCGGTATTCGACGAAAGCCTCATTCTGAATGAGTTTGAGCATTAAGTTGTGAATAAATAATTTTACTTTCTACTACCTCTAAGAGAGTTATAAAGAAATAATATAATCTTTTCAGTTTAATATTTGGACTGAGCAAGCGACATTGTTCTTCCATTAGTACAATAACATTTTTCTTTTGATTATCTTAAAAAGCGCGCCTATTAGTTTAAAAACTTTTATTTACAACTCTTCAAAAACGTTATTTATTATTTTTACTGTATTCTGGCTTGAATAAAAAATTATATCAAAATAAAAATCTGTAAACAAGATGTTAAAACATCTAAAAGGATACACCAGAACAATATTTTTATCATTCATATTCATTTGTGAAAATTAATCCTTATCGACGTTGGCAGAAAGAACGTTGATCTGATAATTATTATTTAAAAAAAGTTTTTTGTGTGAGTGTTAGGAGATGACGCCGCTTCCAAACGAAGGGATCCCATTGTTTCTCCGCCAGAATGGAAACTGATAAAACAACAGAGCAGCGCCGTCGTCGCACCGTTCTGCGAAGGTCTCAAAGGTCGGGCGAGGAGAGATTAGGTCGCCCAACAAAAGATCTGTCGCAGGGCGGAAGCAGCATAAATATCACCTGCGGTACTGCTATCGGAAAGTCAACATTGGGAGCGTGCCTTGCGAGACATTCAATTTCAGCTTTGCACAGAATTTTTGGAGCCTGAGAAATACCGTTTTTGGAAATAAAAATGCAGAAATCCACTCAGTTTAAAAGTAAATGATATTCTTTTGACAACAAACTCTATTTTTGTGGGATTTGTTCCACGGACTTTCGAAATCCTTCTTATTTGTGAACTGATTTTCATTCCTGGATCGCGACCATGCCTCTATCCAAGCTGTTCCACAGGCGAAGCAGCACCCAGAAAGACAGGAAGTCATCTTTAACCCCAAGTCCAGATCCTTCGCCTAATGTTGAATCTGGTAAATTCTTTCCCAAGGCATCGAACAGCAGCGAAAGTGACCCCCTCAAGGTCGAAAGTAAGCCACCCTTAAACCCAGACAAAATGAATTTGGGTTCGGAAGAGACTGTTGTGGACGAAAAAGTTGTTGAAAGCAAAAATTCGAACGCAAACCCGGAGGTGGATGTTTCAAACGACGGAGTGTGCGATGTACAGGATGCAACGAATCGAAGATATTCTGTTCCAAACCCGGAAGAGTTCAAAAAATCCGTTCGAAGCAAGACGAGGTCCCTTTCTTGCAGGGAAGGCGAGATCGTCGTGCCGAAAACCAGGAGGAGGAAGTGCGAGAGCGAGAGCGCCGCCTCCACCTCCACTGACGACGAAGGATTCGAAGACAAAATCATCCAGCTCAGAGAAAGAGATCTGGAAAAAGTGATCGGGCAGTGCGTAAACAAGCTGATTCGGGAGTCCATCCTCACAGCCGTGAAGAACGTGACAGTCGAAGACGTCTTGAAATCCATCAGTCGCAGTTCATCCGAAAGTTCCGAATCAGACGGATATCCGGAAACTGTGGAGCAAAAACTGCACTCTGGCAGTGTCTCGGAATATGCCAATGTGGAAATGATTCATTCATTCGAGGAGCCCAGTTCAGAGAATCAAGTATCGGATGAAATCGATGGCTGTTTATTAGCAAGGGATCCTAAAGAATCTGTTGAAAGCTCCAATTCCATCCATCCTCAGAATTCTATGATTGACACTGTTTTCACAGGTGATCAGCTTGAAGACAATTTAAAGGCGGAAACTGATACCTCTTCTCAGATAAATGAATCTTCTATGGGTCAAGAAAGTTTCGCAGCCACTGCTGAAGATCCTGAGAGTAGGACACCTGACGAAATTGATGGATGTGTGTTAAAAAGTGACGTTATTGATATTTCTGAATTCACCAACGACCAAAGTTTTGTTATTGAAAAAAATACCATTTTAAACAATGATTTAACCGAAACACTAAAGGACAACTTACAGATCAAAGTGCCTAATGAACCTGAAACTGACCTGAAAGTCGATGAAACATGTCATGAAAGTCCTACGGTCAACGAAGATCTGAAAAACATTGAACAGCAAGAGCATGAAAATTCTAACGCTATTAAACATCTCGAAGACGGTGAACAGAAAAAGGTCGATAAAGAGGATGATGCTATTGTCCAGCCTCCACAGGAAACACATTCTTTTGAAGAAGATGACTCTAAGGAGAATAAGTCTGTTAAAAAAAGTGACGATGTTCATTGTTTGAAAGGTGAGTTGGTTGAAACTGATGTCAAAAATTTGGTCGAAGATATCACCTTGAAAGTCGAAGCAGAATTTTCGAGGGAAACATCCATGGACGGTTACCAAGCTGACATTGAAGAATCAGCCAGCATCCACTCCATCGCTTCCGAATCCAGCTGTGAAAATGTCAAAGAAGTGAAGGTTTGTCCAGAGACGCCAACAGTGGCTGACGAAGGGGGAATGGGAAAGGAGGAAAATGCGAAGAAAAGGCCGTCTCCCAGCAGCAAGTGGAGAGTGTGCAGGAGAGTGAAAAGCCAAAAAAGAGTCTTCGAGTGGAATCTGACCTCATGGCCATGTCCGGCGACGACTTCTCTCACTTGCTGTCTCCCACGCCAGAGAGCCCCGCCGTCGATCTGGGGGAGAACCTGCCGGAACAGAAACAGTCCCCCGAGGAAGAAAAGAAAGTTAACTGGAAAGTGGGCTACCTGCACGTTAAACTGCCTCACAAAACGCGAAACAAAGGCCATCTGAAGGTAATTTTCACTTTTATTTTTATGCCATTCTATAACTTTTTAAAAGTTTTAACTGTGTTCCTGTTAAACAGCCTCGTCTTTTATATCGTAATTGTTGATTTAATTTTAGATCAGTCTGTAAATTTATTTTTTTTCTACGGAATATTTATTTTTTTATTTATAGAAATGTGTGTATACTTTTTAATATATAAGTGGTAGTTATACTGTCTTAACCTGACGTAGCAACTGTTAAGCGCCCTGAAAATATGACTTTATAACTGCAATAACATGACTATAGGGTGTTGGGCCCATACCGCGTAACATGCGCACAAGGCGACAATTTTAGCTTAGAGTGAATAAAAGTTTGCTATAGAATCATATTTCTAACGACGGATAGTTTTCTAGACAGGAATGCCGCTGCATCTGGTACACGGAAAATAAGCGGTAATTGCAAATAGCAGGTTGTTTAGATAGAAAGATGCTTAAAATGATCATCATGCATTAAACTTCGTTTGCATGCGCGCTCTTAACAATGGCCAACTGTTCGAAAAACAAAGTGTCCACAGAAGTGAAGGCAGAGTTTAGGAGAGCAACAAAATCTCATTCTGTAGTAACTGGGATTCCATATGCAGGAAGCACTCTTTAATCCCGTGCCAAGTGAGTGGCTTTTGCGGTTTGACCGAGAGCCAATAAAGAGGGTGATTATAATTAAAGTCCCACCTTCAAAATGCTGTCAAAAAAAGAACCCCTCGTCACAATGAGTCCACATTGGAACTGAAGAAACTGGAAAAAGAAGGGGAAAACGGTACGGCATCCGAAAAATAGTTCTACCGATTTTTCCCATCCCATTGGGTATGACCTTGCCGCGGTGGATGGGCTTTCCACTGTGTCACAACTGTCGATTGACTTAGGAGTCATTTTTTCCATCCAAAAAAGCGAAACAATCCAGCACATGGAACACTACAGTCAGTTGTATGTGTAACTCACACCCAATACGTTGTCATTTCAATTCAAAGTATCATTGGCAGCCGAATTCACTTTCTTTAGGTCGCTTACGGCAACCTCTGTTCATACACTTTGGAACTTTTTTGATGCCGTACCGTTTCCCCCTTGTACAAGCACTCGACTTTAATTATAATCTCCCTGTTGTTTTAAGGGGGGGGGTACCAAAGGAAAATACCTCTAGAAAAAAACTGAAAGAATTACAACGTGTGCATACGTGTGTTATGCAAAAATTAGTTCATGTGTTTACTCACATTTTGTACGATATTGAACGAAGACGATATTAATATTAGGCTAACTATTTTGTCATTATAGCAATTAAAGAATCATAATTCATACATTTGATTTAATATTTGCTGTATTGATATTAAAAATACTAAAGCACTAAATAAAAAGTAGCAGTGAACAATGATAGTTAAAACAAGTTGTGACAAACTAACCTGTGGAAAAAACAAAATTCACCGGAGCGTTACTCTTCAAGTAAGGATTTAACATCGCGTTGCTTCCGTGAATTTGATATTTTCTAAAAAATCTTTTCGAATTTCACACAAATTTATGAATTGCACGTTGCACTAAAATGAAAACTAGCTGGCAGTTACAATAAACACTGGTCTAAAATATAATCAGTGCTACGTCGCTGTCAGGACCAGCAAAAGCTTGAAGTCACACGTAAAAATCCGATAGTGAATGCCTCGATGGGTACCCGATTATAGAAAGTGCCGTACCTTCAAATGCCGGATTAAAGAATGTCCATTCCTTTAGATGTCCCTATAAGAAAACATTCGTAGGGGAGAGATGTAGTGTTTTAGTAGGTTTTTTGTGGTGTTTTAGTAGGTTTTTACTTTTAGTTTAATTTTTTAGTAGTTTTTTAAGTTAAATGGTCTTAAAAATATTCATTTAACACAAATGAATCAAGTTACGATCTGTTTAATTTTAACTGATACTTCCAAATGCTGGACGTTTGAGCTGAGAGAACTCACTTCTAGAACGGCGGATATGTGGCCTATTCAACGCTATCCAGGTCGCACTACTTTAATTTTTAATGTATGACAAATAGAAGTCAATGTTCTAAATTGTTACTAAATATACATACAAATCAAGATAATTTATTCTTTAAAATATCCATCTTATTTTTCTCCGTATAAGATTTACAATGAGATGAAGGAGGAGAATGTCTTTTACTTGCATAAAAATGGCAATGAAAAAGAGAAGAGACGTATCGATAAGAGACAGTGGATCAAAAATCGATAAGAGACTCGGGTGTAAACTGGTGAGTTTCTGTTTAGCACCGCATGACACCCATTTCTCATTAAAAAAAGCGGTCGCATGACGGGCGGGAGATAATTTTTCGATTGTTTAGAAATCAGACCGCGATAAATCAAATCATTATTGCTTCATTACTGCAGTTTACAAAAGAGAAAGCAATGTTTGAAAGATAGGAGCTCGACCTACGTTACATATTTGGACTCTGACGTAGTAATTCGAGGGATTGATGTTTAAAAACTATAGAGTAATATGCCCTTCAGAAATTGCTTCACCCTACCCGGGAGGGTTGAAGCCATATGATAAATCATCTGTAAATTTCCTTTCTTTCTTAAATCTTTAAGTAAGGTCGACTTTTTTTCTGATCAGGAATTTTCCATTTTCACGAACATGAAAGGGCGGGTTCTATCATACAAAATCAAATTTGTAAAGACTTTTTAAATGGTTAGAAAATTGTTTTATATTTTAAAATTTTTTCGGTATAGCGTAAATAATTATACCACAAAGTATATACTATGTATACGTATATTTGTGATATAGTATATACCAAATATAAACTATACTATACCAAGAATTTAGATCCCCAGGAATACTAACTAATCTTTTGGAACAGACAGAATGCTCGTACTTCGTTCTAGTTTCTTGCGCTTGTACCAAACAACGAATTTGGCCTGACTTCATCTCCATCATGCCCGATCTACAAAACTCCAAGAACAGTAGAACACATTTTGTTTTAATACATAAAATAGGTAGCAGCACGAAATAAACTTCATAGCGCTTTTGGATAGAGAGTTCTGTCCTCTTGGATATTTGATATATCAGAGAACGCTTATTATAAGACGACAGCGATACTTCAATTTCTACGAAAAGTCTCGTAACCCTGTAAGCTATCGGGTGCCCCAAATGTTTTTTCTGGGGTTATTATTTCTTTCTCATTTTTTGTTTCAAGTACTAGTAGTGCTTCGTGTGTTCTAATCATCGTTTAAGTGTTAAAGTATTATGATCTATTTGATCTGTAGTTTTGCCTATTTCTTTTGTATTCAAATTTACTCCTTTTATTTTTATTCTTTTGCTAGAAAGTACGAGCAACTTTTCTTGTATTTTGAAAGGAATTTTTAAGCCATAGGCAATGATTTCTAGAATTTCGAGTTTTAGAGTGGTTCCTTTATGGGGTTTTCATTTTGACTTCTGTTAAAAATGTTTTGTGATGTATAGTGAAATGTATAGTGGAAAAAAAAAAAAACTCTTTGGATAAATTGAGATAAAGCAGCATCAGCAAGCATACATGTCAAAGCATCAAGTCAAGTCCCTTTTGAGAAATGAAAGAAAAATGATGAAAAGCATTGACCTGCTTTTATTGGCATATTATGCATGGATGGGGTTGTTGAAAATAATTTTATCATTTTTTTTTCCTACTAGAATGCACAAAGTGAAAGCAATTAGCTGAAGTGCATGCGTTAATGAACATTTCTCTAAATTTGACTTTCTCTCTCTCTACTCTAGAGGATGTGACTTTCACTAAACATTTGTCCAGAGAACTTTGCTTCTTAAGGCAACTGACAGCGTTCAGAGCTAAAAAACTTTAAATAACGTTTTATGAAAACTTTTATTTTACGCGTCGTTTAAATTAGATTACAAAACATTGACAAACATGGAATATGTGCATGAATATTTTTTAAGGAAATGAACCAAAAAAGTTAATTATTTGTCTTCAAGTAAACACTCCTGACTGAAAGAATGCGTAAAACAAATCTCATTGACATGCCTCAATAGAGACATTTCATCCATTATTCTAGGGTACAGCCGAGTGAAACTTTACTTTGTCTTTTGGGGCATCGAATGAGACACCTAATCGGCACCAATATTTTTTTTTAAAAATCTCTTTACTTTAATCGTTTCAATAACTGGAGATGTTATATTAATTTCAACTTTTTGTTTCTTTTTAAATTGTTTTTAATATGAACTCATTACTATTTACTTAAACTGATGAAACTTCATTTGATGTAAATTTTACTGTCTTGAAGATATGTAAGTTAGATATTCAGAATCTAATCACATTTATAACATCATAAATGTCATTAGATTCTGAAAATTATTCTAACAGATAGAACTGTCATCGTAGTGCAGTGTTGTCCAAAATGCAGTTTTCAGAAAGTAAGCCTTGAATGAATGAATTCAATAAATACCCTTACGGCTCATGGTTAAGCGGAAGTATCGAGACTTCTATTGGCACTAGAAGTGTTTCGAAAGCTAAACATGTTATATTTAAAATAAAATAATAAAAAAATGTTTGATGGTTTTTTTCTCCCATGAAAATGGTGATTTGTTCGCGGTCGGTTACGATAACATGTTTTGAAAATGGGACATTATCAGGTCATTCCAGGGAATGCTTTTAGGGCTGGGGCGGTACTTCTCTGCAAAGTGTGTGATGTACACCCATTTGGTAAAATTTGGACGAGTTGTATTCCAAACAAAGGTTGTATACAAAACAAATTATTTTCCCTCCAAACAAGACGCATATCAAGTTGGGTTTATTCCAAAACGGACCCTTACCGAAATACCACTGTACATCATGGAATCAAATTCTCACAATGTGATCCTACATGATATGTATCGAATTTTACATTACAAAAACCTGAATGTGGGATGCGTAGAAATATTTTATTATTCTTTATTGGAAAGCCTACAAATGAGTGTAGCCGATTCCTCATTGCAAATGTTCGTCTCTATTGGATCAGATATTGAGCATTACGAAATGTGATATTTATTATGCCAGATTCACAGATGCAAATTTTTATTTTACTACATTCGAATAAAGAAAAATTCTCGCCAAAATGTTTTAAGTTCATTACAGTTGGATGTTTCTCCAAATCTTTAATTGAAGTATTGGATTCTTGATTTTTAATTCGATTGATTTGAAATATTTAATTATTACTTTATTTTAAATACTAATATAAAAATGCAGTGTGTTGCACAGAAGTGACTCGCCTCTTTTATGCCAGGTATGGAAGAAGCGCTGCGTGGCCATTCAACTGGACGAGTTCGCCAACGACCCCGCCAACCCGTGTCTGGTGCTGAGCGTGTACAGCGGGGACAGCGTGGCGGCCCGGAAGCACAGCGCCTCTTTCTGGAAATCCGTGTCCTGCCAGAAAGCCGTCATCTACCGCAGCAGCTCCAGGACCCACCCCTACTCATTCACGGTGTCCGACGACCAGAAGGCCGTCGTCCACCTGGCTGGGGACAGCGAGGCCATCACGCAGGAGTGGATGGCGGCCATCAGGGCCATCCTGTGGCCGCCCAGCCCCGTCGTCCAGCTGGAGAAAAGTGAGTAACTGCTCTCTTATGCAGTCTCTTATCACAATGACTTCTTATGCTAAAGATGCAACAGTCGTTTGTGAATCCAGGCAAACCTTTGTTTTATTTTATTTCATTGACAGGGCTATCTATCCCTCTACCAGATGAAAAAAAGCGAGGGTACAAAATAATATAAAATATTTACATTGAAAATATTTTTAAAAATTTCTGGAGTACGAAGGAAAAAATAGTTTAATGTAAAGAAAAGTATGCAATACAGAAAAAATAAATGATTTCTATAGGCATATAATATGGCATGGCATGATATACAAAACATTATAACAGTGTTCAATTTATGGAGTATGAATTAGCAAAAGGCTATTGTATCAATTGAAAGAACGCACAGAGAATTCAATGAATACGAAAGTTGCAATATATGTATCCGGAATAATCACAAAAACAAAATTTCTACATTAAAATGGCTTCATTATTTTTTAGAATATTCTCCGTTTTGATCCATACACTTTTGCATACATTTGAACTCATTTTCGAAGCACTTTTTCCATTCTGATTCAGGTTTCTACAAGACATGTATTTTGAACGCCCCAACGGCTTTTTCTGGGGTCAGAAATCGTTGATCACGTAGTTTGTTCTTCATGTATGGGAACAAAAAGAAATTATTGGGGGCCAGATCAGAGCTGTAAGGGAATGTACCCATAAGTTGAATGTTTTGACCGGTCAAATATTGAGTTGTTTAGACCGATGTACGAGAGCTTACGTTATCACGATGAAGAACAATCCTGCGTTGCCAGGTGGTTTTTTTTTATATTTATTCACCCTTGTGCACCCTTCAGAATGGATCGTTCTACGATTTTCTAGTGACACTTTAACCATATGTCCATTTAATCCACCAAAAAAATAAGCGATCCTCTGCTTCGAAGTTCGTGCGCGAACAATTTTGTTGGGTTTGGCTTACCTTGGAAGACCACACAGTCGTTTGCATTTTGTTTTCGGGCTCATATGCATAGATCCAAGATTCGTCACCTGGGTAAATGTTGTACACATTTTAATGCACCACGATTGCATTTATGAAACATTTATTTCCACTAATCGATTCGAGTCTGTTTTTGAATGATTTCCAAATTATGTTGATTCCGACGTTAACAAACTTTTTTACATCTAAATGTTCATGCAAAAATTTTGTATGTTCGTCATACGTATGCCATCAAGACGCCTCAAATTTACAGTATGTCACATGACTATTTTGCATTATCAGTCCGTGCACAGAATAGATGTTTTTCGGGCATAACAATTGATTTTGGACGATCGTCTTGAAATTCATCAGAGAGCGAACAACGGCCACGATTAAATTCACTCAGTCCATGACATACAGTGGTTTCAGCCAAAAGTTGCCGTCATCGCAAAAGCTGAAATGAGTTGATTGGTGCGCTATTGTTGAGATAATCGTATCGAAAGACGTGGGAAATCATAGCACGAAAATGTTCACGAGTTAATACCATTTCTGGATTGACATAAAAACTTTCCAATTGCCGTAAACAACAAAAAGGACGTATACATAAGTAGCAACCCTTGCATTTGAGGGATAATTGTTTGTTCTATAAAGTTTTTTTAATTGATGATATTTCCTCTGTTTCCCAATTTTATGTTCATAAAGGATTTGATGTAAGAAAACTGTACCTTTTTGAGGCTCCTTCCAAACCAATAAAGTCAAACAACTTTTATTTTTCCCATCGGATTCAAAGGTCACGTCACCACTCTTTATCTTATTAAATTTTACCAACTAATTTCTGACATCAGTTTTGTTGAACTCTTAGTGGCTTAAAATATTACTAATACATATTTGTTATTTTTTGTATAGTCTTGGGGCATGCTATGGTGCAGTTTGGATAATGCTGGCCCCAAGTGAAATGACTGGCATTTGAACACAAAACAAAGTGTTCGTAAAACTCTTTTATCCGATAAATTTAACAAAATATAAAATGACATCTCCATTGTCCTTCAACATTTATTCATAGACCCCATTCTTATGTACAAACAGTGTTGCAGAAACGTTATAAATACAGTCCAACATAAAATGTATGCAGTTATAAAAACATGCTAATTATAAATGCATGCATGTTATTATAAATACGGTGCAACAACAAAAACCATGGGAGCTTCTTTCGCATATATGAGTATACGAATCCGTATACCATTTTTTGTTTTCGTTTTGTCAAATGTTAAACGTCTGTTCGAAACATGTGAAATTTGCGAAAGGTTTAACTGAAAAATGGAAAAAAAAAAAAATGTATCAACTTTATGATTCATAAATATGCGTTAAAAATATTTCATAAGATACTAATGTAAAACAAAATGAATAAAACATCAACGACAATAGGCTTTAAAGTCATGAAATTTTTGAGGGAGTGCAATAATTACCATGTAAAGTGAAGGAATCAAAAATAAAAAATAAAAAAACATCTCAGATATTCTGAGTATGAAAAAGATAATGAGCATGCAAATTCAAAATTAGATTACAGATGCTTCTGTCCTTACATCTAATGAAAAGCAAATTTCGTATGTGTGTCGCCTATAGACTTAAGAATTAAGGGACCGGTTTACGCTGTTTTTATGAGTGCCGGGAGTGGTTGGAACGAGTCACGACAGGTGGTGCTGTTGTTTTTTAACAGTGTTCTTTGAAGATTGGACATTTCGAGTGCTTTTCGAAACAAACGCATTTCGTCCCGAACCATTGGACACCAAAAGTGATTGGTGCGGATTCCAGCGTGCAACCGAACTTTTTAACAAGCTGAAGAAGAAGGGTTTTTTTTTCTCCTGTGCAACTGGCAATACAGAGACAGTTTATCTTTATGCCATGAACTAGGGCTGCACCGCTGTCACTCACTGAGCACTACCCAGGGGTAACGTGTAGCCTTTGGATAGACTACGGACGCGAGTCACACTACCCCCACAACCCTCTACGATCCTATGAGACCGGGAACCACGGTTTAAGGTGGATTCCGAACCCCCTACAAGCATCCAGGGCACCGCCGGGGTGCTTGTAGAGATTCGGAATCAAGAATCCACGGCACCGCCGGATCCTGTTGTACCGAGCGCCAGAGCGCTAGCCATTCGGCTATCAGGTCCCTGCTGAAGAAGAAGAAGAGTATATATATAACAAAACAGCAATGACATAGATGAAATAAATTAACTTATCACGCTCAGTTCATTTCATGTCCTCTCAACAAATGAATTGATGCAGGCATTTTAAAAGTTTTTCAAATAACAAAACAGCAATGACATAGATGAAATAAATTAACTTATCCCGCTCAGTTCATTTCATGTCCTCTCAACAAATGAATTGATGCAGGCATTTTAAAAGTTTTTCAAATTTTTTATAGTGCCCGACAAAAGTTAAATAAAATATTAAATAAATTATTTAAATAAATGGGGGCAACGTGCGCAGATAACGGGCAGGAGGGCTGATGTTTGAATTTGCTAGAGGCATTGATGCAGTCACTGATTTTAAAAGCGAGGAGACTCGATGGCGATTGTGGCAACGATAATCAGGCTGTGTGGTGGGAGTTTTCCGGGTTTTCTTCCATACGACACGCACATGTGAAGCAGTTACCCCTAAAA
Organism: Caerostris darwini; assembly: GCA_021605075.1. Taxonomy (NCBI): domain Eukaryota; kingdom Metazoa; phylum Arthropoda; class Arachnida; order Araneae; family Araneidae; genus Caerostris; species Caerostris darwini. The sequence continues at coordinate 521,092 of BPLQ01010363.1, forward strand.
CATCTCCCATGGAACAGACGATATCCACCGAAGTTCCACCATCACCCTTCTAACGTTTAGGGGTGTTACAAAACCCTAAGTAAGGTGCGGAGAGAAGAAAGAAACTTCTTGCTAGACGTTATCTGCGTGCTCTCCCACACGACTAGTGGCACAGCGGTAATGCGCGTAATTATTATACTGTGCAGCTTAGGTTCGTATTCACTGTCGCTGTCTTTAGCTGGCACTGCTTTCAGAAGTGGGAGGAATGCAGAATAGGACGCAGAACATTCGTCCCCATAATTCCTCTCAGAAAACAATGCCTGTGTGGAATGCATCAGTGGAACACGAGACTTGCCGTTTGATCAACAAAAAAATGTGAAAACGACTGCAAAATGCGTGCGTTGTTATTTGAGCAGTCGGCCAGGAGAGAGTTCATGATTTTGTGATTAAGATGTTTATCCGACTCTGAGGGTTTTGTCGGAAACGGAAATGAGATGTGCGAGTCGTATGTGACCAGGCGTTCTTAAAATCGTGAAAAATCATCATTTGTGGTTTTCATACGTCCAAAAGTCATGAAACCAGTATATTTATGAAACACAAACCGGAAATAATTCCAAGGAAACTCTTGTAATTGAAATGTATGTTTGCCGAAGTGTTGTGGTTTTGTAAGTGAGTTTTGTGAAGTGAGCTACGATGAAAAAAGGAGATGCCTGTATTGTATTCAAGATTTTGATCGGGAGAAACAGATATTGCAGCATCATTAAGATACAATCTAAGCGAAAAATCAATTCAATCTTATGCAAACGAACTGCTCATCCATCAATACTGTCGGCTTCTCTTTTTTTTCAAGTCAGCAGGGAAAGCTTCATTTAAAATGAATAAATGAAGAGTAAAAATTATATATTAATTTAATATATATATATATATATATATATATTTAATATATTTTATTTCTCCTAATACATAATTTTTTTGGTGAGCATAAATATATATATATATACATGTATATATAATTCTTTTGTACATGTGTTTGTCACTGAACTCCTCCTAAACACCTGGACCGATTTGGATGAGATTTTTTGCGTGCGCTCCACAATACATGGAGAATGCTTTTATGCTATCCCCTTTTTGTCAGTCACCACCAGAGGGTGCTGCAGTCTATCCACTTCTATACCGTTCAACACATCGCTATGAAAATGGGCAATACTATGTATTCGTGTATGGAAAATAGATTCGCGCTATCCGCTTTATGGTTACTTGCCACCAGAGGGTGCTGCAGCATTTCATCTAATAGACCATTCAAACGACATCTATGAAAATGAGTATGCACCTATATTGGAACATGGAGAATAGATTCGCGATGCGTCATTTTCTACAATGCACTTTTTTTGGCAGGACAACGCATGCTGGGTTCTGCTAGTATATATATATGCTCTCCAAATAAATTAATAATTATTTACCATAGAAAGATATTTTAAAAGTACAATAATATAATTCAAACTGAAATTATTTGAGGGCGCTGTTAGCAGGAAATGTGATTTAAGTACCTTTTGAGTCGGTCCTGCGGTAATTCACGCAGGAAACGTGCGCGAGAACTCAGATTGGCGACTACTGTTCTGGTTCCTGTTATAAAAACAAATCACTTTGATGGCGACAATCTTACTGAATCTATTATAAAAGAGTTACCAAAAGCACTCGTTCAAATAGACAGCCCATGACATTTAAACCCATGCTACTCTTAGAATAGTAATAAAATAGAGCACATCCCTTTATTTAAAAGGTCACAAAGTTGAGCAAACATCTTCCGCCCTTTTCGTACTAGAGTGGGCGCTGTATCGCCGCTTAGCTTCTTTTTCCTGGGAGCATTTATTTAGAAAACGTAAGCAGGTTACGAAGCGATTCTGAACATTCCGAGAAATTCTTCTTCTCGAGTCATACATTCATTATATGTGTTTACCAAAAATAAATGAGTACAAGAAATGTTATTTTACTTACAAATTCGATCGTTTTGAATGAAATGTATTAAAACATTACGAAAAATTCATATAAATAAATATTTTATTTGTTAATCATTTTGAGAGAAGGGGATTTATTAACAGCCTATAAATGCCAAATATTTAGAAAAATTAAATTTGCATTTAGTTATAGCTAAAGAAATGAACCATTTCTTTTGAAATGGTAATGGTATGATTAGGAAATAGTATTAATGTCTTTTAATTTATAGTTATGTGTCAATGAGTAGACTATTTTGCGAAATTTTACCAGAACAAAACTTTGATAATAAATAATAAACTTTGCCATAAAATTAATCCATAAAGAATTTTGTTTTTGGTTCTGTTATTTCTGCTTTAATTTCCTTTAAATTTCATCTTAAACGGATCGTTTTATGAAGACTTAATTTTTAAAAAAATTATTAATTTTTGTGTTTTGAGTCTTATTCTTATATATTTACATTGCACAATTAAGATATCTTTTAAAAAAAAGTACCACAGTGCATAGCATCTCGAGTCAGGCGTCTCAATAAGGTCTGTGCTCTTGCAGTGCTGAACGGCCGACAGTTCGAGATCTCCCTGATCGACAACGAATTCTCGTACCATGCTGGACTGCTGGGCATGTACGGCTACATGACGATCACCCCCAAGAAGCTCACCCTGGTGCACCCTCAGCAGGGATACGTGATCCAAGAGTGGTACCTCAACACCGTCGACAAGTTCCAGCTCATGCAGCAAACCAGGATTGAGGACGTCAACAAGGTGCTGTCCATGACCACCTGCAGGTAACTCTTTCGCACCCTTTAAAGTGACTCCCCAAAGAGAATTAAAATGAAAGCAGTCTTGGGGTTGCTAAAGACGAAAAATTTATTTTAAAAAATTAAATAACTATTTAAAAGTGAAAGCTCACAACAGAAAATATTCACGGTCTTACTGCATTTTCTGGGAAGTCGAGTTCAATTCAACAAACGCCGATATATGCCAAATCGGGCGAATTTTGAAATCGTACCAATGGCATGTATTAAACTAGATTTTTAAAGAAAGTAAAAATCATTTTTTTTTTTTTTTTTTTAAATTTCAAATAAAAAAGCTTTTTAACTAGGATTTGGATTACGCAAATGTAAAAAAAAAAAAGGATCTATGCTGCTATAATTGGCGCCCTCCCTCAATTAAAAAAATAAAAATCTGTAACGAGTTTTCTTACTTGGGATCTTGGTTGAACATTAAGATTCTGTATGAATGCATTTTTAACGTTGCGTTGCAGTTGGCCATTTTAACTTGTGGTCATTTGCCTCAAAAAAACAAATGTTTGGCATGGGATCTTGCCGCCCCTATTTCGACAAAAAGCCCCAAGGGCGGCATTCTCCTCATTGTGCCGAATGGGAGACTTTCCGCCCCAAGCATGCGATATACCCATTCCGTGTCTCGAATCGAGCTGCTTCAGTTACGAAACCCAACGAGTTATCCACCGGACTTAAATATTTTATGCATAGAGTGGTGGGACGCACAGTTGTACTTATGGTTGACGTTACTTCCAGTGACAGCTCGACGGGAAAAGGCGACCTGCTGATCTTCTGCAAGGAGGCCGTGGGTCTGCTCCAGGCCATCGCCACCACCATCCACCAGATCCTCAGCCACCACAGCAGTCAGGAAGGGGGCGGATACCAGAAGGAACTGGAGGAGATCGGGGCGTGGCTCGTTCCGGACACTCCCTCAAGTCCCGCCGAGGACTACTACAAGGTGCCGCCCAGACAGGTGAGGATGCAATACTGTTGCTGCCGAACACCGAATCTTCTAACATATTTCCAGTTCAGAACTCAGAAACCGCACGATAAACCCTAACATTAGAGAGTTTTTGCATACCGTATTTTGGACGTCCGTTAGCTTTTTCTCCCTAGCGCGCATGATAATAGGAAACATTATTACAGATACGCATGCGCAATTTCCTATGAGCATGCGCGCTAGGGAGAAAAAGCTAACGGACGTCCAAAATACGGTATGCAAAAACTCTCTAATAACAACACTTTTTAACTGCATATTAATTACATAAAAATTTATTGCCTTTAAGAAATTTTGTTAATCATTTCTTTTCCAATTATAGGCAATGAATTTTTTTGTTATTGTTGTTTGTTGTTTCTTCAACAATATGTTGTTGTTCTAATGCAGCTGGCAATACAGAGACAGTTCATCTTTATGCCATAAGCTAAGGACTACACCGCTGTTACTCATTTAGCACTATCCAAGGGGACACGTGTAACTTGAATATATGTTACGAATGTGAGTCACACTACCCCCATAATGCTCTGCGATCCTATAAGACTGGGACCTACGGTTTAAAGTGGATTCCGAACCACTCCAAACACCGCCGGGACTCGAACCCGAAACCTGTGGTACCGAGCGCTAGCCACTCTGCCATCAGGCCCCTTTGCAGCAATATGCAATGAAAAAATAACTTTTTTTGCCAATTTCATGAAAAGTAGCCAATTTTATGGAATCAGTTATCAATCTTATTCTATAATATACTCTGTTAAATAATTACTGGCGCTTTAAATTTTTTCCTTTGTTATCAGAAAGAATTATTACTGGGTAAGGTTTATACTTAAAGATGGAATTGAATTCATTGGATAAGTTATAAATTTTTTTTTTTTTTTTATTGTTAAAATGTTTGTATTTTCATTTCAAAATGCTGTGCGGCATTACGCATTTTAAAAAAGAGTTTCGGCTTTAAATCTAATCTGTAGGAAAAAAAAAATTTCACCACATGTATTAGTAGCAATAAATAATATTTAAATGAACCCTATTTTTATGATTTTTTTAAAAAATCTGCTGAGTTATTTGATAACGTTAGAAAATGTAGTTAGACCTAGGAATGTGCAATTTTGTGGAAGAGAATTTTAGGCAACATAGGTCGTCATTTCTGTCGGAAGGTAATGGCATGTGTTTGCCATTTAATGCCATCTTCTGCTCCTACTACTGACAACCCTTAAAAAATCAGTTGAACATTTCTGAGATAATAGAGAAAAATCTCTTTCTAGGTTGGCATGTCTGCGAATAGAATTCTGAAGATATACCATTGAACCGAACAAAAACTCAAACAATTCAATCTGAACCAAAATCCATGACAGTTAAGAGCGACGAAACCGAAACCAACTTTGATTTTAATGCCATAGAGTACTAATATAATAGAGCCCTCATAGGGCTTGCCATTTGACACACCACATGACATTTGATAAATCAGATGACTTTTACTTTGTAGTTTCGCATATATGATGATAGCTTGATGGCCTGATGGCCGAATGGCTAGTGCTCTGGCGTTCGGTACCACAGGTATCGGGTTCGAATCCCGGCCATTGCCATGGGTGTTTGTGTAGTGGTTCGCAATCCACTTTAAGCCGTAGGTCCCGGTCCTACTAAGATCGTAGAGCGTTGCGGGGGCATTGTTACTCCGCGTCCGTAGCTTACCATCAAGTTACACGCGCCCCCGGTTAATGCAAAGTGAGTAACATTGGTGCAGCCCTTATGGCGAAGATCACGGTCTATTTGCCAGCTGCATTAGAAGAAAAAAAAATAATAGCTTGACAATTTTTGGTAACAATCTCTACTGTTGGCCATTATTGTCAATAAATGAAAATTTCATTTTTCAAAATGTTTGGCAGTTTTCTTTTTAAATATTTTAAATGATTTTCTTTTTAAATCTTCAAAATGATTTTAAAAATAAACTATTCATTTCTACGAACACTTTTTGCGATATTCTATAGTATCTCACGTTGAACACATAGTTCAATAAATGTATGACTAGAGAAATATTTCTCGGATCGTTCAGAATCGCTTTGTAGCATGTTTGCGGCTTTTTTTTAAATAAATAAATAAATGCTCCCAAGAAAAAGAAGCCAAGCGGCCATTCTAGTACGAAAAGAACGGGAGATGTTTTTCACAACTCATTTTGAATGATATTTTGTCTTCTTTTTCCTAAAAGAAAAGCTATTTTTGCGGAAATACTATAAGAATAAAAGCTTTTGATTGAATATCCGAATTATTATTATTATGTGAGGCCTGGTGACTAAGTGACTTGCACTCTGGCGCTCGGTACCACAGGTGTCGGGTTCGAATCCTGGCGTTGCCATGGATGTTTGTAGTGGTTCGGAATCCACTTTAAACCATAGATCCCAGTCTAAAACGATCATAGTGCGTTGGGCGTAGGGCAGACAACCTTACCACGTAAAAAGAAAACACCTCTCTTCTCGAAATCTGCCAGCAGATAGACGACTTAGACCCACCATGGGGCTGTTGCGCCATTGATAATGGTGATTATTATTATATAAGAAAGTTCCAATGAGTAAATTCTTAAACTTAAATTTTAAAGTATCCAAAATGAGATCAATGAGTTGTTCTTTTACGCTTCTGTTAGAATTATTCCTTATACTACGAGGTAGATTCGCGTCTCCAGTTTAAGAAAATTGGCGATGAATTACTAAACGTGGATAAAATGATTTATTCATAGCACATTGGAAAGTTAAACGAAACGGAGTGAACGGATAAATATAACTATGGAACGAATGAAAAAATTATTAATTAAATTATTCTTATCTTCAGTCTGCGCCGCAGACCAAGAAAGACGCAAGACGAATATTAATGTTTCATTTACGTAACTATGTTTCAGCAACACCTTTGATTGCTTGATTATGAAAGATAGGAAAAGAAAAAAATTGTTGAGAATTTTCCCCCTCTTCAAGGTCGTTCGAGGTAGTTATCGCGCACAGCCGCACTTCCGGAGCAGACGGCTTGCCTGAAACACTGATTGAGGAAATATTTTCCCGACATCATGATGAAACAAAGTGGAGAGACGGCTCTTTTACTTTCTATATCGAATGGAAGGTCATCAATATTACTTTGAAAAGGCATCGATTTTTATGGATTTATCTTCAATGCAATTGTTAAAATTTGCTTGATACTTAAAAAGTCACTAGAATTTTCAATTTTGATTCTGAAGGAAAACGACCTTTGAATAGAATACTACTTCAAAGAATGAGGTGATTATTTTACTTTGGGCGCGAAAAGCTTGCATACGAAAATGCAAATAATCATGAAAATAAGGATTCATAAATTATTTACCTAGATGCAATTCATTGCAATGGATTGAACTATACTTAGTTTGTCGCTGTATGGCCATTTTGTGCACGCTTTATGATAATGAGAGCGGGACCTACAGTTTAACGTGCGCTCTGGCCTTTGGTACCAAAAGTCAGAGAGCAAGTCTTTTCCTATCTAACCAACTGGCCATCAATCCGCCGAATTATATTTAAATTTTTGATTATTATTTTGTATTGAAGTTTTAGAATTTTGGAAATTTCACCAGCCTAATCTTAGTTTTTTGCTAACTGGCAGCCATTCTGTCAACAGTAGTGAAGTGAAGGCTCTAATGTGATCTCTCATGCCATTTTTCAAACAGATTTAATAGACATACAAAATAAAAAAGATAATCCTACCAGTCAAAAAGATGGAACATAGGTGGGCCTCATGTATACAAAAACAGGCCACGGACGAATAATGAGTGGAAGACAGTATCTTCCGGAAATAATTTTAGGAGTAAAGTGAGAGAAAATCTGAAAAACTTCCTTTAGGCAGCCTAAATATCAATGTGAAACGATTTAAACATGTCACAATCTCCAATGTTGCCTCTACACCAATGCAGCCAGTGGATTAACATCAGCTCTCCTAATAACTGGAGCTGCGCATGTTGCTGCTAGGCCACGAGCGGGCACCTTCGTCCGTCTATCCATCGGTATGAGTATCTCTATCTTTGGAAGGTTTCAAAACAACTAGGCTGGAAGTTTGGTTTGGTTTGTCCCTCTACTGTCATCTTTTGCACACGAGGGCTAAACAGACAGGGACCTACAATTTATAGTGGATTCCAAACCACTCAGAAACATCCATGCCCCCTCCAGGATACGAACCTGAAGCCTTCGGTGCCAACGGCCAGAGCACTAACCATTTGGCCATCAGGCCGCCAGACTGGTAGTAATAAAGTAGGTTGGAACTGTGACCACCTCCGTGAATCAGTTTTTTTAACCTTCTGCCAGAGAATTATTTTAAATAAAAATTAAAAATGAATAAAAATTTAAAAAGTTAGAAACAATAGTTTTATAACTAGACGTTTCTTAAAACAAGTTGCAGCTTCCCGAGAAATCCTATCAGAAACAGCTGTTGCAGATATTCCATTCAAAACAGAATCAGCGGTTGTAATTACGATATCTTCATCGCAATGACGATACAAGTGGAAATTTTTATGAGAGGAAATGTTTTATGAAACATACACTGCATGTTTCACTTGCCTGTTTTATTTCCAGCGATAACGTTTGCGATAACGTTAACGTCCTCCTGAATTTTTGCAAATAACCTTGCATCGAATTACTATTTAAACTTTGAGATAACTTATCTTTTTTTTAAAAAAAAAAAAGAAAGAAAATGAATGAATCACTTGATGAAATGTATTAACGTTGACTTTCTACATATCGCTTTATATATATATATATATATATATATATATATATATATATATATAAAAAAGGCTGTTTTGAGAATAATAGAGCATTTCCATACATAAATCATCTTGCTCATGTATAGTATCCCAGGCTCCAGGTTCGAATCCTGGCGGTGGCATGGATGTTTGTTCGTGGTTCGGAATCCACGTTAAACTGTAGGTCCCGGTCTGTTTAGCCCAAAGTGTGCACAAGATGACCGTAGAGCGACCAAACCAAACCATGTATATTATATTGAGGTTTGGTTTGTCGCTCTACGGTCATCTTGCGCACACGAGAGCTAAACAAGCTCTCGTGTGCGCAAGATGACCGTAGAGTTCAGTTATATAGTGTAGTTGGTCAGAATTTGTCTTAATTATCATTTGTTCTGCATCCATTATTCTTTCGTGCGTGTTTATTTTATCAATTCAAGAATACTCTATTGAATGAATGTTTCAATGCAAGAATTTTGATTTTGTCATTTCTAGAATGTCGAGATACTTAGTCCGATATTTATATCGTCAGAGGTCACAAGAATGTCACAAACACATTCAATATGCACCTGTTTTAATCTTTTACATGCTTATTTTTGGTGTTTCTGTTAAAGTTAAATTGACGCTCGATCGTCCGGCACGGTCCTGAACATAGAGAATGAAAAAACACCTACTTTATTCCCATTATTAGAGAGTTTTTGCATAACGTAACTCAACTATCCTTTGCGGCTGCTCAACATGCCTGGCATCTGTTCGCCAATCACTACTTCGCTGCTACCGATCATGTATTACTGTGGGTGGTCGCGATTTCGTGAATTATTTGAATCAAAGAAGTACTTTGCAATGATGTTGTAAATAAACAATGTTTTTCTTTTCGTGCCATTTTATTATCTCAGTTTATGTGAGTGTTCATGCCTCAACGACTTATTTATGACCGTACATTCCTATACAAAAAAAAAAATTACTTTTAGTAAGCTGTACCACCCCTCAAAGTGTGTCCCACGACCGTTGAACCATTCTGTACATATAGGAAGAGAAAGGGCTCTGTTATAGACTAATTGAACTTTATTTTATACATGTACATCAAATTTTACTTTATACGTTGTTGTTTTTCCGTCAATTATACAGAAAAATTTGTTCTGTTTTCGTTAATTAAGAAATTATTCTCATGAAAAAGGAATTTCCGATAAACTCATTACTTGTTTTTCATTCACATCGATTTGATACTAACGTTTTAATTCTTCTTCAGGTAAAGAGTCTTTTGGACATTCCCAACTTCATCTTCGACAAACCTCTAACCCCAGTGGCCACATTCGCTGGCAGCACCGGGGCTGCCATGGATGCCTCGAAGCCTCCCCTGGACGTACCCAAGACCATCCTCACCAGTGCATCAGAAGAATGTTCGGAGCTCATCTCGGGCGACATTCTCAACTGCAGTGTCACTTCGTTCGTCGTCGGTGGCGGAAACTTCCCTGGAAAATCGTCTGACAGCGAGCTTTCCGACGCCTACACCCCTCCCCGATCCCCCGAAGTGAAAGCCAAACGAGAACCTGAGGCTGCGACCGAGGCGTGAAAGTGGACTTGTGCGAATATTTTGTGAACAACTATTTTTCATTAATAATTTTATTTTTGTAGTATGAGTTGCTGTTTTTTCATCCATTGATATGTTTCAGTTTAAATTTTTTCATCAGTAATCAAACAATCTGAGATGTTCTTTTTATTATTATTATTACTGTATAATGTTCCATCGGTTTTTTTTTTCTAACTTTTTTTATGTATACTTTGTATATTTATAATAAAAATATTATTTTTCAGTGGCCGGAATCATTGTAGATGCTGTAACCAAATATTGATAACGTGCATAGTAATGCAGAACAATGTCGGTCTAAAACATTCACATTCATTCAGTCGCCGCCAATCGGCTGCAGCTCTGCAATACATTTTGAAAACCATAAGGATTTTGAAATAGATTTTGTACCAATAGATTTTGCAACAATATAAATCAATAGATTTTGCAACCCATAAGGATTTTACGACAATAGAAACCAATAGATTTTGCATTAGATTTTGTACCAATAGATTTTATTTTGCAACCTATAAGGATTTTGCAACAATAGAAGCCAATAGATTTTGCAAGCCATAAGGATTTTGCAAGAATAGAAACCAATAGACTTTGCGACGTATTCTTGACAATTCCTAAGGAGACGTTGAAATTTTAAAATTTTATTTACACTCTTAAAAACGGATTTGTATGTCAGACTGAAATCTGACAGACCATTGATTGCTGTCAATTTTGTCATGGGAAAAAAATGATTAAAAAAAAAATCTTAACATTTTTTTTTAAAAATTTCCTTGCTAATCAATTTTTTAAATTTTTACTATACAGTAGTCATAAAATCGAGTGCATTTCCCTATTCTAAAAGAGTAGAAAATTGGGATCTCCAGTCCTTTTTATACTCGAGCGGGCGCTGTATCTGCTTCTTTTCTCTGAGCTCATTTATTTGGAAAACATAAGCATGTTCAAAGTGATTCTGGAAATTCCGAAAATTTATTAATATAATATGAATTGCAAGTCAAATAATTACATATTACCAAAATAATTACATAAATTAAATTTACATTTATTGACAGCTGAAAAAGTGAACGACTTCTTTTGAAAACAGTTGTAGGATAGTAGACCTTGTTGTTTGTTTAAGTCGCGTGAGGTGTGAGATGGCGTGAGCAAACTAGCAATCTCTATGGTTTAGATTCTAAAATAGGATTGCATTAAAACATTCAAGCCCTTTGAAAAAAAAAATGAACCGTGACTGTGAATGAAACAATTTATTAAAAAGAAATCATTTTTTTTTCTTCTATTTCACATGATTTCAAACATCTAAATGTTATCATTTAGTAAAACAATACTTAACATAAAATTTCAGACGAATCTGAGATCCGTCCTTGATCGTAGAAAATACATCTTCGATCAAGGATTGCTAACGCTGTTCTCTGTTAGAATTTATCTTTCTGAATAGACATTACAAAGTACCTAAGCCACATTTGTATGTTGTGAAGGACTTGTCAGATAGGCTACTTTCGATGCCTTCAATGTGAAGTAAAACACAGTTTGCCGCTCAAATAATGAGTTCTTCGTTGTGATCACATCCAAGTTTTATGCTCTGTAGTTCAATTGCAGCAAAAGAAAAGTACTTCCTGAATAACTCATATCCAATACTATTCACCACCATCATTCCTCTGATCTTTGATATGGGCGTTATTCACTAGTTAGTTAAATGAAAACAATAGGGGGTGGACCTTATAAGTCTTTTTATAGGTAATTCTTTTTCTGCAATCAACAAGTCCCACATTTTCAATGATAAATCTTGGGGGAGGGGAAGATCATTGTAACTCAAATGTATGGCATAAGATAAACCAGAAGCACTTGAAAGAAATCCAATTGTCCGCTATCAGTTCTTATTGACTTGCAACTGTTCTCGAGATCTCAGCGATGTGATTGCTTTGACACATAAATAGCGCGACTTCTTTTAACCGAACGGTTGCGAGTGGGTCAACAGAGTTTGCGAGGAGTGCTCGCGAACACTCTTTGCGAAGTGGCACAGCAAACAAATTGTTTGTTTTACACTCGGAAAGGAAAACTTGTTTCCTTTCTCGTCATCTGCGCAGGTCGTTTGCTATAAAAAGTCGCGATACGTAATTCAAAACAAAATAGGCTATTCATATTATTGTAGAAATGTTTCCTAAACATACAAAACAATTCTCTAACTACAACTAAATAATATTTACTTATTTATTTTGCTTATTTACGCCAGGATTGTCGAACAACATGAAATATACTCATTTATAGCACTTAAAAGCACATGAAATGTACTAATTTAATTATGTTTATTAAGCAAAAAAAGTTAATCTACAACCTAAACATTCATAATGATTAGTAATCCAAAATGGCGTATCAATTTTGTTTTATCAGATGGATAAAAAAAACTGCAGTGCTTATCTTTATACATATAATTCTTCTATACATGTGTTTGTCACTGAACTTCTAAACGGCTGGGCCGGTTTTGAGGAAATTTTTTGTGAGTGTTTGACAAAACATGGAGAATGTTTTTAAGCTATCACCTTTGTTGTAAGACACCGCCAGAGAGTGCGGCAGTCCATCCCCTTCTATACCGTTCAACCCTTCGCTATGAAAATGGGTCATAATATGTATTCGAGTATGGAAAATAAGTTCGTGCAATCCACTTTAGTGTGACTTGCCACCAGAGGGTGCTGCAGCATTACCTCTTATGTATCGTTCAAACGACATCCATGAAAATGAATATGCACCTATAGTGGAACATGGAGAATGCGTTCGCTGTATGTAATTTTTTACACTGCTTTTTTTTGGTAGGACAACGTATACCGGGTTCTGCTAATATATATATATATACACGTGTGTACGTGTTGTTAAAATTGTTGAGCAAATTAAAGTTTTGATAAAAAAACAATCCTATTTTTTTAAATATATGATATAAAAACCTCAAAAATTGATTCAGTTTAAAAAATTGCAACCTATCGTTTTGCCCTGTATCTATAATAGTGTTTTTATATGATGCATAGGATTCCATATCAATTCAACCAGGCCATAATAGTCAACCACCTCTGATTTTCATTTTAAAAAATTGTCTACTTGAAATATTTTTGATGTGAATTTCCAAAAACATGAATTATTTTGTGACTGGTTAAGCGGTTCAAAGTAAAAAGCGTTTTAAAATGTACCTATTTGCTTTTCTTGCCTTCATTTTGAATGACACCCCTTGCCGTAAAGGATGGTAGTTTCCTCCAAATTTGACCTAGAATGCTCAAATTTTAGAATAAAATGAGCTTTCATTTGAATTTAATTCGGCATCAATAATGAAAATTGAAAAAAAAAAGTTTTAAACTCTTAATTTTGTTAAAAATAGTTTATTTCTTCCAATTCTCCTACTCCCTTTAGTTCTTCTGCTTTATTTTCCTACAAATCTCACATACATGTCACTTAAGGTGTGCTCTAGTGCCCAAAGAAAAATTCGATGGATCACACCCACAATGAATTTATTTTCCTGCTTTCGGGTTTGGGGCCTAATGGCCGAGTGGCTAGCGTTCTGGCGCACGGTACCACAGGTTTTGTGTTACGGCGGTGCCGTGAATGTTTGTAGGGGTTCGGAATCCACTTTAACCTATAGGTCCCGGTCTATTGGGACTGTTGGGCATCGCGCTGACAACCCTACCCCTCACATAGGGCATTCAGTAGGCGTCGTGCCCACCATAGGGTTGTTGTGGCGCTGCTGATGATGATGATAGTAAATTTATATCTATCTTAAATTATACCAGTCAACAAAACGTGATTTTTTCTTTTGTTGAAATTAGCATAACCCTTGGAATAGTAGTTAAAATTAGAATAACCCTTGGTTTGTAGTGGTTCGGAATCCTCTTTAAACTGTAGGTTCCGATCTAATAGGATCGTAGATCGTTGCGGGGGCATTATTAGCCTATCTTCAAGCTACACGTGCCCCCTGTGTAGTGTTATGTGAGTAACAGCGGTGCAGCCCTTGCTTATGGCATAAAGGTGAACTGTCTCTGTATTACTAGCTGTATTAAAATATCAACTATTGGGATTTTATGCTATCAATGCAGAACATGTTTCATAGATGAATTAACTGGTTGTAGATCCTATACTATTTGGCATTATTATTATTGAAAATTTATTATTTGATAAATTTCTGCTAATATGAATGAAAGAGGATTTGTTAACGTTATTTAATCATGTGTAGAAAAATATTACTGGAATTTTGTTTGTCATTTTCAGTGAATGCGCATGTTGCTTTGTTTTCTGTATCTAATAAATTTGAGTTTATTTTTCGCTGCACGACACACATTTCATCTAAACTCTTGGAAGTCCCTTTATTGAAATTGTTCAAGAGTCTAGACCAGGGGTGCCCAATCCAAATGATCTTGCAGGCCACTTTGGAAAGGCATCCTTACTCCGCGGGCCGCCTATAAATTTATATATTCCCCTATTAGATTTAGACCCACTATGGACATTTTGTGGGGGTGAAAAATTAAAGCAGAATAGTTATTATTGTGTTTGCTATTATTTTTGCATGGTAAACATAGATAATATAATAATAATGACACTAAACGCACATTGTAAAGAAATATAGAACACTCAAAATGGAATATAAAAAAATATATAAATAAGCATAAACGAAATGAAATCATTAAAAAAATATTTATTTGACTAGTACGATATGTGTTTCTCCACTCTTTCACTTAGTTTTTGCAAATCGATCACAATTTCGGTATTTGCACATTGTAATGGGTGTTGCCGGTTCACGTCCGTTATATTTGAGCGTCTTCTGTGTTGGGTCCATTTCATTTTAGAAAAAAAAAAAATTATTCGCAAGTGTAAGTTGAACCAAAAGCGCTGACACCTTTTTTGTACCAGATTTCCCAAATTAGAAAATTTCTCTTTTGTGACTGTAGTATTATAAAAACTAATTTTTGATTCTGATGTTTCAAAAATGTGTTTTAATTCAATATTGCACTGTAAATCAACCAGTTCCATTTGGAGATATTCTGGGCCGACTCGATTTCAACATGAAAGGGAGATGAATGTATTTCAAAAAAATTATTGTATTTGACTAACTCTAATTTACTGAATCGGCTTTCAAAAGCAGCTGTTTTCACTCCTTTGGCCATTATAAAATAAATGTATTTTGTAAAAGTCTGATACATCTCACGGGATGGAAATATATTCGAGGCGGGCCGCAGTCTAATCAAGTCTTCGTCCGTCACTCCGCGCGTCATTTCATTCATCCGAGTATTTGAAACCTTGTGTCAAACATTTTTTTCTTCTTTTTAATTTTAGAAGGTCGTCGTGAGGAGAATTAATATTCTGCTGAAACTGCGGAAACGTCGGAAGAATGTTAAATGAGTCGCTGCCTGAGCCGGCGGAACAGGCAGATTAAAAAAAAAAAAAAAGGGACAATTTTAATTCTGGTCGCGTGGGCGCCCAATCAGAGGGCGACCATTGCTTCTGGATGGTGTTAAACTTTGGGCAGAAGGATGCGCTTGACCTTGGGAACCGGCGCACTCTGACTTCGGTCCAATTTACGTTACCCCAAGAAGTAGTTTAACGTATTTGTTAAGAGGTGCCCATAATTTAGGTAGTCGGCAGTGTATGGTAGCTGGAATTCAGCATTTCTCAACTATTCCTCGTGATCTGATGTATGAGCGGAATTCGAAATGAAGAAACAGGGACCTCTGTGAGAACCACATTTGGCAGTTTAATCCCATCTTTGGCTGCGGCGATGTCTGGAGCGAATTTCGGTTTTTAAACTTAGCAATACACTAATTTATACTGAAAATGTTGTGAGAGGGCGACACTAGACATTAAATAAACTTTGGTTCAAAAACGGGCACATTAAACAAAAACAAAAAAAAAAAAAAAAAAAAATCTTTATGGTGATGCCGGGGAGACCACGTTCAGTGAATAGGCTTGAATATCCCGTCGAGAAAAAGGGGGGTGCGAACCTTCCACTGGAGTTGTTTCAAATTGGGGTGGCGCAGACGAGTGCAGGGCAGCGGAGTCTCCAGGGTGAAAATATTGAATCTATCTACCTATTTGCTATTCTGGTTGCGAAAGACCTTAACTCATTGAAAAAAATAGACATTTTTTACATCATGTTTTATAACTTTCAGAATTAATTTTTTACAAGGAGTACGAAATTATGTCCTTCATAGACTTATGAAAGATGCATATCATGTTAGAAGTTATGGCCTTCAAATAGTATCGGTGATTCTTGCATTGTAAAAAAAGAAAACATTTATTTTATTCTTTGAGCCAGCTTCGCAAAAAAATAAAATATTTTTTTATATGCGAATTTTCTTCCGATAAAATGTAAATATAGTATATCAATTACAATTTTTTAAATTTCCCTAAAAGAGTATCTTGTTCGGTTTCATTTTTTTGGGAGGGGGGAGGGGTGTGTGTACTAAAAGAATTATAAATAAATCATTTATTTTGTTATATTTTTTAAAAATTTTAACATAAGTTATTAAAAACTACAATATTGACAAGCAAGAAATGTTACAATTAAATATGATTTTTTTTTTTTTAAATTTAGCATGTTGGGTATAGGGGCCGGATGGGCGAGTGACTGGTTCTCGATGTCACAGGTTTCGTGTACGAGTCCCGGTGATACCATGGATGTTATTAGTAGTTCGGAATCCACTTTAAACAGCAGGTACCGGTCTAATGTGGCTGTAGAGTGTTGGGAGTAGGACTGACAATCCTACCCCGTAAAAAGGAAACCACTTCTCTCGAAATCTGGTAGCAGGCGGACGGCCTTGGCCCAACATGGGGCTGTTGCGCCACTGATGATGATGATGATGTTGTTTATAAATTTATTATGTTACTTATTTTAGTATTGTTTTCAAGCATACTATTCTCTAAATATTATGAAATAAATTATTTCTATTTTTGAAGGTTCATGCCATTTTTCATATAGTTTTCACACAATGCAAAATTGTAGTCATTTCGAATAATAAAAATGAGTTGCTAAGAAAAAGTTTTGTGACATAATCTGAAGTATGAACTTGTTTGGGAACGTTCTAATGCAGCTGGCGATACGGAGACAGTTAATCTTGATGCCATAAGCAAGGACTCCACCTCTGTTGCTCATTTAGCACAAACCAGGAGGCACGTGTAGCTTGAAGATAGGCTACGGACGCTAACCACACAACCCCCACACAACGTTCCTATTAGACTGGGATGTACGGTTTAAATCGGATTCCGAACCGCTACAAATATTCATAGCCCCCACCGGTACTCGAACCTGAAACCTGTGGTACAAAGCGCCAAAGCGCTAGGCCACTCAGGCCCCACGAGCTTGCTTATAACTTATGTTATATCTGCTTTGGATGAACGTAAAAACAAAATTAAAACAGTTTTGGAAACCTGAAAGATTGTTCTATGATAAAAATGAATTTTTTAGCATTTTTAGCTAATATCTGGATTTTTTTCTATTTGTTCACCCGTTTTAGTTGAATTTGAAGGAGAGAAAAAACATGAGGCCGTATCTGAAACACAAAAACTGTGTCGAGCTGCATGTAAAATATACCAATTTCACGATATTCTCAAATCAAAATGTTAAGAAATATGTGCCCATTCATGACAATTACAACATTTGGTAAAAATTTAAAAAATTGGTAAACAAAAATATCGATGTCTTGAAGAAATGGACGATTTCACTTTCAGTTGCATTCATAGCAAAGTTGGTTTGGTTTGGTTCGTCACTCTACGGTCATTTTCTGCGCACTTTAAGCTTATTAGACCGGGACCTGCAGTTTAACGGGGATTCCGAACCACTCACAAACATCCCTGCCACCGCCAGGATTCGAACCTAAAGCCTGTGGTACCAACAGTCAGAGTTTAGCAATGTTGGAGAGGCCTTGTTAAGGGATTTACATCTACCTATAAGATGAGGGAAATCATTCGAACTGGCAAATAAAAATAATTGTTTTAAAGATATTCAGCATATTGAGTCCTTAAACCAATATTAATATACTATTACATAAAATCCAAATATTTATGAGTACGCCTTATTTTATTGAAACTGCAAGTAGCTAACACCACGGCTTGGAATTCACAAATTTTGATGTTGTGTTGTAAGTCAATTATAATGATAAGCTCAATGTGACCATTCTGTAATCTTTCTCATGACTGTAGACTATTATATAACACCTTGTATTTGTCATCAAGAATAAGGTCAACTTGTTTAATATTTCCTAAAACGCTTTTATTAACCTTATTGTTATTCGTTACGTAACAGTTTTCTTTAAGACAAACAATTTTTTTTTCTTCAGAAGAGAAATGATTTTGTACAGAGTTTTTTTTTTTTTTTTTAAATGGCGTCCAAACTTTCTGTGAATTCCGAAAAGGTATTCCAGCACAATCTGTTTCATGTGTGTGACAAAAACAGCAAGAAGTTTGCGTCTGAATAGAGATAGAACCGGAAAAAACTCAACTAATACCTGGAAGGTAGTAACCCCCTTATATAACCTTGGAATTTAATTTTTGGCGACCATTGGCGTCTTTTTGCGTGAGCAGAATCCTTTATTAAAGAACATTTAAGCAACTTTTCGTAAGATTCCCATAGTGAAGAGAACCGGCAGGCTCCATTTATAATTTGGTAAGAATTTTAATCCAGCATTGGATGATTTAATACTTCTATGACTGATATAAGTCTATGACTGATATAAGTCTTAATACTATTTTTAATTGGTACATATTTGCACTAAAGATCTTTTATTTTACTAGTTATCAATTAGACAGTTAGGAGACTTAGAAAAGACTCTTTCTTTACCTTCTAAACCAGACTATCCGACCAGCGGCACAGAGGTTGAATGCTATCTTACGTGAATCCGAGAATATTTTTAGAAGCTGAGTTTTTTTTGTGTGTGCGGATTTTATATTTTAAAATTCTAGCCACCGGTTTAATTTAAATACCAACGTAATTTACTAAGATATTTCTTATTTCGGCTGAATTTTTTTGATTTCCTCAGTGACTTGAGTGCTGACTAATTTTTTTTATCATGTTTTCTATCATCATTCTGACTATCTGATAGAGATTGTTATTAATCTAGTTCACTGAAAGCAGACATTCAAGGCCGAAATATTTCCCATTTGTTTAGTTATAATTTTTCAATCAATAGTAAGTGCTAGTGATAGTTGGGAGAAATGATTTTTGGTATGGATGTGTGTTCTTTGTAAGATTTTTTTAGTTAGAGGACCAGAGAGAAATGTGTCCCTTGTATACCTTGTTGGCCAAGATTTACGAGTTTTAAAATCATTGCTATTTCTTTATTAAACCGCTTTTAGATAACTTCAGATATAACAGCCAATCGAATGAATGATTTTTTTTTCTAATGCAGCTGGCAAATACTTGTCTTTTATGTCATAAGCAAGGGCTGCGGCGACGTTACTCACTTAGCACTACCCAGGGGCTGCGTGTAGCTTGAAGATAGGCTACGGACGCGGAGTCACAATACCCCGGCAACGGTCTACGATCCTGTTAGACCGGGACGTACGATTTAAAGTGGATTTCGGAACCCGGAACCTGTGGTGCCGAGCCCAGAGCGCTAGCCACGCGGTCGTCAATCCCTAATCGTATGAATGAACAAATCATCTCCGAGTCAAGTCATATTTATAGCTTGACCATGTTAAGAGACAACAGGATTTCCTGTTGTATTTCATCACTCTTTACTGTGCGCTGTTCAACTTCAAAATAAAAGAAACATCACGCACAGCATGAAATTACAAAACTTGTTTCTTTCTGTAGATGAAACTTTTTAATTGCTGTTGATTTTAACGTACTTTTTAATACTGAAACTAGGGTTCAGTAAAGTAACTAATGAAATCTTACATCATCTTGCCGATAGCTATTCTTCACTTTTCATTCTTATTACCATTATTTTAATATTTCGGATTGAAGGGGGGTTTTATATTTATTATTCATGTATATTTTGATAGCTTTTGATCGTTTTTTACAAATAAGATTATCCTAATTTCATAAACATAGAAAAATATTATTCTGTTTTTCTATTTGATATTTTTAGAGTGTATGCCATTTACTACAACCTGCCAATGGCCAGTCATGTTTATTAAATTTTAATAAATTAGAAAATAAGGAATAAATAATTTCATAATAACGATGTTCGCAGGTTTGGTCTGTTTTGTCGCTCTACTGTCATTTCGTGCACATATTAATCTCATTAGACCGGGACTTACAGTTTAACGTGGATTCCGAACCACTCACGAACATGCCAGGATTCGAACCTGAAGCCTGTAATACCAAAGACTAGAGCACTAGCCAATTGACCATCAGGCCGCTACAACGTTTTGAAGTTAATTTGTTTCCTATGAATTTATTACCTCAATTGTGTGTAACCGAAACATTCTTCTTCCTCAAATTAATTAAAGTACATTGACTGTGCATGGCCTAAAATTATTCTTTTTTTTTTTTTAAATACTTCAAGTATATGGCTGGAAATGTAACATTTTAAGTTATTTAAATAATTCAGTGAGTTGAAGGAGCAAGTCCACAGTCCTATCAGTTAACTATACTCACAGAGATTTATCGTATTTCTAATTTTTTTTTTTTAATTTAAAAGCACTAGCAATGCAGAATGAATAGTACAGAAAATGGCAGGATCTGTTTATAAATGTTCAAATTATCTTTTTTAATCATACGTGTCATATCATAGCCCTGCGTCATTGATGAAAAAAGCCAAGTCAACAATGAAAAAATTATTCGCGACACAAACGATGCTTCTTACAGTGTTTTTTCATTTCCTCCTATTAGCTCCCACTCTCCCTATATATATCTTGTTCACATTTTCAATCGTTGATAAACTACTTTTTCTTCATCCACTCAAGTTCACATACATTTTTTTTTTAACTTGTAGTGGACGACACTAGATGTTAATACAGTTTTTTCAAATATTAATTCAATCATTAAATTGAATTAATTAATTTTAGTTTTTTTTTTTAGATTTAAGTTGCATAGATCTATTAGATGGTGCCAAATAAATTTAAAAAAATGAATGAAAATTATTTATAAAGGACTTTTTGCAATAGAGTGAAAAAAAGTAGGAATTGACTTTAAAAAAAAAATTTATATTACTTGTTTCGATGCTTTTTAAGGATCACAAAATCACAGTCTAATTTTGAGGATTTAATACATCAAGAGACCAGAAAGCATTCCTTAGATGAGTTCGCAAAACATATTCATTCAATGAATAGTATAGGCTAGTCGATTAAAACAATCATGACGAAAAACAGAAGTGACAATCCCTTCAATGTTCACTCAAAGAAAAGCGTGAAGAGATCTTTTGAGGGAAAGCAAAAACACTATGGTAAGGACTTAAAAACTGCTATGATAAAAAAAAAAAAACCACTATGATAAGGATGAGTTCACTTATTGTTCACTCGAATGAAAGAAAAACTGTCCTTTGCACACATTTATAGGTTCGTAAAACTCATATGGATTGTCAAAATTTTGGGATTTCAGTTTATTGTAGAAAAATAGGCACTCAATGGTATGATGAAGAAAAAACGGACTTTATTTTTGGAATCAGAACTGAAAATTATTCAATTTTAAATTACTTCTAAATCTCTCTCTCTTAATGTTTTAACAAAATATTCCATTGTAATTTATACTCACAAATGTTGAAAGGGTTTAATTTTAATTTGTTATGTGCCACCCCGTAGGACCCATAGAGTAGTAACAAAATAGAGAACATCCTTTTGTTTATTCTAAAGGAGCAAAAAGTTGAGCTAACATCTCCATTTCTTTTCGTACTGGAGTTGGCGCTGTATCGCCCCTTGGCTTCTTTACCCTGCGTGCATTTATTTAGAAAAGGTAAACGCTTTACGAAGCTATTCTGACCAACCCGAGACATTTTTCTTCTCAAGTCGCACATTTATTGAACTACGTGCTTACTAAAGATAAACAGATACAAGAAATGTTATTCTGTTCATAATTCTGATCGTTTTGTATGAATTAGAATAAAACATTACGAAAACTTCATATAAATAAATATTTTTTAATCATTTTGGAGGGAAAATTTATTAGTAGAATATAAATAAATTTATTCACAGCTAAAAAAAAAAATTAACCAATTTCTTTTGAAAAATTGTTGTAGGATAGTAAACCTTTTAACTCCCTTGGCGCCAACAGTCAATATTGTTAGCAAAAATCGACGAACTCTCATCGTATATGTTAAACTACAAAGTAAAAGTCACGTGACGAGCATGTTTGCCCCAAGCCGACAACTCCGATGTGCGCTCTATTATATTACTACTCTATGGTTGGAACCCTTTTATCTTCTTTTGCTGAACAGATAACCCTTTCTGGTCGGACTAGGGAGAAGGGAATGTTACTTTATAAAGCGTTTGGTTAGTCGCTCTGCGGTCATCTTGGTGCACACGAAGGCTAAACAGACAGGGACCTACAGTTTAACGTGGAACCACTCACAAACATCCGTTCACGTCTAGGATTCATAGCTGAAGCCTGTGGCCCAAAGGCCACTTTTCTTTGTCCTCAGAGCAGAAATGTGCGCCGCAATAAACTTCGAATCCATAAAAACATGCGATAACAAAAGAGATACATTTCATAAATACTAATTCTAAGCAATACAACAAACGTCAGATAAAATTACCCTTATGCTCTTTACACCAAGTTTAAGTTTACAATTCAGCTGTTTGAGCTTTCTTTTATAACTGAAATCGAATTCTCCGTGCAAAACAAAAAGGAAATTATAAGTAGGTCTGCTGTTTTATATAACTAGAAGACATTGAACGGCTTCATTGAAAAGACAAGGTTTCACAAAAGTTTTCTCGTATACGTGACTTTCACATAATAGGTTATAATTAGGTAATAATAATAGGTTTCACATAATAGGTTAAGAATTTACTAAGCAAAATAATGAAAATGTATGATTATTCTCATACGTATGATTATTCTCATGTGAATTTTTTTTTCTGTAAAGAAGTTATCTATTAAGTGTGACAGTCAGATACGCGCAAGCGCAAAACATAGTTTACTAGTTACAGCGAAATTGTTTTTCATCTCATTTTTTTTAGAACAGTTGAGTTGCTGTTATTGTTCTAATGCAGCTGACAATACAAAGACATTTAATCTTCATGCCATAAGCAAGGGCTGTTACTCATTTAGCACTAACCCAGGAGGCACGTGTAGCTTGAAGACAAGCTAAGGACGCGAGTCACACTACTCCAACAACGCTCTACGATCCTATGAAACCGGGACCTACGGTTTAAAGTGGATTCCGAACCTCTCCAAACATCCGTGGCACCACCGGGACTCGAACCCGAAACCTGTGGTACCGAGCACTAGAGCGCTAGCCAAGCCTCCTAGAGAACAGCTGAGTATTTCTGTGGATCTATCAGGGATCAACCAACACACATAACAAAACAAGCAAATCAAGTAGCGATCAATGGGAGATCTGTTAAACTGTTCGATAAGTTGGAATGAGAGCAACAAATTAAAATTAAACAGTTTAACAAATAAAAATTATTTTTATTGTAATAAAAATATTTCGAATATTTTTAATTGAAATTATCTTCTTTTCCTAATACACGTTGAGTTTGAATCTATCAGATTTGGCAACATGCCAATATTTCGCGCAACAGCTTTTGGTTTTTTCCCTCTTCCTTTTTTAACACATGTTCTGTATTTTCGTTAATTGCTATCTTTCAAACATTTAAACAACGGAAATCGAACCTTTCTAAGCTAAGCAAATATTGCGAACTATAACCGCTCGATGCTTTAAATCAGGCGTGGCCAACCCAAATGATTTTGCGGAACACTTTGGAAATGCATCCTAACTCCGATGGGCACCTATAAAATGATATATTCCCCTATTAGATTGAGACCCACTATATCTTTTGGAGTGAAGAATTGAAACATAATGAGTTATTATTATCGTGCTTACTATTATTCTTACATGTCAACATGGATAATATAATAATAACGATACTAAACGCACATTGTAAAGAAATAGACAACACTCAAAATGAAATATAAAATCGGCAGTTCATTTTTGAATAGAAGGATGCACACATAATGCATTTTTTAATAAATTGGTTTTCACTACTTTGGTCATTATAAAATAAATATAGTTTGTAAAAGTGTGGTACATCTCACGAGCCGGAAAAATGTTCAAGGTGGGCCGCTGGTTGGCCACCCCATTGTAATCTATTGAGCATTTAAACAATTGAAATCGAACATTCCTAAGCTAACCTAGTATTGCCCCCGATTCTTTAAATTCTCTAAAGGATGGATGTGTTTCCCCGCAGAGATGGACACCCACAGCAACGGCCAGCACACGGAGCCGAGGAACTTCCATCACGTCCTGGTGACGGGAGGAGCCGGCTACATAGGATCCGTGCTCGTGCCCCTATTGCTGCAGGAAGGCCTCGAGGTAAGGGCGCCCAATTCCTTGTGACTATGAAACTAATTGTTGAGTGTTGACTAATCTGAAATATTTATGTTGCCTCATTGATTTCAATTGCTGTGTAATATTTTTGTCCTGTAAAAATAGCCATTGTTCTAAGAAATATAAACGTCTATACAATGAACAATTAAATCAGTGGTCCACAAGCTTATTGAAGTTGGGGAGCATTTAAAAACCAACAAATTAGTATTGGCGCATTATATATAAATTTCTGAAAAACAAGCATCCATTACTAATGCCTCACACTTTTATATCTAGAGGATTAACTCCGTGGACTGTTACTAATAGGCGGCGGAGTCTCAGAGGCTGAAATGAAAATTTGGTAAAAATTTAGAATCCTGTACCCTTTGTGCCAAATACATCGCCAGGTTGTCAAGTCGCCAAGTAAGCATAGTAATGAATGGATCAAGTAGTTTTCGCAGCAAAATGATATTACGCCAAAATACTTCACTGGGATGCCAAATCGCCAAATAAACAAACAAAATGGCTGCCGAAGTTGGGCGTCATCAGTAAACACTGTTTCGTCATAATTCACTGCCAAACACTGTTATTATGACATCATTAGTAGCCAAACAACTATTACGTCAAAGTTTATTAATGGAAGTGCTTTTAAGCCAAAGTTTATCGCTTTAATGCCAAATGTTATCACTATCCTGCCAAATTTTTAATCCTAAAAATGCTTTATCGCCAACATTTATCGCTTTATTGCTAAACTTTTTCACTAGGCAAATTTTGTTTTCTGAAGTGTTTTGACGCCAAAAGTTAATTAAGTTTAATCGCCAAATTTTTATCATTAAAACATTTTATCTCTGGAATACTTTTGCGCCAAATGTTATAGCTTTTACTCGAACATTTAGCACTATTATGCCAAAAAAAAATATCTCTAAATTACCTTTACCCCAATTTATATCGCTTTATCGCCAAAGTTTTACAATTATTATGACAAAATTTTAATGTTTTCCTTTTACTTCCCATATTGCCGCTTTAACGCCAAAATATATCATTATTTTGTCAAAATTTTATTTCTAAATTGCTTTCACGCCAAATTTAATCGATTTATCGTCAAACTATTGTGTGGAATTATGTTTTGCTAACTAACATAAATGTACCATTTAGACAAAGATAATAATCGTAGTTATGATAAAATTACGCCAAAATTATTATTATTATTAATACGCTAATACGCCAATTTATTATTATTATTATTATTATGTCAAAATTATTTCATGTTGTTTACGATCCGAATTCGAATGATGAAGCAAAATTATTTAAAAAGAAAAAAAGAAAAGAATAACTTACATTTTATTCTGACACTTGATACATCCTTTGTTGGAGGCGAAAATAATCTTTTTATTGCCTTACTAAGCCCTGTCAGTACCTATTCTTATGAAATGAATGAAGAAAACAAAAAGAACAATATCAGAAAAATCTTCTGTAAATAAACGTTCTAAATTTAAAAAATTACATTTTTCAGCGCGAATTCAAATAACGGTTGCCACAAAATCTTAACTATGTCAACAGCATTAAAAATAAACATTCGTTCGACGTTTTCGCAGCGAACTAACGTTCTAAAAATAAAAAATAGCATTTTTCTGCTCAAATTCAAATAACGGTTGTTATAAAACCTTAATTATTTGCTCATTGAAGATTATACATGTAACAATTAAAAAACAATAATAATAAATGTAAATTTAAAATTTTACTTAAAAATTGGTGAACATAATTTGTTTTGATGATTAGAAAAAAATGTGTTATGAATGAACATGGCTAATTTTAATGTTAATTTATTTTTCATATGTCCAGTTTTAAGAAAATATATTATAAATTTATATTAATTTAAAACAAACAAAAAAAGTTATTTTTTTATTTAAAAGTATATTACTAAGCTACTTGCTATAAATAATTTGCTTTAATTATTAAAATTCTAATATTAAACTATTTTTTAACTCTTTTATTTTTATGCTAATTAAAAGTACTATAGAAATTTTTTTCCATTTATTAACCTGCTTCTGTTGGTGTTTTAATTTTTTATTCCTATTTTGTATTTCATATGATTATTTAAGAAATAATTTGTAAATTATATTTGTTACTATGAAGAAATTAGCATTTTTAATAGAATAATATTTGTAAAAATATAAAATAAACTATATATAAAATATATCAATTTTGTGCTCTCCTGTTTTAACTTGATTATATTAGTACGGATTTATTTTTCTGAATAGAACTTTTTATATTTTGAATTGAACTTTATAATAAATTAAAAATATACATAGATAAACTAAATGTACTATTAAATAAGTGTTTAATAAATTTGCTTATTTATTTTGAAAATTATTCTTTATTTAAGAAAATAACATATAACAAGAAAAATGTTTTTATTTATTTTCATCTTTAATAATAGTTACTTTTTTAAAGATTTGGTTTATTTTTATATTTGTTATCCATATTTTTTTTTTTTTTTTTTTTTTTTTTTATTACAACTTTCTGTTCCATTTCTTATAATTTTCCTCTTTTTATGAGGATTTTTTGTAATGGTGTATAAGTTAATAATTTTTAACTTTTTAAAAATATTTCTGCTATCTTCAAATGAAAAGTTAAGTAGTAAATGAATAATTACAATTTTCTTTTTTCCTTCCATGATTCATGTGAAATTATTAATTTATTTTATACACCTTTATAATAAAGTACAAGTATTTTGTGCTTTTCTTCGTAGGTGACAGTGTACGACACATTTCTTCGTTTCGAGTGTCCCCTCTGCTGTTCCACGCCTACCACCCCAGGCTGAAGCTGGTGAAGGGGGACATCAGGGACAAAGGTCCATGGCAGAAGCCCTCTCAGAGACGCAGACGCAGTCGTCCACTTGGCTGCCGTGGTCGGATATCCTGTGCGACCAGGACCCTGTCCTGGCCAGATCCGTCAATGTGGATGGCACTTTGGGTGTTGGTGTCCTGTCTCAAACCCTCATCAGAAGATTGTGTACTCTTCCACGGATCTTGTTACGGCCATCGATGGAGTCTGCTACGAGGTGAGTGATCCGCCACACAATGCTAATCTTCTCGTTCATTTTTGCTAAAAATTTAAGCGAAGGGTTTACCACTGGAACTGTAAAATTTTCAGATTTAGTGGCTTCTTATGTAAGAGGCTCTAGGCTCGGCAATTCGTATTTAGATAATTTGCTTTAAGAAATTTACTGTAAATAAATGATGGCAATAAGAAATAAAAATAATTGAAAAATAATACCAAAATGTTTCGACTACATTCATAATGTTAATTTAAAATCGCAAAGCAAAAGTAAATGTACATTAGTAAATGCTAATTTCAGGCACGGTGTTTTTCCAAGGTGGGAGGGACAGTTGTCAAAATGAAAATATTAGAATAAAAATACTTCAGTTAACTAATAAGTTGT
Organism: Caerostris darwini; assembly: GCA_021605075.1. NCBI lineage: Eukaryota > Metazoa > Arthropoda > Arachnida > Araneae > Araneidae > Caerostris > Caerostris darwini. The sequence continues at coordinate 549,035 of BPLQ01010363.1, forward strand.
ATGGTTCCACATATCTGCCCACTACAACTAGGCCAGCAGTTACGAAGAAGTTTAAGGAAGTAGATTTGCAGTATTTGTTTGCACTTTGGCTCAA